>JAGFNQ010005442.1:29770-147682 GCA_024364735.1 Boesenbergia rotunda | reverse complement strand
GACAGGGGTCTGCGTGAGATCGCCACTGGGTGGAGCTCGGGAAGCTTGCTGTGTTTAATCCTTGCTAAGTGTTTGAGTAAGATCTTTCTTGTTGTTGTTTCATTGTGCTCATTATATATCATTGTTTGAAACACACTGTGGAGAGGTTTCTCCACCGAGAAGGAGGTTGCTTCATATCCGGTGTTAACCGGGGCTTGATCTGCCGACGATCAAGGGATCGCCCACCTCAAGGGCACGCCAAGGAGTAGGGGCAAGTTATCCCCGAACCTTGTAAACCCTCCTGTTAGCGATCTTGCTAGTTGTGTGTGTTTTGCTCTCATTTGTTTTCTGCATACTCTGTTTTCATTCTTTCCGCTGTGCTACTGATAATTGAGTTGCAGAAATCGTGATAAGTTTCCGAAGGGGAAGTGATTGTCTATATTCACCCCCCTCTATAGCCATCTCGTTCCCAACAAGTGGTATCAGAGCAAGGGGCTCTATACACGGATTAACAACCGAGAGTTTGCAACAAGATGGGTTTGAGAGAAGGCTTCTCCACCACCCGACCTCCATTCTTTGATGGCGCCGACTTCCAATATTGGAGATCAAAGATGGAATACTATTTGAAGATGGACATCCATACATGGTTCACGGTGAAGGAAGGATTCATCCCTCCTAAGGATGATGAAGGCAAGGAACTCGAATCTTCCCGGTGGACTACCGAACAAATAAGGAAAAGTGAAGCCGACGCTAAGGCGGTTGTCACTCTACAATGCGGCATGAACAAAGACCAACTCATCAAGGTTGGTCCCTTCACGAGTGCAAAAGATTTGTGGAACAAACTCATAGAGCTCCATGAAGGCACCCGGGACTCGAGGATTGCAAAGAGAGACTTGTTCCTCAATCAGCTTCAAAATCTCTCCATGAAGGAGAATGAGTCGGTAAGTGAGCTCCATAGCCGGTTCAAGGAAGTTCTTAATGGACTTCATTCAATTGATGAAAAGGTCGAGAATCGCGACCTTGTGAGGTATGTCTTGAAAGCATTTCCGAGGAATGCTTTGTGGTCATCCATGGTGGATGCCTACAAAGTATCCAAGGATTTATCTATTGTAAAATTAGATGGTTTATTTTGTGAGATGGAATTGCATGAAATGGCTAACAAAGGCCCCAAGGAGAAGGGGATTGCCTTAGTTGCAGGGGATCGGACCATTAAGAAGAAGAAGGAGAAGAAGAAGGAGAAAGAGATTTCATCATCTTCATCCTCCTCCGAATCCGAGTCAAACTCAGAGGAAGATGGCAGTGGCTCGTCTTCATCCGAGATGGCGAACTTCGTGCGAAGGATGATGCGAAGAGACCGACGGTTCAAAAGGAAAGGTAACACTAGTGAATTCAAGCTTGATAAGAATAATGCATCTTGCTTTGAGTGTGGTAGGAGAGGACATTTCAAGAATGAATGTCCGAAGCTTAAAAAGGAGGAGAAACCCAAAGAAAAGAAGAGAAATCCAAGAAGAAGAAGAAAGCCTTGAAGGCTTCTTGGATGAGTCATCTTCTAGTTCATCCGATGATGAGAAGGAGGAGAAGAGCACAAGGCAAGTGGCTCTCATGGCTCTTGGAGAGGAGAGCAGTGAAGAACTTCAAGCTCCGCAAACACGGCTTCATCATCTTCGGATGATGAAGAGGTAACTTCTCCCGAGCTTGAAAAATGTTATAGAGCAATTGCATGTTTAACTAGTATGCTTAAGAAATCCAAAAACAAAGTTAAAGCATTGCAATTAGAGATTGATCAATTGAAAGCTTCTAGGGATGATAACATTGATGACTTGCATGTTGAATTACTAGAAGATGAAATTAAATCTTTGAAACATGAGATTGTAAGCCTGAAATCCTCTAAGGTTGAGGAAATCAGTGATATGCATGATATTGGGTTAGTAGAGGAAAACCAATCTTTGAAGAGTGAAGTTGAGAAGCTCAAGAATATTCTTGGGAAATTCTCAAATAGCTCTAAGACCTTAGATATGATTTTAAATGCCCAAAGAGCGGTTTACAATAGGGCCGGTATTGGTTACCGCCCTAAAGAACCCTCATTTGTATCTCTCATGTCTAGGACTGACATGAGACAATCTAGGACACCCAAGACTCAAAAGAAAGTTGTCAAGGCATGGGTGCCTAAGTCATGTTTAGTTGATGCATTAGGTCCCAAGGTTTGGGTACCTAAGACTTCTATTTTTCGAATTGTGTAGGTTATGATTGAGGGGGAGCATCTATCAACTTGGTTTGTTGATAGTGGATGCTCCAAACACATGACCGGGGATAGATCATTGTTTACCACATTTCACAAGAAGAGTAGAGGTAATGTATCATTTGGTAACAATGGTAGTCTTAGGGTCATAGGAATAGGAGACATTCAAATATCCGAATGTCTTAGAATCTCAAATGTCCTTCTAGTCAAGGGGATGAAGTTTAATCTCCTAAGTGTCAGTCAATTGTGTGACACGGGTTACACAATTGACTTCCAACCAAGTCAATGTCTAGTTAGACAGAATGACACTTTGGACACGGTACTAGTAGGAGCAAGAGTAGACAATATTTATCAAGTTTCTTTTAAAAGTGCTACTAATGCTCTTGCTAAGTGTTTCATGTCAAAACAAGAAGAGTCCACACTTTGGCACCGGAGGCTAGCACATGTGAACATGAAGAACATCCGGAAGTTGGCCAACAAGGGACTAGTGCGAGGCTTACCAAGCATCAAGTATGAAAAAGATAAATTATGTGATGCGTGTCAAATGGGTAAGCAAACAAAATCTGCACATAAAGGTAAAAGCACTGTAAGTACTTCCAATGCATTAGATTTACTTCACATGGATTTATTTGATTGTAGTACCATCATATCATTGAATGGAAGTAGATATTGCTTTGTTATCATTGATGATTTTACTAGATATACTTGGACTTACTTTTTAAAACATAAGGATCAAACCGTAGATATTTTCATTTCTTTTTGTAGAAGAATTGAAAATGAGAAATCATCAACAATTAAGACAATAAGAAGTGATCATGGAGGTGAATTTCAAAACCAAAGGTTTCTAGAATTTTGTCAAGATAAGGGTTATAGACATGAGTTCTCTACTCCTAGAACACCACAACAAAATGGTGTTGTAGAAAGGAAGAACCGTGCACTTCAAGAGGCTGCACGAAGCATGCTTAATGAGTACTCACTCCCGAGTTACTTATGGGCTGAAGCTGTAAATACAGCTTGCTATGTGCAAAATCGAGTTCTCATCCATAGGTTTTTAGAAAAGACTCCCCATGAACTTTGGTTTGGGAAACCACCTACGGTTAAACACCTTAGGGTGTTTGGGTGTAAGGTGTTCATCCTAAACACCAAGGATCATCTTGGAAAGTTCACGGCAAAAGCTGATGAAGGGATACTAGTCGGGTACTCCCTAGTTAGCAAAGCCTACCGAGTCTACAACAAGAGAACTAGACTAGTTGAAGAGTCTTCTGATGTGGTTTTTGAGGAACTTCCAAAATCAATTGACCAATCAGAAAATGTAGAAGGAGTTCAACTCGAACTTAGGAGACTAGTTTGAATGATTCTCCAAATAGTGTTAATGGTGATGAGTCTGATGACGGTGAGCCTAGACAACTCATTGATCAGCCGGATCCTGAGGCTGAACTTGTGTCTAGTGAACTCGTTCAAGAAGCACCACCAACACCAAGGCAAACGAGACTAGCCTCTAGTCATCCCCAAGACCAAATTGTTGGAGACATCCATCAAGGGGTTAGGACTAGATCATTCTTCAGGAATGAGGCTAATGAAGTTGCTCTAATTTCCGAAATTGAACCTAGAAAAATTGATGAAGCATTAAATGATCCCGATTGGATTATTGCAATGCAAGATGAACTAGGTCAATTTGAGAGGAGTCAGGTTTGGGACTTAGTCCCTAGACCTAAGAAGACCACCATTATTGGAACCAAATGGGTCTTCAAAAACAAATTAAACCACAAGGGAGAAATCATTAGAAACAAGGCACGCTTGGTAGCCAAGGGCTACAGTCAAGTTGAAGGTCTTGATTATGATGAGACTTATGCTCCCGTGGCACGATTAGAGTCCATCCGATTGATGCTTGCATTTGCAGCACATCGAGGCTTCAAACTATTTCAGATGGACGTCAAATCGGCATTCCTAAATGGTTTGATTAGGGAAGAAGTCTATGTCGAACAACCTCCAGGGTTTGAGAGTACCGAATATCCAAACCACGTGTACAAGCTCAAGAAGGCACTCTATGGTCTTAAACAAGCACCCCGGGCTTGGTATGAGCGGTTGTCGACATTCTTGATCGGAAAGGACTTCATTAGAGGTCAAATAGACCCTACACTATTTCTACGAAGAGATGGTGACAATATATTTGTAGCCCAAGTGTACGTCGATGACATAATTTGTGGCTCAAACAACAAGGGCTATTTACGTGAATTTATCGGACACATGGAGAGTGAGTTTGAAATGAGTTTAGTGGGAGAGTTGACCTTCTTCCTTGGACTAGAAATTAAGCAAACTCGCGATGGTATCCATGTGCACCAATCAAAGTATACACATGAAATGCTTCAAAAATTCAATATGAGTGATTCAAAGGAGGTAACCACTCCCATGGCCACAAACACAAGATTAGATAATGATGAGAGTGGTAAACCCGTTGATCTAACTCAGTATCGAAGCATGATAGGTAGTTTGTTATACCTTACAGCCAGTCGACCAGATATATTATTTGCTGTAGGTATGTGCGCTAGGTATCAAGTCTGTGCCAAGGAATCTCACCTAATTGCTGTTAAGCGAATTTTGAGATATCTCAAGGGTACAATTGGTGTAGGTCTTTGGTATCCCCGTACCGAATCTTTTGATTTGATGGGCTATACGGATTCTGACTACGCTGGATGTAAGTTGGACCGGAAAAGCACTAGTGGGGGCTGCCAATTCCTAGGATCGTCTTTAGTAAGTTGGTCGAGTCGGAAGCAACATTGTGTTGCTCTTTCCACTACCGAGGCAGAGTATATCGCCATGGGAGAGTGTATATCACAATTGTTGTGGATGATCCACACCTTAGAGGACTATGGATTGGGTTATCAGGGTGTGCAAGTGTTATGTGATAACATTAGCACGATTAACTTAACCAAGAATCCGGTCCATCATTCTAGGACAAAACATATTGAGGTAAGACACCATTTCATTAGGGATCATGTAGCTAGGGGGAACATCATACTCTCACATGTAGAGTCAAAGTCAAACCTAGCTGACATTTTCACTAAACCACTTCCCGAGAGTGAATTTAGTTTCCTAAGACGGGAATTGGGAATGTGTCGCGCTTCATGATGTTCAAATTATGGTCAAAACCCTTCATGATTATTTCAAATTGTTAGGGAACAATTGGGTAACTTTGGGAACATCTCACACAAACTATAAGGGTTACCAAAATGTTTTTGATTGCTAGATATGGGGTGAGATGTTAGGTTCAACTCAATTTCTCAAAATGTCACCGCATCAATTGAGAAATTAAGTTGACGAGATAATAATCACGGTGGTGACCAAGTATGGGGAAAACCATTGCATAACATATGTGTATATGGCTCCATGATCATACTTGGACATTCCAATCAAGGCAACTTGATTGGAAACTTGAAGTTGGAGTAGAAACTTGGTTGAATTTGCTTGATTGATTATTGCTTGAGTTTGATTCCATTTAGATGGATCAAAGTGTTTGTTGAACATATAGGGATTCTAGACTCTTGTTTAAGAATCAATTTTAGTTATGTGGACCTGTCCAAGTTAGACAAAATCCATCAAAGATCGTTTGGAAATTTCAGAAATTGAACATTTCAGGTCATATCAGGAACCCTGATCGGTCACCGGACCAATCAGGCATAGGACTGATCGGTCCCTAGACCGATCCGACTCCTTCCTGTGTCGAATCTCCCGAAATTTGACTAAGTGTCTGAGCTAGTCTGGATCGGTCTCCAGACCGATCTGGCACCCTGTGGGGATCGGTCCACAGACCGATCAGGGAGCTCAGAATTTTCTCTCCGGGACCTACTGATCGAATCCTGATCGGTCACCCGATCGATCAGGATCGCATTTAATCGGTCATCCGACCGATCAGGGCCATTCCAGTCCGATCAGGATGTATCCTGATCGGTCCGGACGCGATCTGATCGAACGGTGATCCGATCAACCGCATTAAATTTTGGTTGGTGGACCGATCCACCAACCGATTAACTCTCCAAACCTTCGTTTTCCCGAACCCTAGCGCCGAAACACCCTGTGCGAACGAGCGAGAGAAGTCACGCTCGTGCGACTCCTCTGCGGGCGATTTTCTCCAGCTTGAAGGCTTTTCCTTCACGCGCGTTCTTCTCTGTCGAGAGTCTTCCAATCCCTTCAAACAATTTCAATGGCACCAAAGTAAGTGTTTGGCTTCATTTCCCGTTTCCAAGAGATCATAGAATATATGTTTGTGAAGCTAATCATGGTTTTTGGTCTTACTTGCTGCTGTGCCGTGACCTATTTCTTACCGTGACCCTCTTCCTCATTTCTTATGACCAAAATTTCTTGTCTATCTGTTGATTGGGTCTCATCTTATGATCAATACTTGTGCTTCAATCTATGTGTCATGTTCAATTCAAACCTCCTTAGAAAATCATCTAAAGGAAAAGAGAGCGTGGAGGGAAATCCGAGGGGGAAGGCTCCTTCCTCCTCTTCCAGAAGGTCACAGCCTTCCTCTAGCTCCAGATTTCCAAATGCGGCCTGTGAGCAGGCCTTTCAAGCTAGGACATTCAAACTTTTGCCCTGAAGATCCATTGACATTCCTTTCTTAACAGAATTCTGCCCTTCTGTTATGGAGATTGTTACTTATTACAATCTGGGGTTTCTTCTTTCTTTGGAAAGAACCATAAATCACGACCTCGTCTCCGAATTTTATAACAACCTACAACCGAGTTCTAAAGGGGGATTCGAGTTCACCACTCGAGTCGGGAAGATGAACCTTGACTTTTCATATGAGATTTTGGCTGAATACTTGGGTGGTCGACGATCACCGAATCTTTATTCGCTCTATCCTGACCTTCCTAATCCCTTGCTAGCACCCTTTGCAGACGTTACTCCTGATTCCATCTATCGGTATTTCTTTGGTTGTCCGCGTCCAGACGGTCTTGATGAGCTTGGACCTGACTTTCCTACCTTTGCTGCACTGCGTTTGTCTCCCATTAGTTATATACTTTTCAAGATCATCACAAATTGTATCCTTCCAATCACCTCCAAACCCTTAGCTGAGATCCGACCCTATCACTGTTTGATGCTCTACGGCATGCACAGCCGTTCGGATTTCGATATTATGGAGAGCATCTTCCAGTCCATTCTGTCTTATCGAGAGGAGTCCAGCCGCCGCACTGTCTACATGCCTTTTGGTCATGTCATCACCGACTGGCTCATGTCAGTAGGTGTTGATGTAACCAAGGGTCGGACGGTGCCTATGGTACGACAGGATTGCAGACTTGGCCGGCGTGCCTTCGCCAAGTCTGGCATCATTGTTCGGGGGCCCGGTCGGATGCTGATCTGGAAAGATGGTAGGGTTCTTGGGGAGTTGCCACGGGGAGGTCCACAGGGTCAGGTTCCAGCCGCTGCTGTTGATGATGATGACTACGACGAGCCTGAGCCTGATCTGCGCTGGCAGATCGCAGAGCTAGATCAGACTGTTCAGGAGCTTATTCAGCTGGGGGCGACAGATCGTGAGGAGTTTCGCTCTTTTGATTCCCGACTGACCAGGATCGAGACCGACCTCTCAGGGACCCGCACACTCCAGCAGACATGGTATGATGAGTGGCGCAGCCACACATTTCCTGGAGGTGCACCTTCTGCGAGTTCTGCACCAGGGTCCTATGCTCCTACCGATGCTGCGATGGACGACCTCATGCGGGATGACGACCCTCCTATTGACACTTGACCTCGGATATCTGTTGTTTTATCATGATCTGCGTTGTATGACTTTTGGGCTGTATGCCCTCTGACTTTGTTGTTGTGACCTTGAGTCACACATACTTTGCTACGTGTTTGGATGCTTTCATGCTTTGACCCATATATTCTGATGCCATGCTTATCTTCTATTGTTGATGCCATGTTGATTATATATCTGTTATCCGCATGATTTTTCGATTGCCAAGTTCATGCTTACATTGCCATGCTTATTTGATACTTATGAATATTATGACATGCTTTGGGAGTCTATATTTCATACTCATATGATGCATGTGATTGCTATGTCTTGCTATAATTTTTCACATGTGTTCGTATGCCAATTCCACAAACTATCACATTTTTGATGAGTTGGGATACCCCTAGGGTTGAGGGGGAGTTTTGTTTAAACTTAACAGCCCCTCTGGCTCCTTTTCGGTGTTCGACAAAGGGGGAGAGTGTGGATTGGTTAAGTTTAGCATGACTATGTTGTAGGGGGAGGATCTGGATTCCCCTATGATTCTAAAGTTGGAATATTGATTGAGAATCCCTAAACTTAAAATCGGGTTGTCAAACAACAAAAAGGGGGAGATTGTTGATGCAGTCTGGCCTTGATTGTTGTTTTGGTGTTGACAACGATTTTAAGTTAGGAGGATGATTATGATTTGGAAATTCCTAACCTGGGAGGTTAGGTGTGATGATTATGATGATTATGATTAAGTCCTAATCAAGGATTAGGCATGATATGGAAAATCCTAACCTGGAGGGTTAGGTGTGGAAAATCCTAGCTTGGAGAGCTAGGTGTTGGAGAATCCTAACCTGGGAGGTTAGGTGTGGAAAATCCTAGCTTGGAGGGCTAGGTGTTGGAAAAGTCCTAATTCGGAAGGGTTGGGTGAAAAGTCCTAGCTTGGAGGGCTAGGTGAAAAGTCCTAACCTGGAGGGTTAGGTGCAAATTCCCATCCTGGAGAATTAGGTGAAAAAGTCCTGGCTTGGAGGGTCAGGTGCCTAGCTTGGAGGGCTAGGTTGGATGATGTTCTAACTCGGAAGAGTTGGGTGAAAAGTCCTAGCTTGGAGGGCTAGGTGAAAAGTCCTAACTTGGAGGGCTAGGTGAAAAGTCCTAACTTGGAGGGTTAGGTGCAAATTCCCAACTTGGAGAGTTAGATGGAAAAATCCTTAGCTTGGAGGGCTAAGGTGGATGAATTCCTAGCTTGGAGGGCTAGGGTTGAGTCACTGAATCGGTCTGGTGACCGATCAGGGACATTGGCACGCTGCTCCTTAGTGGATCGGTCTGGTGACCGATCCAGCTATGTCTGATCGGTCTGGTGACCGATTAGGGAGCAGGCTGCTTCCATGCTGTCTTGCTACTGATCGGTCTGGTGACCGATCAGGGAGCAAACGGTGAGTGAGTTCCCTTGCTGATCAGAGTCTTGGATCGGTCCGGGGACCGATCAGGGATCTTGGGATTTGATTAAAAAACAACTGTTCATCTGCCCTGATCGGTCCGAGTGACCGATCAGGATCCAATCTGATCGGTCTGGTGACCGATCAGGATTCACCCTGATCGGTCTGGTGACCGATCAGGCGTGTATAGCTACGAGAGCTGGGAATCCCAGCAAAGCAGTGGATCGGTCTGGTGACCGATCCACACACCCTGGATCGGTCTGGTGACCGATCACTTTAATTCAAATTCACTGTCAAACGCGGTCAGAATGTCTGATCGTATCGGATTTGCTGATGATATATGATATGCTGCATGATCTTCTGCTCTAATGGTCTGATTGAGTTTCAGGTGACAGGGAGGAATCAAACACTCAAGGAGAAGTCAAAGCGCACTTTCCTTGGAGCAGGTTTGTCCCTTTTCCCATCTCAGGTTGCAACGGTGAGCTGCGGACTGGAGCTAAGACTGGAGCTCGACTGAGGAGCTCAGTGAGTCCAGAGATAGCTCAGTAGAGGCTGGCGTTGGCAGATGAGTAGCTGGGAGCTACAGAGATGCTGTCACCCGTCGCTTGGCGGAGAAACAAAAAGGAACGCGAGAGTTGAGTTCAGCACGACTTACAGTTGATACTTGTTGAAGTTCTTCGTGTTCTTGCGTTCTGCTGCTACAAGCTTGCTGTTCTTGAGTTCTTCAACCATTCTAAGCAAGCTATTGAGGAGCAATCATCATACTTGAGCGCTTGAAGGAGAAAACAAGAAGCTTGGAGTCCGACAGTGGGAAGACACGAAGCAGACAGGGGTCTGCGTGAGATTGCCACTGGGTGGAGCTCGGGAAGCTTGCTGTGTTTAATCCTTGCTAAGTGTTTGAGTAAGATCTTTCTTGTTGTTGTTTCATTGTGCTCATTATATATCATTGTTTGAAACACACTGTGGAGAGGTTTCTCCACCGAGAAGGAGGTTGCTTCATATCCGGTGTTAACCGGGGCTTGATCTGCCGACGATCAAGGGATCGCCCACCTCAAGGGCACGCCAAGGAGTAGGGGCAAGTTATCCCCGAACCTTGTAAACCCTCCTTGTTAGCGATCTTGCTAGTTGTGTGTGTTTTGCTCTCATTTGTTTTTCTGCATACTCTGTTTTCCATTCTTTCTGCTGTGCTACTGATAATTGAGTTGCAGAAATCGTGATAAGTTTCCGAAGGGGAAGTGATTGTCTATATTCACCCCCCCTCTATAGCCATCTCGTTCCCAACACTAAGCACGAGTCAGAGAAGGCTGGGAGCCAGTTCTCTTGACTTAGAGTGGGTTTGGCCTTACCTGGATCGGTCTGGTGACCGATTTGGGAAGTTGGCACGAAGTTCCCTCGTGGATCGATCTGGTGACCGATCCAGCGATGTCTGATCGGTCTGGTGACCGATCAGGGAGCATCCAGTAACTTTGGCAAACCTACTTATCGGCTCCTGATCGGTCTGGTGACCGATCAGGGAGAAACCATGACCTATCAATCTGAACGATCAACTGTTGCGAAGTTTCTCACTCTGACCGATCAGGCTGGAGCCTGATCGGTCTGGTAACCGATCAGCTGTGTATTTCCTACGGGATTGTGGCAAGCAAATTTCTGGATCGGTCTGGTGACCGATCTGGTGATCGGTCAGGGTGACCGATCACACAAGCTCGCGATTTCTAGTTTTCTCACCATGGACCGATCAGGCTGGAGCCTGATCGGACTGAGCCTATCCTGATCGGTCTGGTGACCGATCAGAAGCTGAACTTTAATTTGAAATCGCTGTCAGACGCTCTGATCGCGTCTGTTTTCTCGTCTGATACACTGATACACTGCTGATTTGTTTGTGATATGATTTGCTAAACCTCTGTTAAGTGTGCAGATGGCAGAGAAGGATTCAAACACTCAAGGAGGGTCAATGGAGGACTTTCCATGGAGCAGGTTTAGATCTATTGTGTTTTCAGGTCTCAACAGCGTCTAGCGCAACTGGCAACTGACAAAGGCGTGACTGGCAACTGACGGAGGCTCAGCTGGAGGAGTGTCCAGTGGACTGAGTCCTCAGAGAGGTCAGTGGGTCATGGTGTGGGTCAGTGGTGATGATGGAGCTGGTGACGTTGAGTAGGAGCTTAAGAGACGAAGCTGGAAGCAGAGGAGTGATAACCATCATTTTGTTGATTATTTTTGGCTCTAAAATCCATGTTTGATCTACATTTTATATGTTTAAGTTTGCAATTGTATTAGGTTTCATGTATTCCCTTCATTTTGGCTTTTAATTCTAATCTTTGTATATTTGGGATATTTTTGGCACTAAATTTGAATATCATTTTGTAGGCTTCAATTGATCATGGACCTAGATCAAATTGAGTCAGACTTAAGTCAGGATTGGATCCAGATTAAAGGGATTAAGCATCGGATTAATAAGAGCCGTCCATTCCAGAGAACGGCTAGATCTGAGCCATCGGTCAACTTCTGGTCGATCCGAGTCCAAGATAGAATCAATCATGATCAGAGATCAAGATCTAAAAATTTCAGCCAAATCAGAAGTGATCTGACCGTTGGATCGAGTTCAAGATGTTCTAGACCATCCATTTAAGAAAAGGGAAGATCTGGGCCATCCGCCACTGATCTGATTAATCCGAGCTTGGAACAGGTAGATCAGGACCATTGATTGAGATCTGTGAAGTTTGGTTCTGATCGGAAGAGATCTGACCGTTGGATGAAGCCGAATCGATCTCAGCCGTCCGTTGCTAATGAGCTGTGAATTCATGGCTGAGCTGGGTTAACTGTGGTTTGGGCTGGACTGAACCATTGTTTGAACTCAATTGGCTTGACTGAACCGAACCTAGGGCTGAACCCAAGAGCTGGATTGGACTGAATCAAGTGAACTGATTTGGCTGAACCTATTTGCTGAAGCTGATTCAACTCAAGCTGCTGGGCCGAACTCAGGTTTAGTTGAACTCAAATGCTGAGCCAAAATGCAGCAGAGGCTGGCTGAACTAAATTGCTAGGCTGAACCGGACAGTGACTGGACTGAACTCAAGCTCTGGTTTGGCTGGGTTGAAGCTGGCTTGACTGGACCAACCGAAGCACGCGCAACCAGGGACAAAAGGGCAGATCGCGCGACCTAGGTCTTCATAGACTCCACACGCAGGCCAGCGGCGATCCTTCTCCTCCTTCCTTCTTCATCGTCGCCGCAAGGCTAGGGCAAGGGGGTACCGAACCCTAGTCGGCCGGAGCTCCGATCAACCGAGACGAGGGGCTCTCGTCTAAACGATCCACGTCCACCTCTTCTCTTTCGGGGTTCGGAGAGGAGAGTAAAGGTTCTCTTTCGGGTTCGGAGAGACGCCATCCATCTTCCTTCACCGCACGCCACCGGACGAAGCTAGGGCTTTGGGGGTTCCGAGCTCTAGTCGACTCCATCCGCCTTCCTTCACAGTCTTTCTTCCATTTTCATCACAGGCGACCACAGCTAGGGCTAGGGGGTTCCTAACCCTAGCTGACGACTTCCACTCCACCGCCGGCAGCCGTTCTTTCTGTTTACAGCATCTCTTTACAGTTTTTCTTGTTCACAGATTTCTTCCTAGCTGATTCCATCGCCGCAGCTTTTCTTCTTCATCGGCAGCTTAGTTTCCAGATAGAAGTTCTTCAATTAAGTTCTTCACAGTAATTTCATTACCGTTTCTTCTTCACAGGGTATCAATTCCGGCAGTAGCTTAAATTTCCAGCATTCTTCAGCAGTTTGTGTTCAGCAGATTAGATCCGGCAGCACTTCTTCTCCACTTCATAGCAGCTCTTCACAAGTTCATCAAATTTCTTCACAGCTCCTCCAATTGATTCGACAGCTACCAATTTGGATGCAATTCCATCACAATGCCAGCAGTTCCCTTACATCCAGCCTTCATCAGCTTCACAGCAGCTTCTTCCTTATTCCAAAACCAGCAGCTCCTCATCACAGCCGACTGGGAGCTCTGTTTGTTGATTGGTCTTAGTTGTTGATTGATCTTAATTGTTGAATGGTTGTGTTTGATTGTTGAATTTTTGTATTTGATGAATTTCCACAATTCAAATGGCACTTGCTTTTGTCATTCTTATTCATGCCCATATAGTGTTTGGCTAAATGCCCGTTAGAACAATTTCTTTCAATTGTTATGTTTCCTAGTTGCTTAACTCTTGGTTTGTGTTGTTCTTCTTATTGCTTTAAGTTTTACGTTTTCGTTTACATGCAATTAAGCTAGGAGATTAAATTTCTTTCATGTTGTAGGTTTCGTTCCGTGTTTAGTTTCTTAATGCTTTATTTCAAATTGTGCTTTCTTTATTGCAATCGTAGTCTAGTTAATTTAGATTTCATTACTTGTCTTGTCTTTTCTTAATTAGAATTAGATTTCATATTTGCTCTGTTATTCATTTCGTAGTCATAGCTCTCAAATTCAAAACCCAATTTCATATTCAAAACCCAAAAGCAATAAGATTCAATTCTGAGATTTATCTTGCACCAATTACATTCGTTGGGAGACGACCCGAGTTACTCTATGCTACATTAGTTTAGAGGAATTCGGTATTTAAATTTTATTTGAAACCGTAACGCGACAAAAGCGGTTATCAAATTTGGCGCCATTGCCGGGGAATGTAGTGGTGCTTGATAATTCTATCTTTTGATTTTGTTCTGATTGCTTTATCTTTTATATACGGTTGCTGTCATTTTTCTTGTTTGTTTTGTGACAGGGCTGTAGGTTCAAAATGTTTTCATCCACTTACCAGCAGTCGTGCCCACAGTATCAGCAGAACCAACCATCCAATCAGCAACCAAATCAATTTTTTCAACCATAATGTCAACAATTTCAGCAAGATCTTCAGTCAAGTCAGAATTTTCAGAACGGGCAGCCGCCATTCCAGAGTTTTCGGCCCCAGTTTGAGCAACCATTTCAACAATTTCAGCCTCAACTTCAGCCATGGCAGCAAGAATTTTAACCTATACAGAATTTTCAACAACCTTTTCAATATTCACAGCCATGCGATCCAAATTCTCAGCTTCAAAATCAGAATTTCCAGCCCACTCAATTTCAGTGTTCACCACCACAATTTCAACCTCAGATCCAAGATTTCCAGGGCTACCATTCTCAGCTAGTTCAACCATCCTTTCAACCACAATTTCAACATTTTCAGCAAGATTTCCAGTTTCAAGGACAGAATTTTCAGCAAGGTTTTCAAAATTTTCAGCAAGACACTCAGAATTTTCAGCCCCTCCCAATTCCGCAGTTTAATCAAGGAGGCTTTGATGATCCTGATTGGGATGAGGAACAACAACAGAGGATGATTGAGATGTGCCAACAAATGTTACAACAACAAGAGCAAATTAATCAACAACAACTACAACGCCTTGCAAAATTGGTTGATCAATTGAATCAGATACAAGCCCAAAGATCAGAACAATTAGCTTCTCAAGCTGCTTTTAATTCTGAGAGCCCCGGAGTTGGTTTTATATCAGTTCAAGGTGACCCTAGTGCATGGCAAAGTCCTTCTTCAATTAATCCTGCAAATTTAGTAGAAGAAGAAGAAGAAGATGACGTACTCATCAAAGTCTGGGCACCTACAGCATGCATCCCTCCGGAGATTCCTACTCAAAATTCAATTTCAAAATTTTCAGCTCCAGAAGAAGAAACTGAAGCTCCACAGGACCATTCTAGACTTTTATTTTCTGATGATAGCATTATTGATGGTCCTAATTTTTCTAATGTTGTTGTTGCAGATATTACAGAGGAAACTTGCATAGGAGATGATTTCATAGGTGTAGGGGACTGCACTAAGCCCCAAGGACCACCACAAGATTCAGAAGATGGACCAGAAAGTGTAGGGACTTGCATGGTGGAAGCAAGCACCCAAGGATCACCAGTTGAGTGTCCACCAGAGTCTGAGGCTGAAGAGGAGCATGTACCTGACCAGGAGGAAGCCATGGACACATCTACCCTTGTAGAACCTCCAGGTATTCTCCAGCACGCTCAGGTAAGTATTTCTCCCCTTTCTTCAGAAAACTGCAGTGAGGTACCTAGTACTGATTTTATTGATTCTGATGAATTTATTGATATACCTTGTGTAGAAATTGTTTGTGAAAATCCAATAGAGGTACTAAACATTGATTTTATTGATCATCATTCATTACTTGACACATCCCTTGTAAATATGGATTGCGAAATAATTTTAGAGGCACCCATAATTGATGTAGTTTGTTATGATGAATCTCTCAATACATCTTTTGTGGATATGGATAGTGAAAATTTTTTAGAAGTGCCTGAAATGGATGTTATTTATTTTGATGAATCTCTTGTTATGTCTTATGCTGAAAATGAATGTGAAAAACTTTTGGAAATATCTGAGATTGATTTGATTGGCTGTGACACATTACTTGATACATGCTTGATTGAAAATAATTGTGAAATTTCTATTGATGAGCCTGAACTTGATTTTTTTATTTGTGATGAGTATCTGGATGCAAATTTGGTTGGAAATAATTTTGGAAATTTCATTGAGATACCAGAATTGGATTTAATTGAATATGATACAGTTTTGGATTCAATTTTTGCAGAGACTGAATTTATATCATTTCTTTCTGACCCTGTACACTTGAGAGAGGTATTATATTGTTTTGCTACATTAGTTTAGAGGAATTCGGTATTTAAATTGTATTTGAAACCGTAACGCGACAAAAGCGGTTATCAAGGAGCTGTGGCGAACAAGACAGAAACTTGGGAAGTTTGGCTGGGCTGCGTTCGTGCTCTCTGTTGCTTTGTGCTTAAGTGTTCTACTACATCCTTGTGAGATCTGAGTGAGCATTCCTTCTTGTGTGATATCCTGTACTCAAGTTCCATCATCCATGAGATCTGTGGAGAGGTTTCTCCACCGAGAAGGAGGCTCTATTTTATCCGGTGTTCACCGGGGCTTGATCTGTCGACGATCAAGGGATCACCCACCTCACGGGCACGCCAAGGAGTAGGGGCATGTTATCCCCGAACCTTGTATATCTCTGTCTTAGCATTTGTTTGGTTTGCGTTTCCTTCTCTGCTTTGTTCTTTGTTCTGCATTTTCTTCCGCTGCTAATCTGATCATGCAGAAAACCTCAAAGAGCAACTTGTGGGTGTCTGGCTACATTCACCCCCCCTCTATAGCCATCCAAGGTCCGAAAAAGAAGAAGAGAGCGGCTCCCGACCCGGGGACTCCGTCTGCCTCCCTGGCCATCGTGCCTTACGTGGCTCCTTGTTGGGTTCTCCCGGCACAAAACAATAAAAATGCAGCGGAAACAAGAACCCACGAGCGATCCATGCGAAAGAAAACTTGTACAAAGCTATCTATCTAATAGATTTATCTACTGTTTATACCTTTGAAGTGTGCCCTTAGTATATCCCGCTCGTCCAAGATGCGCTGGATCTTTTGCACGTTCAAACGTCCGTGCCTCTATTCGTATCCACACGAGCACAATCTCTCAACTTCGGGAGAACTACCTTAGTTGTGCTAGCAACTTGAGGTAGCTCGAAAACACCAATAACCTTACAGTAAGGTTTCGGCCAAGAGGGAGGAGAGGAAGAAGAGAAGAAGGGAAGAAGGAAACTCACTTGGTTAGTTCATTCAAAATGACTTGACCCCTTTTATATTCATCCCATGAATACCAAGAGTCATTTATCTCTTTGCCTTCCTATCATTAAAGCCAATAAAGAGCACATCTTTTCATGTGACTCTTCATTTTCTCTTCATCCAATGAAGAGAGACTTTTCTCTTTCCTGCATGCAAATCCGACCGGGCCTCTCGGGCTTCCGACTCGGTCTCCCGACTAAGTCTCCCGAGTGCCGACCCCCGACTGCCAAGTGCCGAGCCCCGACTGCCGAGTGCCGACCCAGTCTGTCGAGCTCCCAACCCAGTCCGCCAAGTGCCGACATCCCGACTCAGTCTTCCGAGTTCCGACTCAATCTGCCGAATGCCGAGCTCCCGACCTGCGCTCCCGAGTTCCCAACTCGAGCTCAGATCTCCTGAGTTCCCAACTCGGGCTCGGACTCCCCGAGTTCCCAACTCGGGCTCGGACTCCCCGAGTTCCCAACTCGGGCTTGGACTTCCTGAGTTCCCCAACTCAGGATCGGACTCCCGAGTTCCCCAACTCGGGCTCGGACTTCTCGAGTTCCCAACTCGGGATCGGACTCCCGAGTTCCCCAACTCGGGCTCCTATTTGCCGAACAGAATTCCCGAAGCATTACGTCCTTAGTGTGTGACCCAATAGGTTCTCGTGACATTGGCAATGCGCCTAAACACTTTAGAAACATAAGCAATGAGCGACATCTAGCAATGTATCATTGCTACCCAAGTAACAAGAAAAAGTCGAGATCCGACTAAACCTCCGTGACTATGATAGTGTATGACCTTGTCCTTCTATCATTGATATCTAGATTGACTAATGAGGCATATACCGTGTCATCCTCAATCAATCTTGTGTTCCTTGATCCCCAAGTAGACTTACTCAAACAAATGAGCTCAATATCTCATATTGACTCATTCGAGCATGACCATGTGTTTTAGTAGTCCTACTCGATCAAGGGGCCCATAGATATAACTCCCGTCATATGGGAGGGATAGATCCCATCTACATCACTTACATCCCTCCGCATAATTCATTACATACCCAGTGATCGCCTTTATAGTCCACCTTATTACGGGTGACGTTTGACAATACCAAAGTACATAACTCCTTATGTAGGGAATCGTAGTGACTTCAGGTCTAAGGACTATTCATACCAATAATCACATGAGAAAGTTTATGACACTCATATGACAATCTATGAAACTCTCTCATGGCGGGTTATTCAGTACACATTCTCCAATGTATACCCATGTGTCAACTTGATATTATATATCCATGACTTGTGAGCTCAAGTCATCAGTTGACCTACATGCTAATCTCCATGCATTAATATTGTCCCTGAATATTAATGCTCGACTAGGAATAATTTAGTGTAGTGTTCTCTACATTATCTCACTATCGATTCAACCAATCGATATAATGTAGATAGGAACCTACTACACAAGGGCATTATTATACTTAGTCATTTGACACAGAATACAAAGTAAGTATAATAACCAAACATGCCTTTATTAATAATAGAATATGATACAAAATGCCCCTAGTCAATCATCACATAATTGGCTCTAGGGCTCTTACTAACACTCCTGTTGCTGATCCTCTTGCCGTGGCATTTAACGACGACTCTCCCCTTCGCTTGTCAGTAATCGCCCCTGCCACTAACCCCATTATCAGTGTTGCGGCCGATCCTCCCATCGCCACATCGGCTATCGATGCTTCTGCCTCCTCTAACGCCTCCGATCCGTTGATGTCCAATAAATCGGGGATCCCATCTGCCGAGGATCCAACCGAGGACCCGACGATGCACCTTTTGGTGCCCACTCAGGCTGATCGCTACTTGAAGATGCCCCCGGGTGAGCTGCCTGATCGGCATCAGGATCTTCGCCTATATGGGTCAGTGGCCGACCGCTATACTCAGGGGCTTAAGGAATTTTATTTTCGGGGCCCTTGTAACAAAGTCGATACCTTTTTCCTCAAGGCCACCCAGGTATGCCCGGACAAATTGGGTCCCTTACTGAACACCCTTGCTTCTTATCCTTAAGACCAATATTTATTTGCAGTTCATGGGAGACTGCCATGGCTTCTCTATGACTTTTCTGGCCCAGCACTCGGCTCGGGCTAAGGTCGAGAGGGAAGTAGAGCGCTTGAAGACCCAACAGGCGCACTCCCAGCTGGTCTTTGACGAGCCCACCTTGAACCACCTACGAGTTGAGGTTCGGGCTCTGCAAGATCAGTTGGCTCATTCTGAAGAGCAACTTGAGGTGACACACGGTCAACTTGAGGTGACCCTGTTGGGACCGGGTGCATGTTGACAAGGATACGGGTTCGTAAATTTTAAAATATTTACGTGCAGCGGAAGAATTAGCATAAAATAATTTCTTAAATTATTTTAACCACGTATCTAGCATGCGACCTTATGATGTGTGGACATGATCATAAATTAAAATTTTGTAGAAAAGTAAACTAATTTACTTTGTACCTCACGTAACTCGAATAAAGGGACGAGATCCAACCGTAGCGTCCCTTGGAAGCTCCGCCTCTATTCGCGTCCACGCCGAGTTCTCTTCGGGATGACTTCGCAAAGCCACGAGTTTTGTGCCGACGAGAACTACTAGATTCTCCAAAGGCACAACTAGAAAAACAAGAGAGAAAGATGGAAACTAACCACCAAGTAACGGAATCAAAATTCCGGGAAAGGAAAGAAGGAGTCGCGATCCGTTTCTTCTTCTTCGACACCTTCTTGGCGGATGAAGCTCTCGACCACCCTTGGGATGTGCGCCGGCCCTAAGGGAGGAGAGAGAGCCGGCCCTAGAGAGAGAGAGGGGGGGGGCCGGCCCTAGAGAGAGAGAGAGAGTTAGAGAGAGAGGGAGCTACTAATCTCTTGATAACTCAATTGAGGAATTCAAGCCTAGCCTTGGTTCCTTTATATAGTAGCCTCTCCCTTGCCATGTCTCCCCTTTAACGGAATTAACGGAATAAATTTTCATAAGAAATTTATCTTATAAATTTTCTTATTAATTATTCCGTTATGCCAAGTTTTATTATAACTAATTTTATAATAAAACAAATACATCTCTCTTTTTAATTATGGAATAAATTTTCATAAAATTTATTATATAAATTTTCTCATCATAGAAAAATCAATTCATAATTGATTTTATAGAATAAAAATAAACCATTTTAAAGTTTATTTTAATCTCCATAAAAAGAATAAATTTATTATATAAATTTTTTTTTATCATGGAAAAATCAATTCATAATTGATTTTATAAAATAAAATAAACCAATCCATGGTTCATTTTAATTTCCATAAAAAGAATAAATTTATTATATAAATTTTTCTTATCATGGAAAAATCAATTCATAATTGATTTTATAAAATAAAAATAAACCATTTAAAGTTTATTTTAATTTCCATGAAAATAAATTTATTTATCCATAATTTTATAAAACAAATCGCACTTAATTTATTTTATAATTTAAACCAAATTAATTGGTTTTCTCTCCTTGTGGTGGCTGGCCAAACCAAAGAGGGTTGGCACCCTCTTTGGCCGGCCAAACCGAGCCCTTCCCTCGCGAATTAAACTCATTTAATTCGCCCAATAAGCCTTCAAAAGACTTAGCCATTTTAAGCTTCCATTGCGCCTCTGATTAATTCAGATTCGACTTAATTTCTCTTGATTGGAAAATCCAATTTTCAACTCGTTTTAAATCCCTCGGATTACTCGTAGTGCGTGTGACTAAATAGGCTTTCGATTTATGTTGACCGTCTATAATCAACTAATTATAGAACGATCATGAGTGACACCTAGTAGTACATCATGATCCCCAATTAATCGAAAGATCAACGGTTGACCTCAGAAGTAATTCTGAAACCCTTCAGCAGCTCTAATGAATCATGCCCCATTCCCTTCACCATCTTATACCCACTTGGTTCAGGACATGGTCTGTGTGTGTCAGTCCCCACTAGGCTGACTACGTCACACCTAGCCCAAGTAGTGTCTTTCTCGTCCTTTGGATTTCTAATTACTCTCATGTATTTAAGAGACACATACTCTAAACATGATATGCTCTGGCCAGAGGCTTTGAGTAACAATCCGACGATAGGCCTGGGTATACATCTCCTCGCAAGGAGTGGTGAATCCTTTGTAGGTTGTTCAAACATCTTCGGGCACTTCGGCTTATACCCAACCATCCTGGGTCCACACCTCCTTGGAGATGCTTGCTTAAGATGTTAAAGTATAAGTCTCCATGACCAAGATGACTTGAACACCGCAAGTCAAAGGAACATCGCACTTAAGCTACGGTAAGAACTTCACTGACTTGTCTATGTATAGACTACCATGTAAAGTTTTACAGTCAGTCACTCCAATGAACTAGTTCCCTTAACTAGCATCCATGTTTATCTCCGAGCATCCCAATGTCACCAGCCAGTGAGAATCAGCTGATTAGAGAATAGCCCATGCTAGTCTCAATAGAATTGATAGTGTCCATTTTTATCAATTCATCGACTAGGGATATTTTCAATACTTCACAATTGCACATGTAGAGATAATCACTAGTTGTGATCCTATCACAAATTCTCTTATGCTGTGAATTGTATTGCGGACATTCAGTAGATGAGTTTAAGATCCCAATCAAATACACAAATATGTATACTCAAATAGTGAATTTTCATTTATTAAAATAAATGTTTACAATCATAAGGCGATTGCCTTAGGACACTTCTCTCATATCACTAACAGACCCAGCAGGCCACGTCCCAAACAAACATCCGGCTTTCCTCCCTGAAGCATACCGAGCGGAAGGCGCATGCTCTTTAGGCGAAGGCTCAGGGCAAGTTGGCCCAGGTGAAGTCTGAACTTTAGGAGGCGGCTACTACCACTGACTCCCTTCGGGCCCAACTGAAGACCAGAGACGCTGAGGATCTGGCTCAATCACAAAAGTTGACTGAGTTGTCTGTGGAGCTCTCCTCTAAGGACCAATTGTTACAAGGTCAGCAGGAGGAGATCAAGCTATTACTGAAGGAGAAGTTCGAGTGGGAGACGGCTAAAGCAGAGCTGGCGGAGCTTAGATCTCGCTGGGAGACCGAACACTCCGAGTGGGAGGCGGCTAGGTCAGAGCTGGCGGAGCTTCGATCCTACAAGGAGACCGAACATTCTAGACTAGAAAAGCATAGGCTTGAGTGCATCAATGCCCCGGGTCATTTGACCAACATTGCCAACCGGTTCATGGATGTAATTGTTGGTGCAGGAAGCACCATATCGAATCTTGTTTTGATATTGGCAAAGGATTCAAAGTTAAGTTTATTTGTGATCTAATGATGTTACTCAAGTGTGCAGGAAAAGTCCTAGCGAAGGGCTGCTAGGCACCTGGCGAAGGACTGCCAGGAAACAAAGTCCTAGCGAAGGGCTGCTAGGCACCTGGCGAAGGGCTGCTAGGCACCTGGCGAAGGAATGCCAGGGTAAAAGCCCTAGTGAAGGATTGCTAGGCACTAGCGAAGGAATGCCAGGGTAAGAAGCCCTAGCGAAGGACTGCTAGGCGCCAGGCGAAGGACAACCTCGGACTGAAGCCCTAGCGAAGGAATGCTAGGCACTGGGAGAAGGACAACTCGACATCCAAGACCTGGCAAAGGACCGCCAGGCAAAAGTCCAACCAGAGGAGCGGTTGGCATCAGGTAAATTCTCCCGAGAGGAGTAGGTAAGGACGCGTTCCCCGTCGAGGGAACAGTAGGCATAGGTTCGACCTAGGGTTCCATTTTGGAGACCCAAAGTCAGAACCAAGACAGCTAAGGCTGTATAAAATAATATAATACTACTTTTTGGACTAACCTTGGATGTAGGACCGAAGGACTGAGTATCTGCAGCTTAGAGAGCCTCAAAGGAGTGAGGCAGATGCTGAGCAGGGCGCCCCGGATGTTCCGGGCGCCCCCAAGGTCAACCCAAGACAGCAGGAGCGAAAACACGCCTCGACAGTTATATGTCGGGGCGCCCCGGATGTTCCGGGCGCCCCGGATGCTCCGGGCGCCCCGCCTGTCGCGGGCGCCCCCAGTGACAGCTGCCGAAGCACACCCTCGCGAAGCCAAGAGGATGAAGGCTTGACCCGGTCAATGTGGGCGCCCCCAGCGCTCCAGGTGCCCCGGTCAAAGCTGATCCCGAACTCGAAGAGATCAGACGCTGACCGAGAAAAAGCCGGATCAACCGACACGTGGGGGGGGCGCCCCCGACGTCCCGGGCGCCCCCAGGCCCTATATAAAGGGCCCTCGACCCCAAGCTTCAAGCATCAATTCATTTAACGCTTCGATGCTCTTCTGCTCCCGCACTCTGCTCTGGAAACTTCCCAACTCGAGCCGACGACGTCCCTCCGCTCCGAAAAGTCGATCTACCTCGGACGTCGGTAACAAAAGAGCAATATTTTAATTATGTGCTTATTACACTATTATTGTAATCCATTTGTGTAAACTATTTTTGCGCCTCATATAGAATTGTCCAAAGTAAACGGTCAACGACCGTGGGCCTTGGAGTAGGAGTCGATCTAGGCTCCGAATCAAGTAAAAATAATTATGTTTGCGTGTGTTGTGTTTTAATTTCCGCTGTGCAATTTCTCTTAAATTTAAATCCGAACGTTTTTCGATATTCACTCCCCCTCTATCGGTTCTCTCGATCCAACAAGTGGTATCAGAGCGGGGTAGTTCAAACTTGGTGCAACCACCAGTTTGAAAGTTTTTTGGATTTACAAAAATTTTTAATCTTATTTCTTTTCTTTCTAGTTAATCAACTCCACTCGATCTTTTCCGCCTTTTATTTTCAAATAAATAATATCTGTGGGTGGATTTTCATTTTTTCAATTTTGAAATTTCATTTTTTCACCATAAGTTAGAATTGATAAAACGATCAATTTTTGAAATTTGACATAAACTTTTTTATTATTATTTTAATATTTTTTCTTAAAAATCGTGCTAAGCAAATTTTTTCCTAAACATTAAATTCCTACTTTTTCATCATTAATCAGAATTGACAAAATCAACATTTTCAAAATTTATCATAAATTTTTATTTTATTTTATTATTATTTTGCCTCGAAATTCGTGCAACATTTACTTTGGGCTATTTTTTTCTCCCGCACTACTAATCCAAGACCAAGTCTTGGTACATTTCTATTTTCTCTTTTTGTGTGCAAGATTTATCGTTAATGGCCAATCAAGAATGGAACAGTGCACGCCCACCACTTTTCTCTGGGGAAAATTTCAACACCTGGAGAAGTCTAATGGAATCCCACCTGAAGGCCAATCTGGAACTTTGGTTGATAATCCAAACGGGGTTCACGTTCCCCACAGAAGAAGGAACATCGATCACTTGGGATAAATTGGACGAACCAACTCTGAGGAAAATTGAGACTGATGCCAGGGCAACAGTAATCTTACAATGCGGCCTGACCAAAGAAGAACTGAAGCGGGTCGGATCCTTCAACTGTGCCAAAGAGATGTAGGAAAAGCTAATCAATCTACACGAAGAGAGCTCCGATGTTGAGATCTTAGAAGCTCAAGAACAAGTAGCTGAGATTGACTTAACACCCAACGTCGAAATCGAACGAGAGTCAAACGACGAGTTTACTGTGACAAAAATAGTAACCAATTTTGAATTTTTTCCAGAATTACAATTAAATAATCAACTGATACTATAATGGTCGAGGAAGGTATAAGTTCAAATGTAGGAAAAACTCCAAAGAAGAAGCTTCAACCTGTACCTGAGTCTGATTCAGACTCGGAATCAGAAGACAGTAAAGAAGAGCGACCCAAACTGGTCCGACTAGCTCGTGATCATTACAAGAGTACTGGACAAACGATCGGGAAAGGTAAGTCTTCAATATTTGAAAATCTAATACTTATCTCAAATAACATGATTGATTCAAATAAATTAGTTAAGGTTAATATATTAGAAAACTTAATTCATAACCATGCTGATTTCAAGAAAACAGAGTTTTATTTCGATTATGATGTAACGTAGATCATTTTTGTCTCGTTTGCTTTAATTGTGTGTTGCATTTTATTTTATTTTATTTTATGTTGCTTAGAATTAAGACTGGTTAGTTTAAGGACTGAACCAACTTAACTGAAATTTGACAACATAGTATTGGGTGGCGGTGAGATGATAGTACGTTAGGGAAACCAATTCTAATAAGGTCAAGTATTCTGTACTTGGTCTCTTTAGACTGGTGAAACTAGCCGAAGCTACCGATCCAAGACCCAAACTAGTTAGACCAGAAGTTACCAAAAAGTAATTTTGAAGATGAAATTTCACTAAAAGGCTTTGTCTAGGAAAGGGTTGATGATCCAATAAGGCTACGGCCAAAGAAGGTCTTGTGCCTCGCCAAGACCTAGAAGTCAATTTTTGAAATTCAAATTCAATTTACTCTTTGTTAAATTCGAATCTAACACAAATTTTCAGTTAATTTTAGATTCAAATATCTCTTTTCAAAACAAATTTAAATTGGGTTTAAAAATTAATTTAACTTTTCAAAATTAATCATGGCCTTTTCAAAATAAATCCTTCTATTAAAATATGCATCTCACAAAACAGTTAAGGATATCCTATTTTATCACTTAGAAATGGGTGAGATGCTTAGGACCTAAAAGTTGAGTCCAACCCAACCAACTAATTCAGATTAATCAAACTAAAATAAAATCAATTAAATCTTAATTAAATCAATTAAATTCAATTAAATCTTAACAAATTAAATTTAATTCAATCAAATTCAAATTTAATTCATCGGACTTTTAACATTCAAATTTAATTTAACTAACTTTTAAAATTCAAAATTAAAATTCTAATTAATTTCAAAATCCTCAAAAATCATTTTATTAAACTAAGGTTTAATGTTTCAAAATTAACCATTTTGTTGTTAAAATTAAATATTTGTCTCACACAACCTATAAGGTTAACATGTTTGACCACGTAGAATTGGGTGAGACATCTAAGACCTAAAAGCATGATTCACTATCCTTTTGAAAAAAAGGGGGATTGCAAAAGTTATTCAAACTTACTTCTAATTTTTTTGTACTATACCCTACTTTTCATTCCTAACAATTTTTTTTCCATCACAATAAACAGAGTCTAGGGCTTGTTCTGATTTAGTCATTAACTTGGTCAAAATAGTCAACCCTAGTCCACATAGTCAAACCTGGTCAACACTGATATCCCTTAAGGAACTTAGATAAAAGTCAGACTGTGTCAGATACAGGGGGAGTTCTTCTTAATCTTTTTCGAAAAATTCAAATTTTTTTAAACCTTATGCTCTAAAACTTATTATCATCTCAAAATAAGGTTTTCAAAAATTGATTCAAAAATCTTCGTATACTACTATATGTTTGAAAAATTATCATCATTTCAAAATATTTTTTCGAAAACTGTGTTATCATTTCAAGTTATGTTTTCAAAAATGTATCTCCTTGAATGTTATCATACTCAGAAAGTTGGTCAAAATTATTCTTTTGATTTTAATAAACTCTAAAGACACAGAGGAAGGTTCACTTGATGATTTATAAGGACTCCTAGGATGTGTCAAATTTAGGGGGAGTTTGAGTCAAAAGAAATTATTTCTGACAATCATTTTTCAAAATTATTAGATAATTCTTATAGTTTGAATCAAACTTTAAGACTCAGAGGAAGATCGCTTGTAGTCAACAAGCTTCCTAGGACTGGGTCAAGCTCAGGGGGAGATTAAATTAAAAGAATTATTAAATATTTTTAAAAAAATTATATATTTTCATGCACTGCAATTTTAAAATCCTGTTGAAAACATAAATAAATTGTCTTTCAAAATACTATTCTTTTAAATCATTTTGCTTATATATACTATGACTTTCAAAATTTTGCTTGACTTTATAATACTTTTGAAAATAATATTAAAACTTTTCAAAAGTACTTATATTTTTCAAAAATGCATAATATGTTTCAAAAGTACTTATATTTTTAAAAATGCATAATTTTCAAAATATGCATAACATCTTTCAAAAGTACTACTATTTTTCAAAAGTACTAATACTTTCCAAGGCACTAATGGTTACAAAGTACGAATTTTTTTTTCAGTTTCAAAAGTGCAATTTAAGCTTTTGCTATGCTTTCAAGGATTATACTAAGTGTTTTTTTGTTTTCAAAACCCATAGGCGCTGATACACAAACTTTGTCACGCCCCGAGACCATTGGAGCCGCTGATCCAATAAAAAATCGGACAGCATCTCCCCAGTCCGGCGGACAATTTACACAAACATACAACACACGCAGTTTATAAATTGGCCTCAGGCCTCAAAACAGATATATATAAAACATAAGATAATGAAATACTCTAATACGGAAACATAGAACTCACCTGAGCTGCCCCCAGGGCAGGCGCGCCGCAAATCAATCAACAAATAGTCCAACAGAGGACTCAAAAATACAATGCCATACAAATAGAACTCGAATACAAGTCCACGATGTATAAAAACGAATACAACGCATAAGAAATGCTATAAAGAAAGAAAACAAGCGGAAGCATCCATCAACGGAGTCGTAAGGACCAGGACCGGCAACTGGGTGCCTCCGGCGAGCTATCAACCTGAAAACAAAAATATTACGACGGGTGGTGAGTCCAAGTGGACTCGCGGGTATATAAAAAGATATGCATGGCTGAAAAGTAGCTAAAGCAGCTATATAGAAACAACAGGATACAGTCTCCATAAGAATATCAGAAGCATGCATAACTGAAATAATAAAGGACTGTACATACCAGAAATCAGTCTATCATGATCATAATAGGGCTCGTACCATACAAGCGAGTGCAGGGTCAACAATACCATACCAACAGTACATCCTGTATGTGCATGTCAAACAAGTGCAGCAAGTAAATGCAGCAAACACAATCAATGCACAAATGCATCATATGCACATGATGCAATGTCATGGTCACCCCCTAACTCCAGTCAAGCCACCGAGACAGGCGATACTGTGTCGGCCGAGTGGGTAGAGCCGTGACACTGTCAGCACTCTGCCATCACTGCTCCTGAGTGACCGAGTGGACAGGATGATGGTGGAGTAAACACTCCGCCCCATGTATATATGGGGGAGATATCTCTCTCATCTTCTCTGGTCTATGGTAAGAGAAGGGATCCCTGCCTGCTACCACGCTCCGAAACCACTACCCATGAGCGGACGAGCGGAGCAGTACAGAGCAAATGCACACACCCAGCGGTATCCACTAACCCATGAGTGGCCGTGTGTGCATATCATGTGCCGGAAGACGATTAGGCTCAACCACAAGGGAGTCAACTGATCGCCGGCATGCAACAGTGCAGGTATGGTGCATGACTAACACATGCAACCCCTACCAGGTCATCGACACATAACCCAACCTTTCATGCACAGGTCATATGTATGCATCATAACCCAATCAATCCTATAACCAGGTACACGTGCAAATACGAGTAGAATCAACCAATGCAGACATCAGGTGACATACCACAATACCTAATCAGTCCATATCTAGACACACGTGCAAGTATGACCAAAATCAACCAATACAACCATACAATGGTATGCTAATCTATATCCACATACTCATGCTCATATCAATGCTATACAGAGTCAGATAACAAATAAACGAGACTGTATAGAAATAAATGTCGATCATATCCAAGGTCAAGCATAAGTATCAAGCAGGATAACAAAACGGTAGCATTTAATGGTCAATATCAGCCTACTGCATAAATAACTAGCCATGCATAAAGATAAAGTGGGTCTACAGAATACAAGCAAGAAGTACCCGCCTCCAAGAGTAGTGAAGTCCGTATCAAGCATAAAGAACCACCCGTCAATAATAATCCAATCAAGCTCCTGTATCAAGGATGTATTTAATTAGCTATTATACAAATGATAATCAGATAATTAATCCCTAAACCGACTAGGGTTTATCCAATTATCCTCTTTCATTTAACTATGTCTAATTAAATAGACGTGTCCCCAATTACCCCACGTAATTAAGGTTTAGGTTCATTTTCAATTCAACCCCCTCAAGATTAGGTTTAACTTAGGTTCAACTTAAGTTTGATCTAATCCAATCAACACAATTAAATTACAGAATTAGCAGCCACGGGGAATCACGAACCTAACTCTACATGGATCAGAACATATAAAATCAATTTACCTCCTATCCCGGCTCCAAACTGCAGAACACACAGCAAGTAGAAGATGAGAGATATGAACCTCAATCTCAATCTCCCGAAATCAGACCTGTCATTACACATAAGGATCAATCTAAAGTAGTTGCTACTAGAGACTACAAAACCAAACCATAACACAACTCACAATCATTACCTGATAGGGTCCCGAATAGCTTCCCTGCACCAAATCTGGCGACACAGCAGCAAGGGAGGGGAAACAACCAATTTCAGGTACAGATCTGAGCCAACACCTCCTGCAGACCCCAATTAACCAAACATCAAGGAAACGCTGTGAATTAGGGCACACATTCAGGCACCATGGCCGCCGGCAATCGCTTGCAACTATCGAAGGAAATGGCACGAAATGAAAACGGCACAGCTTACCTTCTCACGGACTAGGTTTATCGAAAACAGCTTGCGAGGGGAAATCAAGATCCCCCACTAGCTCGGATCCGTCCTCCTCTGAGTCCCCTACCAGGAGCACCAGATGAACGATCCCCGCCGGAGGTCGAGTGAAGACGGAGGTGAAGGTTCGGACAAAGGCACCTCACAAGATCGGGGAAGAAAAAGGAACACTCAATGCGGCGTCGGCGACGCAGATGAGAAGGAGAGGAGAAGAGCGTTGTTGTCTGGTGGTGGTTCGGCTTCAGGCTAGGACAGCGAGAAGAAGAGGAAAGGTGGCGATTGGCGAAGGAGAAGAGAGGAGGAGTGCAGCGATCGGACGTCGGGTTCGGCTAGGGCAGCGAGAGAGGAGAGTGAAGTGGTCGGCTTTCGATCGGGAGGATGGGTGCTTGGCTGCGGGTGAGTGAGTCAGCCAAATGAGTTAGGTCAAATTTATATGGACATTTTGCAATTTAGTCCAACATGTTTTGGCTTTTACAATTTAATCCCTAGGGTTTATTTCCTAAAAATTTCCAAAGCAACACAAAAGTCTCAGATTTAACATCCTCCCCCACTAATAAAAATTTGGTCCCCAAATTTCGATATTCACTATAGTAAATACTATCAAGAAGTATGCTGATATAAATACTGAACAGTAACTAATCATACATACCTCAAGTGAACAGGTGGGGGTAGCGAGCTCGGATGACATCCTCAAGCTCCCAGGTAGCCTCCTCATCCGAGTGATGCTGGCATCCGACTTTAACCAGCCGGATTGTCTTGTTCCGCAACTGACGCTCTCGGTGACCCAAAATTCGTATAGGAATCTCCTCGTAAGTCACGTCAGGCTGAAGTGGAACTGAGACATCCGACAGCACGTACGAAGGGTCTGGTACGTATCTCCTCAGCATGGACACGTGAAATACATCGTGTACACCGGTAATGGATGGTGGAAGGGCCAAACGATAAGCAACTGCTCCAACCCTCTCTAGAATCTGGAATGGACCGATGTAACGCGGAGCAAGCTTACCTCGAAGACCGAATCGTTTCACCCCTTTCGTGGGTGAAACTCGTAGAAATACATGATCACCTACGGAGAACTCCAGAGGTCTCCGTCTCCGGTCGGCATAGCTCTTCTGACGATCCTGCGCCTCAGATATCCTGCGTCTGATGGTACGGACTAACTCTGCCTCGTGCTGAGCTCTCTGAGGTCCTAACAGCTGGGATTCCCCAACCTCCTCCCAGAGGGTGGGTGTCCAACAAGGCCTACCATACAACGCCTCATACGGTGCCATCTGGATAGCCGCATGATAGCTGTTGTTGTAGGCGAACTCGACAAGATGCAGATGATCCTCCCAACTGCCTCCGAAATCCATAACACAGGCTCGCAGTAAGTCCTCCAAGGTCTGGATGGTACGCTCTGACTGACCATCTGTCTGCGGATGGAAGGCGGTACTAAATCTGAGATCGGTACCCATGGCCTTCTGCAGACTCTGCCAGAAACGTGAAGTGAAACGCGGGTCTCGGTCGGAGATAATACTCAATGGTATGCCGTGTAATCTGATGATCTCTCTGCAATATAGCTCTGCTAGTCGGTCCAAGGAGTCTGTCCTCCGAATGGCCAAAAAGTGTGCGGATTTGGTCAATCGGTCAACGATCACCCAAATCGCGTCAAGGCCTCGTCTGGTCCTAGGTAATCCCACCACGAAATCCATAGTAATGTGTTCCCACTTCCACTCGGGAATGGGAATCCTCTGAAGTAGTCCAGTAGGTCTCTGGTGCTCAGCCTTAACCTGCTGGCAAACTAGACATCTAGCTACAAAATCCGCGATGTCTTTCTTCATGCCGTTCCACCAGTAGGAACGCCTCAGGTCTCGGTACATACGGGTCCCGCCTGGGTGGATGGCAAATCGGGAGCGATGAGCCTCCTGAAGTAACTCCTCTCGGACCGGATGTGACTCAGGTACACATAGTCTCCCTCGGAAGTAAAGAGTACCCTCGTCATCTCTGGTGAACTCAGACTGCTGTGCTGAAGCTATCTAGCTGCCAAGGTACTGCAGGTGCTGATCAGTGGCCTGAGCCTCTCGTATCCTCGTCCGGATGGAAGACTGAGCAACAATGGTCGCCAGAATACCCCTCTCAGTCTAACCCTGCTCCTCTAGATCCAACTCTGAGAAACCCTGGACGATCTCGGTAACCAGAACTCGGTGGTAGGCCAGTACTGTTGGTGCCCCGGTTAGTTTTGATGTGATCCACCAAGTTAGTTGGGTCCTGTTGGTTTACTGATCCCTCTGCTAAGTGTGCAGGAGCTTAGGTACGGAGGAAGTCGAGCGTAAGACGTGGCGGACGAGAAGGATTGCGCGGGAAAGCGAGCCGATGGGCTCGGTGCAATCCGAGGGATGCGGAAGCTGCGGAAGAGTATGCCGGTGGAACGAGAAGGACGTGCGCGGTGTCCGAGGGTCGAGAAGCCGGGAGGAAGGATGCTCGAGGGGCGAAAGGCCGGAGTCGGGTTCGGGTGAGCCTAACTTCGGTTGGCCGGAAATCACCCAGAAGACGAAGAATCAAAAAGACTAGTCCAAATGCCCAAAAGAAAAGAAAAAGTTATTCAGTGCCAAGGAGGATCGAACCCAAAACCTCATCAACAAATACTAACCCAACTACCACTTGGGATAAAGGGTGATTTCACTAAAAGGTTGCCAATATTCAAAAAGACTAGTTCAATGCCCAAAAGAAAAGAGAAAATCATTTGCAGCCAAGAAGGATCGAACCCGGAACATCAACTGTACACGGTAAACCGCTTACCATTTGGGATAAAGGGCGATGACAGTAAAATGTTTCCGATATTACTACTTAGAGATTAGAATAGCGACATGGAAATTCAAACAGCCAACACGAGCGGAAGGATAAAGTTTTATTTAAAACTTTATTTCTTAAAAGATAATATTACATTATCCTTTAATCAAATCCAATGGATGCAGTTAATCCCATCCAAGATCAACCATCCAGATTACATCCATGGATCAACGACCAAGAGAAAAGTCATCAACAATCAACAATCCAGATTCATTCTCTTAGGCTATAAATAGACTTAGAGGTTTTGTTTTTTACAATTCAATTCTTTCTGTAATTTCTTTAAGTCTAAGTGTGCTTCAGTTGTAAGGCTTCTCCGCCACAAGGAGATTTTTTTGATTGAGCGTTAACCGTCTTGGAAGCAACGACCAAGTTGCAACCAAGTTTTTCTTAAAGACGAGTGCCCTCTTGTTTTATTTCTTAACCGTCTATTCACCCCCCTCTAGCCGGACCAACCCGATCCTACAAGTACCCCTCTGGACATCCTACTCAAGGCGTCAGCAACGACATTAGCTTTCCCCGGGTGGTAGCTAATGGTACAATCATAGTCCTTCAGGAACTCCATCCACCTCCTCTGTCGGAGGTTGAGCTCCTTCTGCGTGAAAAGGTACTTGAGGCTCTTATGATCTGTGAATATCTCAAATGTGATCCCATACAAATGGTGCCTCCAAATCTTCAGAGCAAAAATAATCGCTGCCAACTCTAAATCGTGAACTGGGTAGTTCCTCTCATGCTCATTCAGCTGTCGAGAAGCATAAGACACTACCCGGCTGTGCTGCATCAGAACGGCGCCCAATCCCTGATATGATGCATCTGTATAAAGCACAAATCCGTCCTCTCCTGATGGAAGAACGAGGACGGGTGCCGACACTAATCTCTGCTTCAGCTCCTGGAAACTAGACTCACAAGCCTCTGACCATGTGAACTTCATGCCTTTCCTGGTAAGGCGTGTCAATGGCATAGCTATGCTTTAAAAGCCCTCGACAAATCGTCGGTAGTAGCCGGCTAATCCCAAGAAACTGCGGACCTCCTGAACTGACTTCGGCTGCTCCCAACTGGTGACAACCTCGATCTTCTGGGGGTCTACTGAAATACTACGGCTGGAAACCACGTGCCCCAGAAAACCGACTGAGGATAGCCAGAATGCGCATTTGCTGAACTTCGCAAATAAGTGCTCCCGTCGGAGGATCTCCAAAACTATGCGAAGATGCTGCGCATGCTCCTCCTCAGAACGCGAATAGATCAAGATGTCATCAATGAAGACAATCACAAATTGATCTAAATGTAGGACCGGTGCCGTCGATAGAGGGGGGGGGTGAATATCGATCGTGAAAACTTTCGTGAGACTTTCGTAAAACTGGACTCAGAATATTAGTAGCGCAGCGGAAAACATAAAAATAAAAATAAAAAGCAATACACAGTGGACACAGCAGGTTTATTTACTTGGTTCCTAACCCCCCAGGGTCAGTACGTCCAAGGCCTATGTACTCGGCGTTGAGTCCACTAATAGTCTCCTTTCCGGAATTTCCGGAGGCGGAGAAACCCGACTTACAGTGCAATATTACAAGCAATAATATGAAAAAATAAATACTGTAATTAATTGCAAACCAAACACAAAGTGTGAAGTTTGGCCGATCTGGACCTCCGAAGTGCCGCGCACTTCCTCCTGGAGCCTTCCGGTCGCAGAGCCTCGTCTTTAGCGCGTTGTCATCAGTCGGAATGAACAGATTTGAAGTTGGAAAGTGTGTTAGAAGCAGAGGGGTCGAAGCCCCTTTTATAGCCCTCCTGGGGGCGCCCTGGTCGACGGGGGCGCCCCGGAAGACTCGGTTAACTCTTATCTTCACGCCTACTTCGCCGCAAGTGATAAGAACTTTGACCAGGGCGCCCCGGATGACCCGGGCGCCCCCTTGAGGGCTTATCCTGTGTTCTGGCTTCGAAACAGCAAAACAGCTACTAATCAGGGCGCCCCGGTTGACACCTGTTCTGCAAACACACGTTTGCTGCATGTATAGTACTGCCTGGGGGCGCCCCGGATGCTCCGGGCGCCCCGGTTGACACCTGTTTTGACTGCATCATGAAACTGCATGTTTTAGTACTACCTAGGGGCGCCCCGGATGCTCCGGGCGCCCCCAACAGCCTTTTTCAGCAACTTGCTTTGTCTCCGGTTCTTGGTACCTACAAGATACACAAATACAAAGCACATATACATACAATGTTAGGCTTAAGGACTTGGTTCGGACTTCGGATTGGCACGCAATCCTAGGTCGAACCGACGCAAACTCCTACCCCCGAGCAAGCGTCTTTCACCTACTCCTTTCAGGAGATGGTTGCCGCCCGGTCCTTCGGGTGGACTTTTGCCTAGCCGCCCTTCGCTAGGTCTTGGATACCAAGCATCCCTTCGCTTGGTGCCTAGCAGCCCTTCGCTAGGTCTTGTTTCCCTGACATCCCTTCGTCAGGTGCCCAGCAGCCCTTCGCTAGGACTTGTTCCCCTGACAACCCTTCGTCAGGTGCCTAACAGCCCTTCGCTAGGACTTATTTTCCTGATAGCCCTTCGTCAGGTGCCTAGCAGCCCTTCGGTAGGTCTTTTCTTTCTGGCAACCCTTCGCCAGAGCCTAGCAGCCTTTCGCTAGGTCTTTTTCGTTCTGGCAGCCCTTCGCCAGAGCCTAGCAGCCCTTCGCTAGGTCTTAGGGTTTCCATGCCTAGCTTAACTAGGACTTTTCTCAGGCTTAGGTTACTTCTCCTTCGCTCCCCTTTGTCTGTTCAACATATTACTGACTTAAGTACATTGTCAAACATTAAAACACATAAAGGAGAACATCATTGATGCAACTTGCACCAACAATCTCCCCCTTTTTGATGTTTGACAATAACTTAAGTTAGATTGGTTTAAGGGGCTAAATTACTATCCTTGGGATAGAAAAACTAAAAGGTATAGGTTTTGGGAGAGTAAAAAAATTTTCTAACTGAAAAAAAATTCTAACTTAGCACTCTCTCCCCCTTTGTCATGCATCAAAAAAACTTGCATCAACAATAAAAAACTTTGAATTTTTGTTTTGAAAATACTTAGTGCAATTTTGTTTTTAAAAAATTATATAAATTTGAAAAATGCTCTAGGTTTAAAATATAAGTACTTTGAAAAGATGTTTTGTAAGGAGTGCAAGTACTTTTAAAAGATTATTTAAATCTCTTTTTGAAAAAATATAAGTATATTTTTTGAGAAATTAAGTACTTAACAATACATTTGAAAATATTTTTTTTTCAAAATTAAGAATATTGGTTTTGAAAGACATAAGTATTTTTTTTTTTTGAAAATATTTTACTTGATTGAGTTTCTTTTCCAGTCTGACACCATCCTAGGAAACCTTGTTGACCTACAAGGGCATTTCCTAAGTGTCCTGGAAAGTTTTCAAACAAGTAAATATTATTATAAATTTTTAAGAAAAATGATAATATTTCACAAAGTATGTGCTGAAAAACTGTGTGAATTTTGAAGATCTAATATTTTACTTAACTTGGTCTATTTTCCAGTCTGACACTATCCTATGAAACCTTGTTGACCACAAGGACATTTCCTAAGTGTCCTGGGAATTTTCCAACCTAAGTAACTATTATTTCAAAATCATTTCATAAGTCACACAAATTTTAACAAGTGGTATTTTGAAAAACATAGATTTTTAGTATTTTAAAAGCATGTAATTGAATAATTCTTTTAATTTGACCTCCCCCTAAACTTGACTCAGTCCTGGGAAGTTTGTTGACCACAAGTACTCTTCCTTTGAGTCTTAAGGTTTGATTCAAATCAAAGGAATTTTCTAATAATAAAAAAATAGTTTAAGACTTGAAAAAAATTTGACTCAGACTCCCCCTAAATCTGACACATCCTAGGAGTCCTTTTTAGATTATGAAGTGGACCTTCCTCTGTGTTTTTAAGGTTTATCAGAATCAAAAGAATAGGTAAACATTTGATTTTTGCAATAGGTAAAATCTTTTTCGAAAAGCCACAAGTGATAACGATTAAAGCATGATTTTCGAAAAGATATTTTCAAATAATAGTAATGTTTTTAAAGTGCAGTTTGAAAAATATGAAAAGCACTCCCCCTGCATCAATGCCGTTTGACTCTATCTAAGTGCCCTAAGGAACTTTAGTGCTGTCCTAAGAGGCTTGTGTCTAATTGCGTGAGTCAATCAATTTTTGAAAACAATATACCTTTTTGAAAAAAGTGTAATATATATAATCAATCAGACAAGCATGAATTCCATAAAAACATTATTATGTTAAAGCTCTATTTTGAAAAAATATATTTTTAGGAAAATATTCTAACAATTTTGAAAAACAATTTGGAAAAATATTTTTCAATTCATTAGTCCTTAACATCTCACCCATTTTAGATGTATCAATACAATAAGCATGATTGCCTTATAGGTGTATTGTGAGATGCTTGAATCATTTTCCATTATTAAATCTAAGATTTAATTGAAATTTGTGTTAGATTCAAATTTGATAAAAGATAATTTGAATTTAAATTTCAGAAATTGGCTTCCAGGTCTTGGCGAGGCACTAGGCCTTCTTTGGCCGTAGCCTTATGGGATCATCCACCCTTTCCTTGACAAAGCCTTTTAATGAAATTTCATTTTCAAATTAAATTAGGTCATTTTCTAGTCTAATTAGCTTGGGTCTTGGATCGGTAGCTTCGGCTGGTTTCACCAGTCTAAAGAGACCAAGTAGACTTGATCTTATTAGAGTTGGTTTCCCCAACGTACTATCATCTCACCTCCTCCCAATACTATGTTGCCAAATTTCAATTATCTTTTTCTTATGACCTTTCTAAATTATGCATAAAAATTAAATATGAATGACATGTCATATATTTTAAAGGAAAATAGCAAATGCATGGCATGTCAATTATGCATGAGTCAAACAAGTCAAGACATTTTATTTTTGTTTCTAAGAATGTATCAAATTCTCGATTTGATACATATCGTGTGAACCTGCGAATATGTCGACCCACTTTGACATATTTGATTTTATTGAATTAATTGTTGCGGTTTGGGTAAGGTTTTAGTTTGGTTCAGGTTTAAGTGATTTAAGTGTGTTAGAAGCAGAGGGGTCGAAGCCCCTTTTATAGCCCTCCTGGGGGCGCCCTGGTCGACGGGGGCACCGCGGAAGACTCGGTCAACTCTTATCTTCACGCCTACTTCGCCGCAGGTGATAAGAACTTTGACCAGGGCACCCCGGATGACCCGGGCACCCCCTTGAGGGCTTATCCTGTGTTCTGGCTTTGAAACAGCAAAACAACTACTAATCAGGGCGCCCCGGTTGACACCTGTTCTGCAAACACACGTTTGCTGCATGTATAGTACTGCCTGGGGGCGCCCCGGATGCTCCGGGCGCCCCGGTTGACAACTGTTTTGACTGCATCACGAAACTGCATGTTTTAGTACTACCTGGGGGCGCCCCGGACGCTCCGGGCGCCCCCAACAGCCTTTTTCAGCAACTTGCTTTGTCTCCGGTTCTTGGTACCTACAAGATACACAAATACAAAGCACATATACATACAATGTTAGGCTTAAGGACTTGGTTCAGACTTCGGATTGGCACGCAATCCTAGGTCGAACCGACGCAAACTCCTACCCCCGAGAAAGCGCCTTTCACCTACTCCTTTCAGGAGATGGTTGCCGCCCGGTCCTTCGGGTGGACTTTTGCCTAGCCGCCCTTCGCTAGGTCTTGGATACCAAGCATCCCTTCGCTTGGTGCCTAGCAGCCCTTCGCTAGGTCTTGTTTCCCTGACATCCCTTCGTTAGGTGCCTAGCAGCCCTTCGCTAGGACTTGTTCCCCTGACAACCCTTCGTCAGGTGCCTAACAGCCCTTCGCTAGGACTTATTTTCCTGACAGCCCTTCGTCAGGTGCCTAGCAGCCCTTCGCTAGGTCTTTTCTTTCTGGCAACCCTTCGCCAGAGCCTAGCAGCCTTTCGCTAGGTCTTTTTCGTTCTGGCATCCCTTCGCCAGAGCCTAGCAGCCCTTCGCTAGGTCTTAGGGTTTCCATGCCTAGCTTAACTAGGACTTTTCTCAGGCTTAGGTTACTTCTCCTTCGCTCCCCTTTGTCTGTTCAACATATTACTGACTTAAGTACATTGTCAAACATTAAAGCACATAAAGGAGAACATCATTGATGCAACTTGCACCAACACTAAATACTCCAAAAATATACGGTTCATCAAGTCCATGAATACCGCTGGAGCATTGGTAAGCCCAAATAGCATTACCAAGAACTCATAGTGCCCATATCTAGTGCGGAACGCTGTCTTCTGAACATCTGACTCTCTGACCCTCAACTGATGATATCCGGATCGCAGATCAATCCTGGAATACACAGATGTGCCCCTGAGCTGATCAAACAAATCCTCTATTCGTGGCAGAGGGTACTTGTTCTTGATGGTCACTGCATTCAACTGTCTGTAGTCGATGCACAACCTCAAAGAACCGTCTTTCTTCTTCACGAAGAGAACTGGGGAACCCCATGGTGAGACGCTAGGTCTGATGAATCCCCTGTCCAATAACCCCTGGAGTTGGACCTTCAACTCGTCCAACTCTCACGGTGCCATACGATACGAAGCTTTAGATGCCGGCGCAGTCCCCGAAATCAGCTCTATAGTGAACTCTATCTGTCTCCTGGGAGGAAGACCCGGTAGCTCCTCTGGAAAGAGATCTGGGAACTCCCGAATAACTGGAATATCCGGAAGAGAGAAACTACTGCTGTCATCCACGCTAATCATCGATAACAGATAACCCTGACAGCCCAGTGATAACAATCTCTGTGCCTGGAGCGCAGAAATAACAGATATGTCGTCGTCTCGGATGCCGGTGAAATCCCACGAGGGTTGGTGATAGGCCCAGATATGCTAGATTAAATTGTCACGAAAGTTGGGACCATCAGATTTAAATGTATATGAATGAATGCTGGAAACCCTTTTTACAATCAAAATCTGAAAATGTAATATAGGGGCCACATGTTGTATTTTTCTCGGGGCTAGTTGATGTTGTGTGATTCGAGCTTGTATTTATGTGTCGTTTGTGAATTTGGGTTTCGAATGTGATTTGGGTTTGGTTTCAAGTCAGAGATAAAATCACAATGAAAGATAAAGGAATCCAAACTAATGAACAAAACTTAAGCTAGATAAATGCAATGGAAGACTCAACCAATTATAACTCAATCAAACCGAAGTAGATTTCAGATTTGGAAAATCAAACATGATAACAAATTCTATATCAATTGCATTCCAAATACTAAGTAATTGAATCAAAACAGTGCAGCCATCACAATTGAAACTGATGCAGAATTATAACCAGGATTTTCGGACATGAAGACTTGATACCGAGTGAGAAAGTGAAACAACTTGATACCAAGAATAAAATCTGATGTGCCAAGAGCTTATATTAAATGCAAAGAATTGCTTCCGGATTAACCACTCCTAACTAACCAAATGCAAAGCAATCTTTAGCCAAACTGATACAAATTCAATTCCGCAACCCCACTTGATACAAAGCTGATACCATTTCAGAAATGAAGCTTGGTACTTGCAAAAACAGAGTTGCTAGCAGAAATAGACAGCTAACATTGCAGAAACATAAATCTGAGTTGCAACAAAACTGATACACAGAAATGGAGTTCCCTTGCTATGCGGATGAGAAAAGCTGCAATGAATAGATGCAGAAGGAAAACTAATACATGCTTTAAACAGAATTCAGAAACTGAAAGTGGGCTGATATGCAGCAGGGACAAATAGTCTCAAGCAAGTTACTGCAGAAATTTGCAGTGACTGATCAAGGAGCTGAAATTGATGCTAAATGGAAACTATTGGCTGATTTAAGGCATATGAAGCTGAATCAAGCAATCAAAATCTGAATTTCACAAGAAACTTGATGGAAAACAACCACTCAGATCAAGGGAACCGAAAGTGTGTGCAGAAATTCAGTTTCAACTAAATGCAGATCAAACAAGTAAACTTAGAGTCACGGGCACACTTCCAATGTTTTAGAACAGAAGTCAATGATCTAATATGCATTCACACTCAATTCAGAACCTGATACAACTGATACGCAAGCTATATAGCTGAAAAACAGAAATCAGATGCTAAAAAAAACAGGAATCAGAATTGATACACAAGCAGAAAAATAAAATTAACTGAAATTGAAATCGATCAATACCTAAACAAGCTTCCTAATTACTTAACTGATTGGATTAAACCCTAATTACAACAAAACAATGCATTAAACCAAGTTAACGAATCTTAAACCAAATACCGAACCGAAACTAGAGCAGTAACGAAAATTACAGCTACAAACGAAAATTTGCTAATTAAACTAAACCCCAATCGCTTCATTAGCTCAAAATCTTCTTGGTTGTCAATCAAGAGCTGGCCTCGAACCCCTAAGCTCAGTAATTCACTGAGGAACTGAATCTGCGGTCGAATCGAGCTCGAATTTGTTCAAGAAGGAAAACCCATTCGAATTCTTCAACTCAGCCTTGTCTGATTGAAACGAAGGTGCGGGAATGATCCAAGCTTGTCCGAGAACCCCTCCAGATGGCTTAGACTGATGTAGAATCTGACACAACCGAAATCGAATCCTTCAAATGCAAAGCTGCCGAAACCCTCAAACAACCCTGCTCTTGCCCAATTCCGAGCTGAAAACTCCACAAACTACTCTCCCTAGTGACCTCGACTTGATCTGATGAAGAGATGAGGTGGCCGCGCCCCTTGGATGGAAGAAATCAGCTGGAAAATGAAGAAGAATGAAACAACCTACTGTAGCGGCGGAGACGCGACGAGGAGAAAGGCTGGGGAGTTTCTGATTAAATAGCTATCAATGGACGACTGTGATTAATTTGAGAAATCCAATGGCTGATCTTGCTCTGATTGGAGCCAAACTTTGATGATGATGACCTGGGGTCAGGATCTGCCTCGTGGTAGCTCAGATCCTCCAGATTTGTAACGGATGGTCCAGATCAACCTAATCTGTGAATGGACGATCTAGAGCCCTCCAAGCTTGATCCAACGGCTGATCTTGCTCTGATGGGGATGAAACCTTCAGATCTTGATCAGGATGATTGATGAACCCTATCCCTAGCTCGGATTGCTTCAGATGATCCCGGATGGCTCAGATCTAGTCGCTCTTGAATCGGACGGTCCGGATTAATCGTAAGCTTGATAATTCGATCCGGTTCACTTCCGACTCAAGTTTGACCCAATATGCCCTAGGTCCAGGATCTTTTAATGCCTACAAAAATATATCAGAAAATTAGTGGCCAAATAATCCAAATATGTGTAATTTTGCAATTAAGTCCAAAATAAGAGGAAGTCCTAAAACCTAGGGTAAAATCACAATTAAACAAGTAAAACATGGGTCAAACATGGATTTTAACAATTAAAGTAATCAACAAAATGGTATCTATCAACTCCCCCACACTTAACCTTGAGCGTCTCGCGAAACTACTAAATAAGTATCCCCTAGGCTTTCTTAAACATAATTAGAAGCAAATGAAAAGAAATTATCTAAGGTTGTCAATTCTCATAAATCTAAGCTCTATGGATTAGTATCTTGTCCTTAAATCAACAACTTAGCCTTTTCATCCATCATGAGTCATTGAGATGAATTTAAATCATAGCCTTTCAAGGAAAGTTTTGGTGGCTCTCTCTTAAGTTCTAAGTTGGTGATGGAAGTGGAGCTCACTCTTACACACATGTTTCTTGCACTACCATAGGCTTGCTTATTATCTACTCTCCACCATTAATCATGAATAGGATCAACATCTATAAAAACAAATGAAAACATGAAAAATGGTAAGAAATGGAGTAAAAATTAAGAAAATGAAAAAATTGATAAAGTGGGAGACTTGGTTGCTCAAAAATGTTTCCAATGTGCTTTGCCCCTCTTGACAGTCCTCTAATGCTATAAAAAATATGGTGGAGTGAAACTTGAATAAATTCCTTTGATTTGGATGAAAATCCCTTCCTTGGTCTAATGTGCCAAGTTTCTCTTTTCTGATTTTTCTCTTCTTCTTTTATCTTCTTGCAAGGTCAGAAATGAATGAAATAAAGCTTTTATTTGGATGAGAAAAACTTCACTTGATTTCATGGTGCCAAAGTTCACTTGTGTCCACTTTGTTTCTCTCTTTTTCTTTTCTTTTCTCAAACTGTTTTTTTTTCTTTTCTTCAGATTCCAGCTCCACTTCAGATTCATGGCATCTCTGATTCTTCATCCTTGCAATTCTCTGAGTTTTCAAGGCAGTTACATCCCTTAGAAGTGGAGAATTCCAATCCAAACCATTTCGAATTTCATTCCTGCATGTTTTTCTTTTTTTCTGTTTTGATTTATCAGTCCTAGAGCCACATTCCTTCCAATTCTGATCAGCTAAGGATGCACTCATCACTTGTTGACATATTTCGGTTCTTCATTCTTTGATTCACAGCCATGAAAGATCAAATTCAGCCCCAAGTTGATACAAACTTCTTTTCTAATCAGATTTTTTTTCTTTTCTTTTCTTTGGCACAACTTCTGCACAGATTATCTACCTTGATCAGATCTAGTCAACTTGTTTTTAGCTGCAGTTCAGATGGTTCTGTTGTATCATTTCAGCAGCTTCCAATCAAAGTATTCAGATTCCTAACTTTTGTTCCATTTAATGTGCTCAATACTTATTTTAGTTGCTTCTCATCTACTTCCAGAATTCAACCATATATCAGCCATGTTTACAACCTTGCTGCCTTTCAGAATTCCTGATGGTTGTACCTTGCCATTCGATTCCTGTCAAACAACCCAGCTAAATCCAGCAGCTCCTTCAACTCAGCTTCAAGTAGCAGAAAATTTTTTCTTGGCAAAGAAATTTCTTTTTTTTTTAATGGCACAGAATTTTTCCTTTGTTGGTTTGCCAATTTTTCAGATTTTTCCATTTCTTGCCACTTGAATCTTCAAAATGTAGTAAAGAATCTAAATCTCCAATGGCTTCCATCTCTCTTGTTCATTCTTGGCACCAAACTCACTCACTTGGCACCTTTTGGCTTCAATTTCACAAAATATTTTTTTTCTTTTTGACATGAAATACATCCAAAACTTTAGTCACTCCCCCACACTTGAATCTTTGTCCGTCTCGGGCAAAATAGCATTAGAAACATATCAAACAACAAGTCCAAAGAAAAGTGAGGTAAGAGTAAGAAATAAGTAAAGAAAAATGGAATGAACATGATTTTAGCCAAAATTGATGTGGAAAGGTAAACAAAGTAATTATTATCTATAGATGTGATCCAAACATTGAAATATGGTTTTGAAAGAACCTAAGCAAGTTCTAGAGTACAATAACATATGTGTTACAAATATAAGGCTAATTCTCACTAGGTAAAAAATAATTCATCTCAAATCCTCAATTAAGAATCTAAAGCTAAATAGTACTCAAGCATCCAAGAATTCATCCATTAGCTCAAACCCTAAGTTTTAACAACCAAATTTAATTTATTTTCTAAGAGATTCTAAAATGCTATAGAATAACCTAGAGGGATACATTTATTCCTAAATATGAAGAAAACGTGCCAAAAGAACTAACATGCATTTATTTACAAGGACTCAGTTCAAAGGAAAATTCTAATTCTAAAAAGCATAAAAAATGAAACATGCTATAAAAGAAAATACAAGAAGAATCAAACTCCCCTTTATTCTGGTGGGCGGAGTCTATCCAGAAGTAGCCTCCACCGTGGTAGTGGAGGGGTATGAGTGGCTAAGAGATTTGGAACTCCCCCACACTTAAACTTTACAAAAAATTTCTCTGGTGGCCTAAGGCGATTCAGGTTCAGAATCCATTGAAGGAATGGAGGGCTATGGATTAAAGTAAGATCTTCTCCTCCTTCTTGATGCCTTTCAGAAGTCCTTCCAGGAGGCTGGAGTCTGTTCAGTTGGAGTACTCACTCCTGAAGTCTTATGGACCCTGCAAAACAATGTAATACCCCTCTCAAGCGTTCAGGGTCAGAAAGAAATAAAATAATATCAGTCTCTGCATGAAATGAATCCAAAACTGCATCATATCCAATTAAATCAAATTCTGGTACCTCCATGAAATTTTCAAAATCATTTCCTACAAAATTTGCATCCAGATACTCATCACAAATAAAGAAATCAATTTCTGGCTCATCAATAGAAATTTCATAATTATTTTCTATCAAGGGTGTATCAAGTAATATGTCACAGCCAATCAAATCAATCTCAGATATTTCCATAAGTTTCTCACATTCAACCTCAGCATAAGATATAGCAAGAGATTCATCAAAATAAATAACATCCATTTCAGGCACTTCTAAAAATTTTTCACTATCCATATCCACAAAAGATGTATCAAGAGATTCATCATAACAAACAACATCAATTATGGGTGCCTCTAAAATTATTTCGCTATCCATATCTACAAGAGATGTATCAAGTAATGCATGATGATCAATAAAATCAATATTTGGTACCTCTATTGGATTTTCACAAACAATCTCTACACAAGGTATATCAATAAATTCATCAGAATCAATAAAGTCATCCCTAGGTACCTCGCTGCATTTCTGAACAAAGAGGAGAAATACTTACCTGAGCGTGCTGGAGAATACCTGGAGGTTCTACAAGGGTAGATGTATCCATGGCTTCCTCCTGGTCAAGTACATGCTCCTCTTCAGCCTCAGACTCTGGTGGACACTCAACTAAACTTGGTGATCCTTGGGTGCTTGCTTCCACCATGCAAGTCCCTACACTTTCTGGTTTATCCTTTGAATCTTCTAATGTACCAGTCAACTGTGGTGGTCCCTGGGGCTTAGTGCAATCCCCTACACCTATGGAATCATCTCCTATGCATTCTTCTTCTGTAATATCTGCAACAACAACATTAGAAAAATTAGGACCATCAATAATACTATCATCACAAATTAAAAGTCTAGAATGGTCCTGTGGAGCTTCAGTTTCTTCTTCTGGAGCTGAAAAATTTGAAATTGAATTTTGAGTAGGAATCTCCGGAGGGATGCATGCTGTAGGTGCCCAATATTTGATGATTACATCTTCTTCTTCTTCTATCACATTTGCAAGATTACTTGAAGAAGGTCTTGGCCATGCACTAGGGTCACCTTGAACTGATATAAATCCAACTCCGGGGCTCTCAGAGTTAAAAGGAACTTGAGAATATAACTGTTCTGATCTTTGGGCTTTTATCTGATTCAAATCACTAGCCACTTGTTCCTTTTGCCTTTCGAGGTTTTGAAGCTCTTATTGAAACATTTGTTGAAATTGAGACTGTGGGGGTTGATCCAATGGTTGAACATGCTGATTAAACTGCTGAAAAGTTGGTTCACCACTTGATGGAAATTGCTGAAAATTGTAGCCTTGGAATTCTTGGATCTGAGGTTGAAATTGTGGTGGTGAACACTGGAATTGAGTGGGCTGAAAATTCTGGTTGCAAGGGTGAAATTGCTGTGGAAATTGAAATGGTTGCTGGAAATTCAAATTATCTTGGTACCCTTGCTGAATTCCTTGAAAAAGTGATTGATCTTGTTGATAAGGTGGCTGAAAATTGTGCTGAAATTGCTGAATTTGGGGTTGAAAATTTTGGAATAATGGCTACCCATTTTGAAAATTCTGGAAATTTGGTTGAATTGGCTGAAAATCCGGCTGAAAATCTTGGAATAGTGGCTGCCCATTCTGAAAATTCTGACTTGGCCGAAAGTTTTGAAATGATGGTTGATCTTGTGGCTGAAAAAACTGATTTGGTTGTTGAAATTTGAATAGGGTTGTTGAAAATCTTGAATTGGTTGCTGAAATTGCTGGAAAGGCTGAAATTGTGGCTGAGGTGGCTGAAATGTAGGTTGAATCGGCCTCTGGTAGGTAGATGAATGAACGTTATGTTTTTGTTGATTTACCAACCTCTTACACTGATATTTCAACTTTCCAATGCCTCTTCTATTTCTTTACGGAACTCTGGTGACCACATTTTGATCTTGCAACCCTGTCACTAAACAAACAAGAAAAATGGCAGCAACCGTATACAAATGATAAAGCAACAGAAAATAGAACCCAATGATATGTCAAAAAGCATACAAGCAAAAATCAAACAAATCAACTAGTAATTCCCCGGCAACGGCGCCAAAAATTTGATAGGCCCAGATATGCTAGATTAAATTGTCACGAAAGTTGGGACCATCAGATTTAAATGTATATGAATGAATGCTGGAAACCCTTTTTACAATCAAAATCTGAAAATGTAATATAGGGGCCACAGGTTGTATTTTTCTCGGGGCTAGTTGATGTTGTGTGATTCGAGCTTGTATTTATGTGTCGTTTGTGAATTTGGGTTTCGAATGTGATTTGGGTTTGGTTTCAAGTCAGAGATAAAATCACAATGAAAGATAAAGGAATCCAAACTAATGAACAAAACTTAAGCTAGATAAATGCAATGGAAGACTCAACCAATTATAACTCAATCAAACCGAAGTAGATTTCAGATTTGGAAAATCAAACATGATAACAAATTCTATATCAATTGCATTCCAAATACTAAGTAATTGAATCAAAATAGTGCAGCCATCACAATTGAAATTGATGCAGAATTATAACCAGGATTTTCGGACATGAAGACTTGATACCGAGTGAGAAAGTGAAACAACTTGATACCAAGAATAAAATCTGATGTGCCAAGAGCTTATATTAAATGCAAAGAATTGCTTCCGGATTAACCACTCCTAACTAACCAAATGCAAAGCAATCTTTAGCCAAACTGATACAAATTCAATTCCGCAACCCCACTTGATACAAAGCTGATACCATTTCAGAAATGAAGCTTGGTACTTGCAAAAACAGAGTTGCTAGCAGAAATAGACAGCTAACATTGCAGAAACGTAAATCTGAGTTGCAACAAAACTGATACACAGAAATTGAGTTCCCTTGCTATGCCATGAGAAAAGCTGCAATGAATAGATGCAGAAGGAAAACTAATACATGCTTTAAACAGAATTCAGAAACTGAAAGTTGGCTGATACGCAGCAGGGACAAATAGTCTCAAGCAAGTTACTGCAGAAATTTGCAGTGACTGATCAAGGAGCTGAAATTGATGCTAAATGGAAACTATTGGCTGATTTAAGGCATATGAAGCTGAATCAAGCAATCAAAATCTGAATTTCACAAGAAACTTGATGGAAAACAACCACTCAGATCAAGGGAACCGAAAGTGTGTGCAGAAATTCAGTTTCAACTAATGCAGATCAAACAAGTAAACTTAGAGTCACGGGCACACTTCCAATGTTTTAGAACAGAAGTCAATGATCTAATATGCATTCACACTCAATTCAGAACCTGATACAACTGATACGCAAGCTGTATAGCTGAAAAACAGAAATCAGATGCTAAAAAAAACAGGAATCAGAATTGATACACAAGCAGGAAAATAAAATTAACTGAAATTGAAATCGATCAATACCTAAACAAGCTTCCTAATTACTTAACTGATTGGATTAAACCCTAATTACAGCAAAACAATGCATTAAACCAAGTTAACGAATCTTAAACCAAATACCGAACCGAAACTAGAGCAGTAATGAAAATTACAGGTACAAACGAAAATTTGCTAATTAAACTAAACCCCAATCGCTTCATTAGCTCAAAATCTTCTTGGTTGTCAATCAAGAGCTGGCCTCGAACCCCTAAGCTCAGCAATTCACTGAGGAACTGAATCTGCGGTCGAATCGAGCTCGAATCTGTTCAAGAAGGAAAACCCATTCGAATTCTTCAACTCAGCCTTGTCTGATTGAAACGAAGGTGCGGGAATGATCCAAGCTTGTCCGAGAACCCCTCCAGATGGCTTAGACTGATGTAGAATCTGACACAACCAAAATCGAATCCTTCAAATACAAAGCTGCCGAAACCCTCAAACAACCCTGCTCTTGCCCAATTCCGAGCTGAAAACTCCACAAACTACTCTCCCTAGTGACCTCGACTTGATCTGATGAAGAGATGAGGTGGCCGCGCCCCTTGGATGGAAGAAATCAGCTGGAAAATGAAGAAGAATGAAACAACCTACTGTAGCGGCGGAGACGCGACGAGGAGAAAGGCTGGGGAGTTTCTGATTAAATAGCTATCAATGGACGACTGTGATTAATTTGAGAAATCCAACGGCTGATCTTACTCTGATTGGAGCCAAACTTTGATGATGATGATCTGGGGTCAGGATCTGCCTCGTGGTAGCTCGGATCCTCCAGATTTGCAACGGATGGTCCAGATCAACCTAATCTGTGAATGGACGATCTAGAGCCCTCCAAACTTGATCCAACGGCTGATCTTGCTCTGATGGGGATGAAACCTTCAAATCTTGATCAGGATGCTTGATCAACTCTATCCCTAGCTCGGATTGCTTCAGATGATCCCGGATGGCTCAGATCTAGCCGCTCTTGAATCGGACGGTCCGGATTAATCGTAAGCTTGATAATTCTATCCGGTTCACTTCCGACTCAAGTTTGACCCAATATGCCCTAGGTCCAGGATCTTTTAATGCCTACAAAAATATATCAGAAAATTAGTGGCCAAATAATCCAAATATGTGTAATTTTGCAATTAAGTCCAAAATAAGAGGAAGTCCTAAAACCTAGGGTAAAATCACAATTAAACAAGTAAAACATGGGTCAAACATGGATTTTAACAATTAAAGTAATCAACAAAATGGTATCTATCAGTTGGTCCGGAGGCCGAAAAGTGACCACCCTCGTCCGTCGATCCACGGTGGCATGGTATGCAGTAAGCCAATGCATGCCGAGGATGATATCAAAATCAACCATCTCCAGTACCAACAAATCATAGATATTCATCAATCTCAATCCACCTCTCAACACCCATAAGGAAGAGGTGATATCAACACTATCATTTCAAGAACTGGTAAATCCACAGTGGGGGTATAAACATCGAAATACCAGTGGTCGTTCTTTGACCTTCTATTTATTGTCCAATACCCTTCCGGAAGGTAAGGACACAGCTAACATCCCATTCTCTCACTCTTGCCGGTCGTACATCCCGATGTACCATCAAGATGATCCAATCACATGCGCTCAATCTATGAGTCAAAATCTCTCATAAAATAGCGTAGCGACGCGCGAGTCGATCGACCATCGCCTCGAAACCCCAAACTCTTCAATTCCTCCACTCAAGGTTCAGAAACCTATAAGGTAAACTCCATAGCAAGGAGATAGAGACACTCTACCTCTCAAGAGCATCTCAACATAATCACGAAGTGATTCTTTATTTCATGAAGGTCGTCTTCGGCGTCTTCCACCCAGAGGTGGTCTAGCCTCGTAAGTGATTCATCTCAGAGCAAATCATAAGCACGAATGTATCGCCTTGGTTATCCAAACCAAGTACACGTGGTAACTTGTAGGTGTCAAGCAATCAACTGCACACTTTTCAGTATCGACTCTAGTCACCCATCAAACTGTATCTTCTGGGTCAACAACCAAGTACAAGTGATCCAGGATCAAAGTCCTCGTACTATAGGGTGTATCAATCCTCTACTAACAATGGTAACACGTAGCTAATGCTACTTTTCTACATCAATGGAAATCGTGTACCCTAAACGTGTCTTCCAGGTCACCTAACTAGGCACAAACGACCCAACGGTCTGAAACTCTTGAACCAGGATAAGTCGATCCTACACTGTTCGAGCCAACTACAGTAGTCAACCCTAGTTCTCGCTTAGCTAATAATAGCTAATACACAAACTATGAATAGTAAGGTCAAGGAAAAACAAAAATCCTAAACCTCCAATAGGTTGTCGACGGGTTCGACCTTGGCTATCCGACTCAACAATCGATGCTACTAGAGAATTAAGATTCTCTGCTCCAAGGTCTTATCTGCAATATATCAACGAATCGCTCCCATAAACGATCATATATAAGATAGATTGACAACATGTCAATCCAACTAAACCGAGTCTACGAACATCTATCCATCAGGTATGTATATATGATACCAACATGTTGGGATAATCCAACCAATCCAAAATCTAATAGTGAATACTAAAAGTAGGATAGTTCTAGAAGGATATACCTCTTGTTGCCTGGAGATGTCCCGTTGCCGCCAAGTCCCAGAGTACAAAACACGTCGGGGAAAGCGACTCCGAAAATTCGAAATGTACTCGGCTAGACTCATCTAACCCGAGCTCCGACACCTACCGAGTAAGTATCAGATTTAACTCCGAAAAATCCGTAAATCCCGTAAAACAAGTAGGCATTGAAACCTACGCTCTGATACCAAAATAAATTGTCACGCCCCGAGACCATTGGAGCCGCAGATCCAATATAAAATCGGACAGCATCTCCCCAGTCCGGCGGACAATTTACACAAACATACAACACACGCAGTTTATAAATTGGCCTCAGGCCTCAAAACAGATATATATAAAACATAAGATAATGAAATACTCCAATACGGAAACATAGAACTCACCTGAGCTGCCCCCAGGGCAGGCGCGCCGCAAATCAATCAACAAATAGTCCAACAGAGGACTCAAAAATACAATGCCATACGAATAGAACTCGAATACAAGTCCACGATGTATAAAAACGAATACAACGCATAAGAAATGCTATAAAGAAAGAAAACAAGCGGAAGCATCCATCAACGGAGTCGTAAGGACCAGGACCGGCAACTGGGCGCCTCCGGCGAGCTATCAACCTGAAAACAAAAATATTACGATGGGTGGTGAGTCCAAGTGGACTCGCGGGTATATAGAAAGATATGCATGGCTGAAAAGTAGCTCAAGCAGCTATATAGAAACAACAGGATACAGTCTCCATAAGAATATCAGAAGCATGCATAACTGAAATAATAAAGGACTGTACATACCAGAAATCAGTCTATCATGATCATAATAGGGCTCGTACCATACAAGCGAGTGCAGGGTCAACAATACCATACCAACAGTACATCCTGTATGTGCATGTCAAACAAGTGCAGCAAGTAAATGCAGCAAACACAATCAATGCACAAATGCATCATATGCACATGATGCAATGTCATGGTCACCCCCTAACTCCAGCCAAGCCACCGAGACAGGCGATACTGTGTCGGCCGAGTGGGTAGAGCCGTGACACTATCAGCACTCTGCCATCACTTCTCCTGAGTGACCGAGTGGACAGGATGCTGGTGGAGTAAACACTCCGCCCCATGTATATATGGGGGAGATATCTCTCTCATCTTCTCTGGTCTATGGTAAGAGAAGGGATCCCTGCCTGCTACCACGCTCCGAAACCACTACCCATGAGCGGACGAGCGGAGCAGTACAGAGCAAATGCACACACCCAGCGGTATCCACTAACCAATGAGTGGTCGTGTGTGCATATCATGTGCCGGAAGACGATTAGGCTCAACCACAAGGGAGTCAGCTGATCGCCGGCATGCAACAGTGCAGGTATGGTGCATGACTAACACATGCAACCCCTACCAGGTCATCGACACATAACCCAACCTATCATGCACAGGTCATATGTATGCATCATAACCCAATCAATCCTATAACCAGGTACACGTGCAAATACGAGTAGAATCAACCAATGCAGACATCAGGTGACATACCACAATACCTAATCAGTCCATATCTAGACACACGTGCAAGTATGACCAAAATCAACCAATACAACCATACAATGGTATGCTAATCTATATCCACATACTCATGCTCATATCAATGCTATACAGAGTCAGATAACAAATAAACGAGACTGTATAGAAATAAATGTCGATCATATCCAAGGTCAAGCATAAGTATCAAGTAGGATAACAAAACGGTAGCAGATAAAGGTCAATATCAGCCTACTGCATAAATAACTAGCCATGCATAAAGATAAAGTGGGTCTACAGAATACAAGCAAGAAGTACCCGCCTCCAAGAGTATTGAAGTCCGTATCAAGCATAAAGAACGACCCGTCAATAATAATCCAATCAAGCTCCTGTATCAAGGATGTATTTAATTAGCTATTATACAAATGATAATCAGCTAATTAATCCCTAAACCGACTAGGGTTTATCCAATTATCCTCTTTCATTTAACTACGTCTAATTAAATAGACGTGTCCCCAATTACCCCACGAAATTAAGGTTTAGGTTCATTTTCAATTCAACCCCCTCAAGATTAGGTTTAACTTAGGTTCAACTTAGGTTTGATCTAATCCAATCAACGCAATTAAATTACAGAATTAGCAGCCACGGGGAATCACGAACCTAACTCTACATGGATCAGAACATATAAAATCAATTTACCTCCTATCCCGGCTCCAAACTGCAGAACACACAGCAAGTAGAAGATGAGAGATATGAACCTCAATCTCAATCTCCCGAAATCAGACCTGTCATTACACATAAGGATCAATCTAAAGTAGTTGCTACTAGAGACTACAAAACCAAACCATAACACAACTCACAATCTTTACCTGATAGGGTCCCGAATAGCTTCCCTGCACCAAATCTGGCGACACAGCAGCAAGGGAGGGGAAACAACCAATTTCAGGTACAGATCTGAGCCAACACCTCCTGCAGACCCCAATTAACCAAACATCAAGGAAACGCTGTGAATTAGGGCACACATTCAGGCACCATGGCCGCCGGCAATCGCTTGAAACTCTCGAAGGAAATGGCACGAAATGAAAACGGCACAGCTTACCTTCTCACGGACTAGGTTTAACGAAAATGGCTTGCGAGGGGAAATCAAGATCCCCCACTAGCTCGGATCCGTCCTCCTCTGAGTCCCCTACCAGGAGCACCAGATGAACGATCCCCGCCGGAGGTCGAGTGAAGACGGAGGTGAAGGTTCGGACAAAGGTGTTGGTGTAGGAAGCACCATATCGAACCTTGTTTTGATATTGGCAAAGGATTCAAAGTTAAGTTTGTTTGTGATCTAACAATATTCACTGAGTGTGCAGAGACAAAGTCCTAGCGAAGGAATGCTGGGCACCTGGCGAAGGACTGCCAGGAAACAAAGCCCTAGCGAAGGACTGCTAGGCACTGGCGAAGGACTGCCAGTATCCAAGACCTAGCAAAGGACTGCTAGGCAACTGGCGAAGGACTGCCAGTATCCAAGCCTTAGCGAAGGATTGCTAGGCACCTGGCGAAGGACTGCCAGGATACAAAGCCCTAGCGAAGGACTGCTAGGCAACTGGCGAAGGACTGCCAGTATCCAAGCCCTAGCGAAGGAATGCTAGGCACCGAGCGAAGGGCAGCTCGGCATCCAAGACCTGACAAAGGACCGTCAGGTAAAAGTCCAACCAAAGGAGCGGTTGTCATCAGGTAAATTGGCATCAGGTAAATTCTCCCGAGAGGAGTAGATGAGGACGCGTTCCCCGTCGAGGGAACAGCAGGCGTCGGTTCGACCTAGGGCTCCATTTTGGAGACCAAAGTCAGAACCAAGACAGCTAAGGCTGTATGAACAAATAAATATTTTATTGCATTGTGTTTTGGACTAACCCTGGATGCAGGACTGAAGGAACGTGTGTCTGCAGCTCAGAAAGCCTCAAAGGAGAGAGGCAAAGGCTGAGTAGGGCGCCTGGAGTGTCCTGGGCGCCCCCAAGGTACATACAAAACACATCAAAAGAAGAAGGGTTCGAAAAGCTACTGGGCGGGGCGCTCCCGTGCTCCCGGGCGCCCCCGCTGCTCCCGGGCGCCCCCTGCGCTGCGGGCGCCCCCATGCGCTTACTTCGAACTAAGAAGCCATCGAAGCCAAGAAGATAGAACTTTGACCCGGTCAATGCGGGCACCCTGAGCGCTTCGGGCGTCCCGATCAAAGCGGATCTAGAGGATAGACGCTGACCGAGATCTGTGCGGATCAAAGGCCACGCGGGGGGCGCCCCCGACGTCCCGGGCGTTGCCTAGCCCTATATAAAGGGCCCTCGACCCCAGGCTTCTATAATCAATTCTCTCAACGCCTCAAAGCTCTTCTACGCTCGTGCCTTGCTCCAGAAACGCTTCACCTCGAGCCGACGACGTCCCGCTGCCCCGAAAGAGTCGACCTACTCCGGACGTCAGTAAAGAAAAGCGTACTTAATTTATTATATTTTATTGCACTCATTTTGTAATTAAATTGTGTAACCTATTTGCGCGAATATAGAATTGCCCAAAGTAAACGGTCAACGACCGTGGGCCTTGGAGTAGGAGTCGACACAGGCTCCGAACCAAGTAAAAACCACTGTGTCTTTGTGCTGTGTCTCTTATTTTTATTTCCGCTGTGCACTTACTCTTAGTTTTCCGAAAAAGAACGATTTCCGATATTCACCCCCTCTATCGGTTTTCACGATCCAACAAGTGGTATCAGAGCGGGGAAGCTCAAATTTGGTGGAACCACCAATTTGAGAGTTTTTTTTCGGATTTACGATTTTTTTTTCTTTTATTTCTTTTCTTTTTTAATTAACACCACTCGATCTTTTCCGCCCTTTTTCAATTTTGAATTCTCATTTTTTAACCATAAGTTAGAATTGTTAAAATAATCAATTTTTGAAAATTTGTCATAAACTTTTTTTATTATTATTTTAATATTTTTCTCAAAATTCGTGCTGCTTTAATTCGAGCAATTTTTTTTTCAAACATTAAATTCTTATTTTTTCATTATTAATCAAAATTCAGAAAATCAACATTTTCAAAAATTTGTCGTAAATTATTTTCATTATTTTATTATTATTTTGCCTCGAAATTCGTGCAATTTTTTTTCTCCCGCACTACTAATCCAAGACCAAGTCTTGGGACATTTCTATTTTTTTTGTGCGAGATTTAAACTAAATGACCAATCAAGAATGGAATAGCATTCGTCCACCGCTCTTCTCTGGCGAAAACTTCAGCTTTTGGAGAAGACAAATGGAGTCCCTTCTGAAGGCCCACATGGACTTATGGCGGATCATCCAAACAGGATTCTCTCTTCCCGTAGAAGATGAGTTATCCATCGAATGGGACAAACTGGATGAACAAACCCTCAACCAAATCGAGACCGATGCAAGGGCAACTTCGATCCTACAATGTGGCCTAACCAAGGAGCAACTTGAACTAGTAGGACCATTCAGATGTGCCAGAGAAATTTGGGAGAAACTAACCAATCTACACGAAGAGAGCTCCGAAATTGTGTTAGCACCTGACTGCGAACTCGAGCCAGAGTTAGAAGACGAATTGACTGAGACAAAAATGGTAACCAATTTCGAATCCTTTTTTGAATCAAGATTAGATAATCCAACAGATACTATAATGGTCGAGAAAGGTATAATCTCTAGTGCAGGGAAAGCTCCAAGAGAACCACCAGAGAAAAAGATTCAACCTGTACCCGAGTCCAACTCAAACTCAGAATTTGACGACAAAGAAGGAGACCAACCCAAACCGGTCCAATTAGATCGTGATCACTACAAGAGCACTAGAAAAACGATCGGGGAAGGTAAGTTTTCAATATTTGAAAATTCAATATCTATCTCAAATAACATGATTAGTTTGTATAAATTAGTTAAGGTTAGTACATTAGAAAACTTAATTCATAACCATGCTAATTTTAAAAAACCAAAGTTTTATTTCGATTATGATGTAACTTAGATCAGTTTTTGTTTGCTTTAATTATGTGTTGCTTTTTATTTTATTTTATGCTTAGATTTTTTAATTAGTGTAAGGACTGGTTAGTTTAAGGATTAAACAAACTAAACTGAAATTTGAACAACATAGTATTGGGTGGCGGTGAGATGATAGTACGTTAGGGAAGCCAATTCTAATAAGATCAAGTTTACTTGGTCTCTTTAGACTGGTGAAACTAGCCGAAGCTACCGATCCAAGACCCAAACTAGTTAGACCAGAATTTACCAAAAAGTAATTTTGAAGATGAAATTTCACTAAAAGGCTTTGTCTAGGAAAGGGTGGATGATCCCATAAGGCTACGGCCAAAGAAGGCCTAGTGCCTCGCCAAGACCTGGAAGCCAATTTTTGAAATTCAAATTCAAATTATTTTTTATTAAATTCGAATCTAACACAAATTTTCAGTTAATTTTAGATTCAAATATCTCTTTTCAAAACAAATTTAAATTGGGTTTAAAAAAAAATTTATCTTTTCAAAATTAATCATGGCTTTTTCAAAATAAATCCTTCTATTAAAATATGCATCTCACAAAACAGTTAAGGATATCCTGTTTTGTCACTTAGAAATGGTGAGATGCTCAGGACCTAAAAGTTGAGTTCAACCCAACCAACTAATTCAGATTCAATTAAATCTTAATTAAATCAATTAAATTCAATTAAACCTTATCAATTAAAACCAATTAAATCTTAATCAATTCAATTAAATCTTAATTAAATCAATTAAAATCAATTAAATTTTAATTAAATCAATTAAATCAATTAAAACCAATTAAATCAATTAAATCTTAATTAACTCAATTAAATCAAATTCAAATTAATACAATTAAATCAAATTTAAAATTCAAATTTAACTGAACAAACTTAACCGTCTAAATTTTAATTTTCTTAAAAATCAAATTTAATATTTTAAACTAAGGTTTAATTAACCATTCTTTCAAAATTAAATATTTGTCTCACACAACCCATAAGGTTAACATGTTTGACCACATAGAACTGGGTGAGACATCTAGGACCTAAGAGCATAAATATCTATTTTTCAAATTAATTCAGTTTACTGTACCCTACTGTTCATCTCTATTTTTTTAAATTTCATGTTTCTTAAAAGTCAACTGAGTCAAACATAGTTAAGATGCTATTAATTGATCAAACATAATCAAACCTGCACACTGAAACCCCTTAAGGAACTTAGATAAAAGTCAGACTGTGTTGGATACAGGGGGAGTTTTTTTTAATACTTTTCAAAAAAAAAATTTAATTTTTTTTTTAAAAAAACCTTATGCTCTAAATATTATTATCATCTCGACAAGGATTTCAAAAATTGATTCAAAAACTTCTTATACTACTATCTGTTTGAAAAATTATCATTATTTCAAAATATTTTTTTCGAAAACTGTGTTATCATTTCAAGTTATGTTTTCAAAAATGTATCTCCTTGAAAGTTATCATACTTAGAAGGTTGGTCAAAATTATTCTTTTGATTTTAATAAACTCTAAAGACACAGAGGAAGGTCCACATGATGATCTATAAGGACTCCTAGGATGTATCAAATTTAGGGGGAGTTTGAGTCAAAAGAAATTATTTCTGACAATCATTTTTCAAAATTATTAGATAATTCTTATAGTTTGAATCAAACCTTAAGACTCAGAGGAAGATCACTTGTAGTCAAACAAGCTTCCTAGGACTGGGTCAAGCTTAGGGGGAGATTAAATTAAAAGAATTATTAAATATTTTTTAAAAAAATTTATATGTTTTCATGCACTGCAATTTTAAAATCCTGTTGAAAACATAAATAAAATGTCTTTCAAAATACTACTCTTTTAAATCATTTTGCTTATATATACTATCATTTTCAAAATTTTGCTTGACATTAGAATACTTTTGAAAATAATATTAAAACTTTTCAAAAGTACTTATATTTTTCAAAATATACATAACATCTTTCAAAAGTACTACTATTTTTCAGAAGTACAACTATTTTTCAAAAGTACTAATACTTTCCAAAGCACTAATGGTTACAAAGTATGATTTTTTTTCGGTTTCAAAAGTGCAATTTAAGCTTTTTTCAAAATTATACTAAGTATTTTTATATTTTCAAAACTCATAAGCTCTGATACACATTTTTTTTAAATCTTCTTTCAAAAAGTTCTTTATTGATATATGGCCAGGAAAGAGAAAATTTTAAATCTTGTCTTGTTTTCACTAAGTATTTTTAAGTACCTTAAAATTGGTCTAAGCATATTCAAAGTACTTTCAAAATCTCTAAAGCACTAAGTGCATTTATTTTTGAAAATATGTCTAAGAAAAAGTATTCTTAGTAAACAAAGTTTGTCTGAGCAAAAACCCCTTGAAATTTTTGGCAAATGTTTCTAAGTAAGACTGCTCAGTAAACAAATCTGTGTGTCAGCAAAAACTTGTCTATTTAAAGGTTTTTCCGAGTAAAAATGGCTTTTAATGTACAAAATTTCTCTATTAGTGCAAAAGTTAAAATTTTTAAGAGAAACTTGTTTTCAAAATGTTAGCTAAGTAAGTTACTGGTAAGTTTTTTCTTGAAAACTATATTGCAAGTTGTTGTCAATTTTTTTTAAGGAGAAGAGTTGTCACATTAAGGGGGAACTTCATGTATTTTCAAAACATCCATTACTTTGAAAATTATGAAATCCATTACTTAGAGTTTCTTTTGAAAACTATGCTTTTTGAACTCCTTTACTTAAATTTATTTTGGTAAAACTCAAACCTCCCTATTAGATACCTTGTTCACCCATGTTTATTTTTGATATATGTCAAAGGGGGAGGAAAGGTCAAAGTTAAGTATTTTATAACACAAGTACTCAGGGTTTTAGGGGGAGTATGAGAAATAAAGGATTTTTTTTTCTTTCAAATCTTACCTTGTGTTATTAAATGTTATAAAGTTTTTACTTAACATTGAATTGTGTAAAATTGCTATACTTCATTTTTACATTATGTTCTCAACTATTATAAAGTTTTTTACTTAACTTTGAATTGTGTTGCCATAATCAAAAAGGGGGAGATTGTTGGTGCAGGAAGCACCATATCGAACCTTGTTTTGATATTGGCAAAGGATTCAAAGTTAAGTTTGTTTGTGATCTAACAATATTCACTGAGTGTGCAGAGACAAAGTCCTAGCGAAGGAATGTTGGGCACCTGGCGAAGGACTGCCAGGAAACAAAGCCCTAGCGAAGGACTGCTAGGCACCTGGTGAAGGACTGCCAGTATCCAAGCCCTAGCAAAGGACTGCTAGGCAACTGGCGAAGGACTGCCAGTATCCAAGCCCTAGCGAAGGACTGCTAGGCACCTGGCGAAGGACTGCCAGGATACAAAGCCCTAGCGAAGGACTGCTAGGCAACTGGCGAAGGACTGCCAGTATCCAAGCCCTAGCGAAGGAATGCTAGGCACCGAGCGAAGGGCAGCTCGGCATCCAAGACCTGACAAAGGACCGTCAGGCAAAAGTCCAACCAAAGGAGCGGTTGGCATCAGGTAAATTCTCCCGAGAGGAGTAGGTGAGGACGCGTTCCCCGTCGAGGGAACAGTAGGCGTCGGTTCGACCTAGGGCTCCATTTTGGAGACCAAAGTCAGAACCAAGACAGCTAAGGCTGTATGAACAAATAAATATTTTATTGCATTGTGTTTTGGACTAACCCTGGATGCAGGACCGAAGGAACGTGTGTCTGCAGCTCAGAAAGCCTCAAAGGAGAGAGGCAAAGGCTGAGTAGGGCGCCCGGAGTGTCCCGGGCGCCCCCAAGGTACATACAAAACACATCAAAAGAAGAAGGGTTCGAAAAGCTACTGGGCGGGGCGCCCCCGTGCTCCCGGGCGCCCCCGCTGCTCCCGGGCGCCCCCATGCGCTTACTTCGAACTAAGAAGCCATCGAAGCCAAGAAGATAGAACTTTGACCCGGTCAATGCGGGCGCCCTGAGCACTTCGGGCGCCCCGGTCAAAGCGGATACAGAGGATAGACGCTGACCGAGATCTGTACGGATCAAAGGCCACGTGGGGGGCGCCCCCGACGTCCCGGGCGCCGCCTAGCCCTATATAAAGGGCCCTCGACCCCAGGCTTCTATAATCAATTCTCTCAACGCCTCAAAGCTCTTCTACGCTCGTGCCTTGCTCCAGAAACGCTTCACCTCGAGCCGACGACGTCCCGCTGCCCCGAAAGAGTCGACCTACTCCGGACGTCAGTAAAGAAGAGCGTACTTAATTTATTATATTTTATTACACTCATTTTGTAATTAAATTGTGTAACCTATTTGCGCGAATATAGAATTGCCCAAAGTAAACGGTCAACGACCGTGGGCCTTGGAGTAGGAGTCGACACAGGCTCCGAACCAAGTAAAAACCACTGTGTCTTTGTGCTGTGTCTCTTATTTTTATTTCCGCTGTGCACTTACTCTTAGTTTTCCGAAAAAGAACGATTTCCGATATTCACCCCCTCTATCGGTTTTCACGATCCAACAAATGGTATCAGAGCGGGGAAGCTCAAATTTGGTGGAACCACCAATTTGAGAGTTTTTTTCGGATTTACGAATTTTTTTTTCTTTTATTTCTTTTCTTTTTTAATTAACACCACTCGATCTTTTCCGCCCTTTTTCAATTTTGAATTCTCATTTTTTAACCATAAGTTAGAATTGTTAAAATAATCAATTTTTGAAAATTTGTCATAAACTTTTTTTTATTATTATTTTAATATTTTTCTCGAAATTCGTGCTCTTTAATTCGAGCAATTTTTTTTCAAACATTAAATTCTTATTTTTTCATTATTAATCAAAATTCAGAAAATCAACATTTTCAAAAATTTATCGTAAATTATTTTCATTATTTTATTATTATTCTGCCTCGAAATTCGTGCAATTTTTTCTCCCGCACTACTAATCCAAGACCAAGTCTTGGGACATTTCTATTTTTTTTGTGCGAGATTTAAACTAAATGGCCAATCAAGAGGAAAGGTGGCGATTGGCGAAGGAGAAGAGAGGAGGAGTGCAGCGATCGGGCGTCAGGTTCGGCTAGGGCAGCGAGAGGGAGAGTGAAGTGGTCGGCTTTCGATCGGGAGGATGGGTGCTTGGCTGCGTGTGAGTGAGTCGGCCAAATGAGTTAGGTCAAATTTATATGGACATTTTACAATTTAATCCAACAAGTTTTGGCTTTTACAATTTAATCCCTAGGGTTTATTTCCTAAAAATTTCCAAAGCAACACAAAAGTCTCAGATTTAACAAACTTTCTCTTATATATTTCTTTATTAATGTATATATCCAAGGGGGAGAGCAAGAAAGAGAGAAAGGAATTTTATTTAAACTTTTATCTCCTTTAAAAAAAACAAAAATTTCTAAGTGTTTCAAATGTTTTAAGTGCATTTTTTTTTCAAGTAAAGTTCTTTTTGGTGAAAAGCTTGTCTAGAAAATTCTTAAAGATTTTATTTTTTCAAAATCACAAAGTATTTCCAAACATATTCTTGTAAGTGTGCAAATTCTTTAAAACAAATTTTCTCCCAATTCTCAAAGTTGAACGTTTTTTAGGAAATTTTGGCCTCAAAACTTTACCTAAGTAAAATTCTTTTTGCAAAGCCTTGTAAGTAAAAGTTTTTTTAATTTAGGTTTGCAAAACTTTTCAAAATTTTACCTTGCTCACCCATGTTTGTTTTTGATATATGTCAAAGGGGGAGGAAAGGTCAAAGTTAAGTACTATATAACACAAGTACTCAGGGTTTTAGGGGGAGTATGAAAAATAAAGAATTTTTCTTAAATCTATTCTATTCATACTTCATTGTGTTTTTATCTTCTGTTATTAACTGTTATAAGTTTTAACTTAACTTTGAATTGTGTTGCCATAAATCAAAAAGGGGGAGATTGTTGGTGCAGGAAGCACCATATCGAACCTTGTTTTGATATTGGCAAAGGATTCAAAGTTAAGTTTATTTGTGATCTAATGATGTTACTCAAGTGTGCAGGAAAAGTCCTAGCGAAGGGCTGCTAGGCACCTGGCGAAGGACTGCCAGGAAACAAAGTCCTAGCGAAGGGCTGCTAGGCACCTGGCGAAGGGCTGCCCGGAAACAAAGTCCTAGCAAAGGGCTGCTAGGCACCTGGCGAAGGAATGCTAGGGTAAAAAGCCCTAGCGAAGGACTGCTAGGCACTGGCGAAGGAATGCCAGGGTAAGAAGCCCTAGCGAAGGACTGCTAGGGGACAGGCGAAGGACAGCCTGGGACTGAAGCCCTAGTGAAGGAATGCTAGGCACCGGGCGAAGGACAGCTCGGCATCCAAGACCTGGCAAAAGACCGCCAGGCAAAAGTCCAACCAGAGGAGCGGTTGGCATCAGGTAAATTCTCCCGAGAGGAGTAGGTGAGGATGCATTCCCCGTTGAGGGAACAGTAGGCGTCGGTTCGACCTAGGGTTCCATTTTGGAGACCCAAAGTCAAAACCAAGACAGCTAAGGCTGTATAAAATAATATAATACTTCTTTTTGGACTAACCCTGGATGCAGGACCGAAGGACTGAGTATCTACAGCTCAGAGAGCCTCAAAGGAGTGAGGCAGAAACTGAGCAGGGCGCCCCGGATGTTCCGGGCGCCCCCAAGGTCAACCCAAGACAGCAGGAGCGAAAACACGCCTCGACAGTTATATGTCGGGGCGCCCCGGATGCTCCGGGCGCCCCGCCTGTCGCGGGCGCCCCCAGTGACAGCTGCCGAAGCACACCCTCGCGAAGCCAAGAGGATGAAGGCTTGACTCGGTCAATGCGGGCGCCCCCAGCGCTCCGAGCGCCCCGGTCAAAGTTGATCCCGAACTCGAAGAGATCAGACGCTGACCGAGAAAAAGCCGGATCAACCGATACGTGGGGGGGCGCCCCAGACGTCCCGGGCGCCCCCAGGCCCTATATAAAGGGCCCTCGACCCCAAGCTTCAAGCATCAATTCATTCAACGCTTCGACGCTCTTCTGCTCCCGCACTATGCTCCGGAAACTTCCCAACTCGAGCCGACGACGTCCCTCCGCTCCGAAAAGTCGATCTACCTCGGACGTCGGTAACAAAAGAGCAATATTTTAATTCTGTGCTTATTACACTATTATTGTAATCCATTTGTGTAAACTGTTTTTGCGCCTCATATAGAATTGCCCAAAGTAAACGGTCAATGATCGTGGGCCTTGGAGTAGGAGTCGACCTAGGCTCCGAACCAAGTAAAAATAATTATGTTTGCGTGTGTTGTGTTTTAATTTTCGCTGTGCAATTTCTCTTAAATTTAAATCCGAATGTTTTCCGATATTCACCCCCCTTTATCGGTTCTCTCGATCCAACATTAATGATGCCCCAGGGAATTAACATCGTCCGTCGACGCAGGCTTGGCGGGTACCTGCTACCCAATCTGCCCCCCACCGCAGTGAGGCTCCCGGATATATGAAAGGACCTGCCGAACGTAACTGACGAGCCGTTAAAGTGAAGGCCAGGTCTCCTATACTTTTGTCTTTCTTCATTTTGCCCTTGTAAGGGCTATTGATTCTGGGTTACGTAACATCTTGGCCTTGCCAAATGAAACATTTCCCTTCCCCCTCTGGCTTCTTAGGCTTACTTTTGTTGTCGAGCGTTGATACTTTAGGTGACTATCAGTTAGAGCGCTCGGCTCAGGATTGCCCCTTACCGTGTAAACCACTACACTAAGGGATTGGCGGGGACTGACCCGCTTGCGAGGCTTTGGCCACTTGGTTAGGTTGGACCCCGGGGAGCGTGGGTCGCCACGCGGCCGACGGGGGCCTGAACCAAGGGATTCGCGGGAGCTGGCCCGTTTGTGAAGTTTCGACCACTTGATTATGTCGGCACCCGGGGAGCGTGGGTCGCCACGCGACCGACCAGGGCCTGAACCAAGGGATTTGCGGGAGCTGGTCCGTTTGTGATTATGCGCCTGTCCCATCGAGGCGATTCGTATCTTAATTTCTAACGACCGCCTTAACGAGCGATTGAACATATCGACGGTGAAATGACGTTTCGGGCAGCGAAACGTCTATCACCGGTCATAAGTGCCTCGGGCGGCAAGTAGTTCTTGCCCACTTATTACTCAGACGGTCGAGCACGACCCTTCGATCATGCGACTTACCGAGGCCTTTTACGAACGGCCAAGATTGCTTGCCTTCCCTTATATATAGGCGACGCCTCCCGACGTTTCTTTCAACCCAAACAATCGTGAGACCGGAATCCTAGTCAGTTTTTCAGCCATCTTCCATCATGTCCTCCGCCTCCTCTGAGGAACTGTTTTCTCTGAGAAGACTTTATACCTCTTCGGACGATTCCTATCTTTCTTCCTCAGAAGATATAGACCGAGAGTTTCTGGAGATGATGCTCCCCCAAGACTCTCCTCTCCCGACGAGGGTGCTCACGCCCATCACTTCTCCTCGCGAAGGTGCTTCTCGCAAGGGGAAAGAACCGATGAAGCAAGGGCTAACTCCCAACATGGGGGTCTCCGATATGGATGACCTACCCTTGAAAACCCGTCGTAATATGCTTCGTTCGGCTATTCCTTCATTTTCACATGCTACTTCCGCTCCTCCCCGCCGAGCGAAGCGAGCCAGGGTGCCGGCCTCTGCAGAACTTGCTACCACGGCACCATCATTATCTTGTGTGACCTCCCCTTGGGAGCGCACCCCGCCTACACCTAGCCCCGAGGTATCTCTTTCTCCACCAGCTCGCAAGGTTGCTCTTCCTCAGTCAGGAAGCTCCCCTCTGATGCCTTCTCTTGCTAAGGGGTTAATGTCTGCCTTCCTCTGGCACAAGCATTCTCCCCGAGCGCTACAACTCCTGGGGCTCCCTCTTCTTCTACTTCGTTGAGGAGGGCTTGAATGTTCGCGCCAACGGGGCCTCCGAAGGGAGGTGTCTATACTATCCTTCGCCATTCGTCCTAGGGCGATTCTGTATGCCGACCATCTGGCAATGTTGGCTCGACTAATGCTGGAGGGGATACTATCAGATGTCCCCTATCTCAGCCAATGCCAGTCCGGGGAGGCTCTCTGCTTGCATGCTCCTTGCCCTCTCCCAGAGTATGGGCCTCCGGCGGTGACGATGAGGCCCTTGGCTCTCCTGGGCCAGTCTCTCCAGTTGCCGCCACCTATGGGGCCCTAGCCAGTGACTCGGGTTCGAGGAGCGATCTGGATAGGGAGCCTGAAGCACCGTCCAGCTGAGAGCCCGGAAACTCTGCTAGGGCGAGAGCCCGGAAACTATGCTCAGGCGAGAGCGCCTAGGCCAATCCCAGAAGCTTCAATTTATGAAAGATACGTAGTTCTATTTTCCTTTTCCTTGATTCTGACTCTTGCCTTCCTTTTTCGACAGACGGCGCAGTCAATCTGGAATTCTAAGGAATTGGCCACGCAACTTTTTGAGGCACACCACACCATCTCCACTCTGCGGGCCTCCCTAAAGGCCAAAGAGGAGGAACGGGCTGCCTGCGTTGCGGAGCTCGGCAAGCTTCGTCAAAAACATGAAATCCAAGCATCCACTTTGAAAGCCGTTCAGCGGCACATACATCTTCTCAAAGGATATACTAACTCTCTACTCGAAGGCAAGTCCCCGAAGAAGACTGGCCGATCTCCGTGAGCCGAGAGAGAGATGTCCTCTTTGTTTTCCTTTGCCGGGGGGGGGGGGGGGACTAGGCCTTGACTTTGTAATAGCTTTTAATAATAAGAATGTCGATTTGCTTACGTTCCTTGTGTCGCTATGATGTTTAAGCGTTAAGCACACGAGCCGCGTTATTTGTTGGGAACGAGATGGCTAGAGGGGGGGGTGAATATAGCCAACCACTTTTCTTGGAAGAGCTTAGCAATATTTCTGCACCTAAACCATCAGTAGCACAGCGGAAAGAGTAGAAAACAGATTATGCAGAAAATGTAACGAAAGTGAAACAAAAACAACTAGCAAGGTCGCTAACAAGGAGGGTTTACAAGGTTCGGGGATAAGTTGCCCCTACTCCTTGGCGTGCCCTTAAGGTGGGCGATCCCTTGATCGTCGGCAGATCAAGCCCCGGTGATAACCGGATATGAAACAACCTCCTTCTCGGTGGAGAAACCTCCCCACAGTTTGTTTCAAACAATAATATAGAATGAGCACAATGAAACAATAAGAAGGATCTTACTCAAACACTTAGCAAGGACAAAAACACAGCAAGCTTCCCTGAGCTCCACCCAGTGGCGATCTCATGCAAGAACTCTTCTCTGTGTCTTCCCACTGTCGGACTCCAAGCCTCTTGTTTTCTCCTTCAAGCGCTCAAGTAAACGATGGTTGCTTCTCAATAGCTTGCTCAAAGGTGATGAAGATCGCAAGAATACAGTAAGCAAGTTGTGGAGAACTCAAGGCACGGTAAGAACAGTAGTTTTCCAAGTCTCTCTTCCACGAAGCCATCCACCGCCCTTTTGATTCTCCATATAGCGACAAGTGACAACATCTCTGTAGCTCCCAGATACTCATCTGCCAACGCCAGCCTCTACTGAGCTATCTCTGGACTCACTGAGCTCCCCTCAGTCAAGCTCCAGTCTGCAGCTCGCCGTTGCAACCTGAGATGAGAAAGGGACAAACCTGCTCCAAGGAAAGCTCTCTTTGACTTCTCCTTGAGTGTTTGAATCCTCCCCTGTCACCTGAAACTCAATCAGAGTATTAGTGCAGCAAATCAACCAGCATATCAAATATCAGAGGAAAGTGGCAGCGAATCGGTTGTGTTCAGACGCGATCAGAGCGTCTGTCAGTGCAGTTTGAATTAAAGTGATCGATCACCTGACCGATCAGAGAGCCTCCTGATCGGTCACCAGACCGATCAGGCAGGTCCCGGATCGATCAGGCTTCGTGCTGATCGATCCCCAACGCTCGATTAGAAATCGCGATTTCTTTGAGATTCTCCTGGACCGATCACCAGACCGATCCCAGGTCGTGGATCGTTCACCTGACCGATCCACCCTTATATTGAGCGATTTCTGAGTTTCGCAGGCTAGACCTTCTGATCGGTCAACTGACCGACCAGGGATCTTCCTGATCGGTCAGCAGTCCGATCAGGTCATCCCCAGACCGATCAGGCTACATCCTGATCGATCTTAGTGAGGAGCCCGCGAAGCTGGATCGTTCAACAGAACGATCTGCACAGTGATCCTGATCGGTCAGCAGACCGATCAGGAGCTGTTCAGCAAGTGAACTCAACCTCACTGCTTGCTCCCTGATCGGTCTGGTACCTGATCAGTCACCAGACCGATCAGGAGCCAGTCAATGGGTGAAACGCATACTCCCTGATCGGTCACCAGACCGATCAGGAGCCAGTCAATGGGTGAAACGCATACTCCCTGATCGGTCACCAGATCGATCAGGAGCAACATAGTAGGTTTCCAACCTCACTGTGTGCTCCCTGATCGGTCATCCGACCGATCAGTCATCGCTGGATCGGTCACCAGACCGATCCACGAAGGAGCAGCGTGCCAAAATCCCTGATCGGTCACCAGACCGATCCAGAGACTCAATCTCAGCCCTCCAAGCTAAGTTTCCATCCACCTTAGCCCTCCAAGCTAAGGATTTTCCATCTAACCCTCCAAGTTGGGAATTTGCACCTAACCCTCCAAGTTAGGACTTTTCACCTAGCCCTCCAAGCTAGGACTTTTCACCTAGCCCTCCAAGCTAGGACTTTTCACCCAACCCTTCCGAGTTAGAACTTCATCAAACCTAGCCCTCCAAGCTAGGCACCTGACCCTCCAAGCCAGGACTTTTTCACCTAATTCTCCAGGATGGGAATTTGCACCTAACCCTCCAAGTTAGGACTTTTCACCTAGCCCTCCAAGCTAGGACTTTTCACCCAACCTTTCCGAATTAGGACTTTTCCAACACCTAGCCCTCCAAGCTAGGATTTTCCACACCTAACCCTCCAGGTTAGGATTTTCCAATACCTAGCCCTCCAGGCTAGAATCCTCCATAACATGCCTAATCCCCGATCAGGACTTAATCATAATCATCATCATCATCAACCTAAACTAAAATCGTTGTCAACACCAAAACAACAATTAAGGCCAGACTGCATCAACAATCTCCCCCTTTTTGTTGTTTGACAACCCGATTTTAAGTTTAGGAATTCTCAATCAATATTCCAACTTTAGAATCATAGGGGAATCCAGATCCTCCCCCTACAACAAGATCATTCTAAACTTAACCAATCCACACTCTCCCCCTTTGTCGAACACCGAAAAGGGGCAAGAGGGACTGTTAAGATTAAAACAAACTCCCCCTCAACCCTAGAGGTATCCCAACTCATCAAAAATGTGATCGTTTGTGGAATAATCATATGAGCACATGTGAAAAAGTATAGCAAGACATAGCAATCACATGCATCATATGAGTATGAAATATAAACCATGCCATAATATTCATAAGTATCAAGCAGACATGGCAATGTAAGCATGAATATGACAATCGGACAATCATGCAGATAAAAGGCACATAATCAACATGGCATCAACAATAAATATACTCAAAATAGAAAGGCATGTCAGATAAGTCAAAGCATGAAAACATCCAAACAAGTAGCAAGATACTTGTGACACAAGGTCACAATAACCAAGTCAGAGGGCATACAGCCCAAAAGTCATACAACATCGTCAAATACTCAGAACAAGAGAAGACAACAACCATCCAAGCTCAAGTGTCAGTGGGGGGGGGTCGTCATCGCGTATAAGGTCGTCCATCGTGGCATCAGTCGATCCCGGTGCAGCGCTGCCTGAAGGAGGGCCCCCTGGAAGTGTATGGCGGCGCCACTGATCGTAATCTGTAGCAACAGCTGGTGCTCCCTGGTCATGAACTGCTAGCGGTAGCTCCCCCACTCGGTTGCGATCCTTCCACCGCATCCCCTCGGTCCCGAGAACAATGCCAGATTGAGCAAGCATACGACGATCCAGGCGACAGTCTTGTCGATTCATCGGCACGAGTTGGCCCTGTGAGACGTCGATGCCAACCGACTCCAGCCAGGCAGTGATGATATGGCCGAATGGCATGTAGATCGTCTGACCAGACCTCAGACCATGAACAATGATGGAGGAATAGATGGACGGTGCTATGTCAAAATCGAACTGAAGATGCATCCCGTAAAGCATCAGGCAGTGAGATGAATGGATCGCATCAAGATGCTTGGACGTAGTTGGAAGAAGATAATTTGCGATAATTTGAAACAGAACATAATCAATGGGAGATAGATGAAGAGCAGGAAATGTGGGAAAGTTATAGATGTCCGCACCAGAACCCCGTGGCCTGGGGTGGCCTAGAAAATGCTCATATATGGAGTCAGGAGTGACTCCAGTAAAGGGGACAGGAAGAGGAACAGGAAGATATGGATAAAGTGAGAAATCATTCTTGGAGCGACGACAACCCAGAAATATAGTGAAGGATGATAGGGTAAAGTCAAGATCGACACCGGTGACACGGGTCCGCCACCCCGTGCCCTCCCCATTGGCCAGATTATTATAGAATTCAGAGACCAAGTCAACATTGATCGGCCTTTCTAAGAAAAGGATGTTTTGAAGCCCATAGTACTCAATGATTCCTCTTACCGTAGGGCAATGTTCATAAACAAAAGTTTGGTCCACTGATCGACATGGCATTAGTTCGAAGTTGTGCCAATGAAAGTCTAGGGCATAGAGAATGTTCGGAAATCTAGGATGCGGGGGAGATGGAGGCCTCGGAGGAGGTGTAGATGACAAAGGATTTTTCCCCTTTGAACTGTCCTCTAAAACCTCTTTTCCCTTAGCAGATTTCCTAAAGAGGTTGATATAGAATTCAATCAATATAGTAAGATGGACATAGGTTGAATCATACAAGAGTTGATCACCATAGATAATACCCAATCAAAGGATAGATTCGATCAAGATCAAAATAGGGTAGTGAATAAGTGAAAAATTGGTCATTTGGTTGGAATGGGAGTCCACGGCAGTAAGTCACGGCACAACAGCAAGAATAAGAACAAAACTTGGTTAGCGTCCCAAACATATATTCTAAGAGATGTTGTGAAAGGAAAACTGAAATTAAATCTTACTTAGGCGCCATTGAAGTTTGTTTGAAGGGATTGCAAGACTGAGAAGGAACTTGCAGTAGAGAAGGAGACTTCGAGCACGCAAGAACTTGGAGTTCGGAGAAAACGCCCGTAGAAGCCTTCGCAGAAGAGCTCGCACGCGCGTGAAGAAGGGAGACGCAAGGACTCTCTCGCTCGCTCGCACAAGGTTGCGCAGAGTGTTTCGGCGCTAGGGTTCAGGAAAACGAAGGTTTGGAGAGAGTTAATCGGTTGGTGGATCGGTCCACCAACCAAAATTAAATGCGTTTGAACGGATCACCGTTCGATCTGATTTCGTCCAGACCGATCAGGATACAGCCTGATCGGACTGGCATGGTCCTGATCGGTCGGATGACCGATCAGACTTGCTCCTGATCGATCGGGTGACCGATCAGGAGTTGATTAGTAGGGTCCGAAGAGAAACCTCTGAGCTCCCTGATCGGTCTGTGGACCGATCCCCACAGGGTGCCAGATCGGTTCGGAGACCGATCCAGGCTAGCTCAGTACACTTAGTCAGATTACGGGAGATCACGGCACAGGAAGGAGTCAGATCGGTCTAAGGACCGATCAACCCTATGCCTGATCGGTCCGGTGACCGATCAGGGTTCCTGATACGACCTGAAATGTTCAGTTTCAGAATTTCTGAAATTTCCAAACGATCTTTGATGGATTTTGTCTAACTTGGACAGGTCCTTATGACTAAAATTGATTCTTGAACAAGAGTCTAAAGTCCTTATAGGTTCAACAAACACTTTGACCCATCTAAATGGAATCAAACTCAATCAAGCAAATTCAACCAAGTTTTCACTCCAACTTCAAGTTTCCAATCAAGGTGCCTTGATTGGAATGTCCAAGTATGATCATGGAGCCATATACACATATGTTATGCAATGGTTTTCCCCATACTTGGTCACCACCGTGATTATTATCTCGTCAACTTAATTCCTCAAGTGATGCAATGACATTTTGAGAAATTAAGTTGAACCTAACATCTCACCCCATATCTAGCAAACAAAAATATTTTGGTAACCCTTATAGTTTGTGTGAGATGTTCCCAAAGTTACCCAATTGTTCCCTAACAATTTGAAATCATCATGAAGGGGTTTGATCATAATTTGAACATCATGAAGCACGACACATTCCCAATTCCCGTCTTAGGAAACTGAATTCACTCTCGGGAAGTGGTTTAGTGAAAATGTCAGCTAGGTTTGATTTTGACTCCACATGTGAGAGTATGATGCTCCCCCTAGCTACATGATCTCTAATGAAGTGGTATCTTACTTCAATATGTTTCGTCCTAGAATGATGGACCAGATTCTTGGTTATGTTAATTGTGCTAATATTATCACATAACACTTGCACACCCTTGTAACTCAAACCATAATCCTCTAAGGTGTGGATCATCCATAACAATTGTGATATACTCTCTCCCATGGCGATATATTCTGCCTCGGTAGTGGAAAGAGCAACACAATGTTGCTTCCGACTCGACCAACTTACTAGAGACGATCCTAAGAATTGGCAGCCCCCACTAGTGCTTTTCCGGTCCAACTTACATCCAGCGTAGTCAGAATCCATATAGCCCATCAAATCAAAAGATTCGGTATGGGGATACCAAAGACCTACACCAATTGTACCCTTGAGATATCTCAAAATTCGCTTAACAGCAATTAGGTGAGATTCCTTGGCACAGACTTGATACCTTGCGCACATACCTACAGCAAATAGTATATCTGGTCGACTAGCTGTGAGGTATAGCAAACTACCTATCATGTTTCGATATTGAGTTAGATCAACGGGTTTACCACTCTCATCATTATCTAATCTTGTATTTGTAGCCATGGGAGTGGTTACCTCTTTCGAATCACTCATATTGAATTTCCGAAGCATTTCATGTGTATACTTTGATTGGTGCACATGGATGCCATCGCGAGTTTGCTTGATTTCTAGTCCGAGGAAGAAAGTCAACTCTCTCACTAGACTCATTTCAAACTCACTCTCCATGTGTCCGATAAATTTACGTAAATAGCCCTTGTTGTTTGAGCCACAAATTATGTCATCGACATACACTTGGGCTACAAATATATTGTCACCATCTCTTCGTAGAAATAGTGTAGGGTCTATTTGACCTCTAACAAAACCCTTTCCAATCAAGAATGTCGACAACCGCTCATACCAAGCCCGGGGTGCTTGTTTAAGGCCATAGAGTGCCTTTTTGAGCTTGAACACGTGGTTTGGATATTCGGTACTCTCAAACCCCGGAGGTTGTTCGACATAGACCTCCTCTCTAATCAAACCATTTAGAAAGGCCGATTTGACGTCCATTTGAAATAATTTGAAGCCACGGTGTGCTGCAAATGCAAGCATCAATCGGATGGACTCTAATCGTGCCACGGGAGCATAAGTCTCATCATAATCAAGACCTTCAACTTGACTGTAGCCCTTGGCTACCAAGCGTGCCTTGTTTCTAATGATTTCTCCCTTGTGGTTTAATTTGTTTTTGAAGACCCATTTGGTCCCAATAATGGTGGTCTTCTTAGGTCTAGGGACTAAGTCCCAAACCTGACTCCTCTCAAATTGACCTAGTTCATCTTGCATTGCGATAATCCAATCAGGATCATTTAATGCTTCATCAATTTTTCTAGGTTCAATTTCGGAAATTAGAGCAACTTCATTAGCCTCATTCAGGAAGAATGATCTAGTCCTAACCCCTTGATGGATGTCTCCAACAATTTGGTCTTGGGGATGACTAGAGGCTAGTCTCGTTTGCCTTGGTGTTGGTGGTGCTTCTTGAACAGGTTCACTAGACACAAGTTCAGCCTCAGGATCCGGCTGATCAAGGGGTTGTCTAGGCTCACCATCATCTGACTCATCACCCTCAACAACACTTGGATTTTCATTCAAACTAAGTCTCCTTAGTTCGAGTTGAAATCCTTCTACATTTTCTGATTGGTCAATTGATTTTGGAATTTCCTCAAAAACCACATCAGAAGACTCTTCAACTAGTCTAGTTCTCTTGTTGTAGACTCGGTAGGCTTTACTAACGAGGGAGTACCCGACTAGTACCCCTTCATCAGCTTTTGCCGTGAACTTTCCAAGGTGATCCTTGGTGTTTAGGATGAACACCTTACAACCAAACACCCTAAGGTGTTTAACCGTAGGTGGTTTCCCAAATCAAAGTTCATGGGGAGTCTTTCCTAAAAACCTATGGATGAGAACTCGATTTTGCACATAGCAGGCTGTATTCACAGCTTCAGCCCATAAGTAACTCGAGAGTGAGTACTCATCAAGCATGCTTCGTGCAGCCTCTTGAAGAATACGGTTCTTCCTCTCTACAACACCATTTTGTTGTGGTGTTCTAGGAGTAGAGAACTCATGTCTATAACCCTTATCTTGACAAAATTCTAGAAACCTTTGGTTTTGAAATTCCCCTCCATGATCACTTCTAATTGTCTTAATTGTTGATGATTTTTCATTTTCAATTCTTTTACAAAAAGAAATAAAAATATCTAAGGTTTGGTCCTTATGTTTTAAAAAGAAAGTCCATGTATATCTAGTGAAATCATCAATGATAACAAAGCAATATCTACTTCCATTCAATGATATGATAGTACTACAATCAAATAGATCCATGTGAAGTAAATCTAATGCATTGGAAGTACTTACAGCGCTTTTACCTTTATATGCAGATTTTGTTTGCTTACCCATTTGACACGCATCACATAATCTATCTTTTCCATACTTGATGCTCGGTAAGCCTCGAACTAGTCCCTTGTTGGCCAACTTCCGGATGTTCTTCATGTTCACATGTGCTAGTCTCCGGTGCCAAAGAGTGGACTCTTCTTCTTTTGACATGAAACACTTAGCAAAAGCATTAGTAGCACTTTTAAATGAAACTTGATAAATATTGTCTACTCTTGCTCCTACTAGTACCGTGTCCAAGGTGTCATTTTGTCTAACTAGACATTGACTTGGTTGGAAGTCAATTGTGTAACCCGTGTCACACAATTGACTCACACTTAGGAGATTAAACTTCATCCCCTTGACTAGAAGGACATTTGAGATTCTAAGACATTCGGATATTTGAATGTCTCCTATTCCTATGACCTTAAGGCTACCATTGTTACCAAATGATACATTACCTCTACTCTTCTTGTGAAATGTGGTAAACAATGATCTATCCCCGGTCATGTGTTTGGAGCATCCACTATCAACAAACCAAGTTGATAGATGCTCCCCCTCAATCATAACCTACACAATTCGAAAAATAGAAGTCTTAGGTACCCAAACCTTGGGACCTAAAGCATCAACTAAGCATGACTTTGGCACCCATGCCTTGACAACTTTCTTTTGGATTTTGGGTGTCCTAGATTGTCTCATGTCAGTCCTAGACATGAGAGATACAAAAGAGGGTTCCTTAGGGCGGTAACCAATACCGGCCCTATTGTAAACCGCTCTTTGGGCATTTAAAATCATATCTAAGGTCTTAGAGCTATTTGAGAATTTCCCAAGAATATTCTTGAGCTTCTCAACTTCACTCTTCAATGATTGATTTTCCTCCACTAACTCACTATCATGCAAATCACTGATTTCCTCAACCTTAGAGGATTTCAAGCTTACAATCTCATGTTTCAAAGATTTAATTTCATCTTCTAGTAATTCAACATGCAAATCATCAATGTTATCATCCCTAGAAGCTTTCAATTGATCAATTTCTAATTGCAATGCTTTAACTTTGTTTTTGGATTTCTTAAGCATACTAGTTAAACATGCAATTGCTCTATAGCATTTTTCAAGCTCGGGAGAAGTTACCTCCTCATCATCCGAAGATGATGAAGCCGCGTTTGAGGAGCTTGAAGATTCATCACTGCTCTCCTCTCCAAGAGCCATGAGAGCCACTTGCCTTGTGCTCTTCTCCTCCTTCTCATCGTCGGATGAACTAGAGGATGACTCATCCCAAGAAGCCTTCAAAGCTTTCTTCTTCCTCTTGGATTTCTCTTCTTTTCTTTTGGGTTTCTCCTCCTTTTTAAGCTTCGGACATTCATTCTTGAAATGTCCTTTCCTACCACACTCAAAGCAAGATGCATTATTCTTATCAAGCTTGAATTCACTAGTGTTACCTCTCCTTTTGAAACGTCGGTCTCTTCGCATCATCCTCCTCACAAAGTTGGCCATTTCGGATGAAGAAGAGCCGCTGCCATCCTCCTCGGAGTTGGATTCGGATTCGGAAGAAGATGAAGATGATGAGACCTCCTTCTCCTTCTTCTTCTTAGTGACTCGATCCCCTGCAACTAAGGCAATCCCCTTCTCCTTGGGGCCTTTGTTAGCCATTTCATGCAATTCCATCTCACAAAATAAATCATCTAATTTTACAATAGATAAATCCTTGGATACTTTGTAGGCATCCACCATGGATGACCACAAAGCATTCCTTGGAAATGCTTTCAAGACATACCTCACAAGGTCGCGATTCTCGACCTTTTCATCAATTGAATGAAGTCCATTGAGGACTTCCTTGAACCGGCTATGGAGCTCACTTACCGACTCATTCTCCTTCATGGAGAGATTTTGGAGTTGATTGAGGAACAAGTCCCTCTTTGCAATCCTCGAGTCTCGGGTGCCTTCATGGAGCTCTATGAGTTTGTTCCACAAGTCTTTTGCACTTGTGAAGGGACCAACCTTGATGAGTTGGTCTTTGTTCATGCCACATTGTAGAGTGACAACCGCCTTCGCGTCGGCTTCACTTTTCCTTGTTTGTTCGGCAGTCCACCGTGAAGATTCGAGTTCCTTGCCTTCATCATCCTTAGGAGGGACGAATCCCTCCTTCACCGCGAACCACGTATGGATGTCCATCTTCAAATAGTATTCCATTTTTGATCTCCAATATTGGAAGTCGGCGCCATCAAAGAATGGAGGTCGGGTGGTGGAGAAGCCTTCTCTCAAAGCCATCTTGTTGAGAACTCTCGGTTGTTAAGCCGTGTATAGAGCCCCTTGCTCTGATACCACTTGTTGGGAACGAGATGGCTAGAGAGGGGGGGTGAATATAGCCAACCACTTTTCTTGGAAGAGCTTAGCAATATTTCTGCACTTAAACCATCAGTAGCACAGCGGAAAGAGTAGAAAACAGATTATGCAGAAAATGTAACGAAAGCGAAACAAAAACAACTAGCAAGATCGCTAACAAGGAGGGTTTACAAGGTTCGGGGATAACTTGCCCCTACTCCTTGGCGTGCCCTTAAGGTGGGCGATCCCTTGATCGTCGGCAGATCAAGCCCCGGTGATAACCGGATATGAAACAACCTCCTTCTCGGTGGAGAAACCTCCCCACAGTTTGTTTCAAACAATAATATAGAATGAGCACAATGAAACAATAAGAAGGATCTTACTCAAACACTTAGCAAGGACAAAAACACAGCAAGCTTCCCTGAGCTCCACCCAGTGGCGATCTCACGCAAGAACCCTTCTCCGTGTCTTCCCACTGTCGGACTCCAAGCCTCTTGTTTTCTCCTTCAAGCGCTCAAGTAAACGATGGTTGCTTCTCAATAGCTTGCTCAAAGGTGATGAAGATCGCAAGAATACAGTAAGCAAGTTGTGGAGAACTCAAGGCACGGTAAGAACAGTAGTTTTCCAAGTCTCTCTTCCACGAAGCCATCCACCGCCCTTTTGATTCTCCACATAGCGACAAGTGACAACATCTCTGTAGCTCCCAGCTACTCATCTGCCAACGCCAGCCTCTACTGAGCTATCTCTGGACTCACTGAGCTCCCCTCAGTCAAGCTCCAGTCTGCAGCTCGCCGTTGCAACCTGAGATGAGAAAGGGACAAACCTGCTCCAAGGAAAGCTCTCTTTGACTTCTCCTTGAGTGTTTGAATCCTCCCCTGTCACCTGAAACTCAATCAGAGTATTAGAGCAGCAAATCAACCAGCATATCAAATATCAGAGGAAAGTGGCAGCGAATCGGTTGTGTTCAGACGCGATCAGAGCGTCTGTCAGTGCAGTTTGAATTAAAGTGATCGGTCACCTGACCGATCAGAGAGCCTCCTGATCGGTCACCAGACCGATCAGGCAGGTCCCGGATCGATCAGGCTTCGTCCTGATCGATCCCCAACGCTCGATTAGAAATCGTGATTTCTTTGAGATTCTCCTGGACCGATCACCAGACCGATCCCAGGTCGTGGATCGTTCACCTGACCGATCCACCCTTATATTGAGCGATTTCTGAGTTTCGCAGGCTAGACCTTCTGATCGGTCAACTGACCGGCCAGGGATCTTCCTGATCGGTCAGCAGTCAGATCAGGTCATCCCTAGACTGATCAGGCTACGTCCTGATCGATCTTAGTGAGGAGCCCGCAAAGCTGGATCGTTCAACAGAACGATCTGCACAGTGATCTTGATCGGTCAGCAGACCGATCAGGAGCTGTTCAGCAAGTGAACTCAACCTCACTGCTTGCTCCCTGATCGGTCACCAGATCGATCAGGAGCAACATAGTAGGTTCCCAACCTCACTGTGTGCTCCCTGATCGGTCACCCGACCGATCAGTCATCGCTGGATCGGTCACCAGACCGATCCACGAAGGAGCAGCGTGCCAAAATCCCTGATCGGTCACCAGACCGATCCAGAGACTCAATCTCAGCCCTCCAAGCTAAGTTTCCATCCACCTTAGCCCTCCAAGCTAAGGATTTTCCATCTAACCCTCCAAGTTGGGAATTTGCACCTAACCCTCCAAGTTAGGACTTTTCACCTAGCCCTCCAAGCTAGGACTTTTCACCTAGCCCTCCAAGCTAGGACTTTTCACCCAACCCTTCCGAGTTAGAACTTCATCAAACCTAGCCCTCCAAGCTAGGCACCTGACCCTCCAAGCCAGGACTTTTTCACCTAATTCTCCAGGATGGGAATTTGCACCTAACCCTCCAAGTTAGGACTTTTCACCTAGCCCTCCAAGCTAGGACTTTTCACCCAACCTTTCCGAATTAGGACTTTTCCAACACCTAGCCTTCCAAGCTAGGATTTTCCACACCTAACCCTCCAGGTTAGGATTTTCCAATACCTAGCCCTCCAGGCTAGAATCCTCCATAACATGCCTAATCCCCGATCAGGACTTAATCATAATCATCATCATCATCAACCTAAACTAAAATCGTTGTCAACACCAAAACAACAATTAAGGCCAGACTGCATCAACATTATTAACCCGAGCGAGGACTTTCCCACTTAGGTTTAAGTCTTTACTCATTTATGCAGGCTTCACGAGTACAAGGTCTTCCGACCATGTTGGCCACTCAGGCCGGTATACTTTGCAGCATACTAGCGACTCAGGCAAAAGCGAGGGATTGGATGTTTAGAGAGCGCATAAATGCTATTTGAATGACATTGCCAACCTGGGCCAGTCATGACGCCATTACTGAGTCCTGAGTCTCACGAGGACTTGTAGTGCCCCTTTCGCTCAGACCCCGCCTAGGTGGCAACCGAGTTAGGGAGATGTTTGAGAAATGTTTTTGCCTTAGATGTCGAGAGTTTCGCAGGCTCGGCCGTGTAATATTTGAGGAATATGGGTCACCCTGTGCCTAGCTGAGGGTCGAACCGAGAGATGAACCTCACTCGTTCGCAGATCGGAGTCTGCTCGAGGGAGCAGGAATTTGGACACTGATTCAGGCTGATTCTCAGGAACGTGGACCGCCACGCGTCCGATCGGAGACACTGAGTCGAGTGGGGCGTGGAGGCTGGTCCACTTATAACTTGCTGGCGAGGATAGAGTTCTGCGCGCACACACGGTCGGGCAGGACTCAGGGAGCGTGGGATGCCCCGCGTCTTACTGAGCAGCCGAGCCGCGAGATAGATAGCGCACACAGTCGGGCAAGACTTAGCGAGCGTGGGACTCCACACGTCTTACTGAGCATCCGAGCTGCGGGATAGCACACACGGTCGGGCAGACTCAGGGAGCGTGGGACGCCACGCGTCTTACTGAGCAGCCGAGCCACGGGATAAATAGCGTACACAGTCGGGCAAGACTCACGGAGCGTGGGCCGCCACGCGTCTTATTGAGCAGCCGAGCCGCGGGATAAATAGCGCACACGTCGGGCAAGACTTAGGGAGTGTGAGCCGTCACGCGTCTTACTGAGCAGCCAAGCTGCCGGATAGCACACACGGTCAGGCAAGACTCAGGGAGCGTGGGACGCCACGCATCTTACTGAGCAGCCGAGCCGCAGGATAAATAGCGCACACAGTCGGGCAAGACTCAGGGAGCATGGGCCGCACGCGTCTTACTGAACAGCCGAGCTGCGAGATAGCACACACGGTCGGGCAAGACTCAGGGAGCGTGGGATGCCACGCGTCTTACTGAGCAGCCGAGCCGCGGGATAAATAGCGCACACAGTCGGGCAAAACTCAGGGAGCGTGGGCCGCCATGCATCTTACTGAGCAGTCAAGCTGCGGGATAGCACATACGGTCGGGCAAGACTCAGGGAGCGTGGGATGCCACGCGTCTTACTGAGCAGCCGAGCCGCTGGATAAATAGCGCACACAGTCGGGCAAGACTCAGGGACCGTGGGCCGCCATGCGTCTTACTGAGCAGCTGAGCTGCGGGATAGCACACACGGTCGGGCAAGACTCAGGGAGCATGGGACGCCACGCGTCTTACTGAGCAGCCGAGCCACGGGATAAATAGCGCACACAGTCGGGCAAGACTCAGGGAGCGTGGGCCGCCATGCATCTTATTGAGCAGTTGAGTTGCGGGATAGCACACACGGTCGGGCAAGACTCAGGGAGTGTGGGCCGCCACGCGTCTTACTGAGCAGCCGAGCCGCAGGATAAATAGCGCACACAGTCAGGCAAGACTCAGTGAGCGTAGGCCGTCACACATCTTACTGAGTAGCTGAGCTGCGGGATAACACACGCGGTCGGGCAAGACTCAGGGAGCGTGGGACGCCACGCGTCTTACTGAGCAGCTAAGCCGTGGGATAAATTACGCACACAGTCGGGAAAGACTCAGGGGGCGTGGGCCGCCACATATCTTACTGAGCAGTCAAGCTGCAAGATAGCACACACGGTCGGGCTCAGGGAGCGTGGGACGCCACGCCTCTTACTGAGCAGCCGAGCCGCGGGATAAATAGCGCACACAGTCGGGCAAGACTCAGGGACTGTGGGCTGCCACGCGTCTTACTGAGCAGCCGAGCTGCGGGATAGCACACACGGTCGGGCAAGACTCAGGGAGCGTGGGACGCCACACGACTTACTGAGTAGTCGAGCCGCGGGATAAATAGCGCACACAGTCGGGCAAGACTCAGGGAGTGTGGGCCGCCACGCATCTTATTGAGCAGTCGAGCTGTGGGATAGCATACACGGTCGGGTAAGACTCAGGAGTGTGGGCCGCCACGTGTCTTACTGAGCAGCCGAGCCGCAGGATAAATAGCGCACACATTCAGGAAAGACTCAGGGAGTGTGGGCCGCCACTCGTCTTACTGAGCAGCCGAGCTGCGGGATAACACACACGGTCGGGCAAGACTCAGTGAGCGTGGGACACCATGCGTCTTACTGAGCAGCCGAGCCGCGGGATAAATAGTGCACACAGTCGGGCAAGACTCAGGGAGCGTGGGCCGCCACGAGTCTTACTGAGTAGCCGAGCTGCGAGATAGCACACACGGTCGGGCAAGACTCAGGGAGCGTGGGCCGCCACGCATCTTACTGAGCAGCTGAGCTACAGGCTAATGGCCTGAGAGACTGGAACATCTGCGAGCGGGATAAGGGCCGATCTCTTCCACTATTATGAGTGCCTTACATTTACATTTTCTTACTTAGCATCCCGATAGGGCTGAAGATGAATAGCACTCCAGGGTCGATCCAATCTCTTTCCCTTCTCATTCTCTAGGTAATAGGCTCCTGAAGCGAGCTTCTGCATGACCTTGAAGGGCCCTCCCCATTGCGGTTCCAACTTGCTTACGTCTCCCACTGGCTTAACTTTCTTCCAGACAAGGTCTCCCTCTTGGAAGGCTCTCGGCAATACCCTTCGATCATACTTCTGTTTCATCTTTTGCCGATATGCGAACATCCGAGTCGCCGCCTTGTCTCGGATTTCGTTAACCAAGTCCAGCTCCAGGCATCGCCTTTCCGAGTTACCTTCGTCATAGGCCTCCCTTCGGTCCGATTCACCCGACCTCGACCGGGATCACTACTTCGCTCCCATAGACTAGCTGGAAGGACATGCATCCTGTTGTTTCTTTGATCGTGGTCCTTAGGGCCCACAAGATGCTCGGGAGCTTCTCCACCCATGTTCCTCCGACATGGTCGAGCTTAGTCTTTAATCCTCTGAGTATCTCCCGATTGGCCACTTCCGCCTGGCCATTGCTTTGAGGGTAGGCTACAGAGGTGAAGGCTTGCTTGATTTCGTATTTTGTGCACCATTCTTGTATCCTTCTACCCTGGAACTGTCTTCCGTTGTCGGAGACGAGCTTGTGCGAGATTCCATACCGGCACAATATGTCTCGCCACAAGAACTTCATCACTGCCTGCTCGGTGATGCACGACAGAGCCTCAACTTCTATCCACTTGAAAAAGTAGTTGACGGCCACCAACAGATACTTCTTCTGGGCCGCGGCAGTTGGGAATGGTCCTACAATATCCATACCCCACTGATCAAAGGGGCAGGAGGCATCCGATGCCTTTAGCGCCTCTGCGGGCTGATGCAGTAGACAGTAATGCTTCTGGCAAGATAGGCAGGTGACAACCAGCTCGTTGGCATCCTTCTGCAGGGTCGGCCAGTAGTAGCCCGACATTATTGCATTCCTAGCCATCGAGCGAGCCCCGACATGATGTCCACAGATCCCCAAATAAATTTCCTTTAGTACGTAGTCGACATCCTCTTCGTTCAGACATTTGAGGAGAGGCCGGGAAAATGATCGCTTGTACAAGACGTCACCGACCATGGTGTACCGGGACACATGCTTCTTGAGCCATCGCGCTTCCTCTCGGTCAGTTGGTAAGACCCCCTTTGTGAGGTAGGTGATGATCGGGGTTCGCCAGTCGGACTCCAACTCTAAATTGACTTGTCTTTCTATCTGCATGATTAGCAACGCCGGGCCACCTGCCTAGGGAAGCACCCAGGAGCCGACTGAACTGGCTAGGTTAGCCAATTCGTCGGCCTTGAAGTTCTCCTCCCGTGGGATCTTCCTTACTTGTACTTCTTTGAATTCGACCTTCAGCTTCTCATAAGCCTCGATGAAGGCTTGCAATCGATGACTGTTGACCTCAAATCGCCCAGCCACCTGCTGGGTGACCAGCTGGGAATCAGAGTAGAGCACCACCTGTTAGTAATATGAGAGAAGTGTCCTAAGGCAATCGCCTTATGATAGTAATCATTTACTTTAATAAATGAATATTCACTATTTGAGTGTACATGTTTGTGTATTTGATTGAGATCTTAAACTCATTCACTGAATGTCCGTAATACAATTCACAGCATGAGAGAATTTGTGATAAATTCACAACTAGTGATTATCTCTACATGTGCAATTGTGAAGTATTGAAATTGTCCCTAGTCGATGAATTGATAAATACGGACACTATCAATTCTGTTGAGACTAGCATGGGTTATTCTCTAATCAGCTGATTCTCACTGGCTGGTGACATTGGGATGTCCGGAGATAAACATGAATGCTAGTTAAGGGAACTAGTTCATTGGAGTGACTGGCTGTAAAACTTCATATGGTAGTCTACATATAGACATGTCAGTGAAGTTCTTACTGCAGCTTAAGTACGATATTCCTTTGACTTGCAGTGTTCAAGTCATCTTGGTCATGGAGACTTATACTTTGCCATCTTAAGCAAGCATCTCCAAGGAGGTGTGGACCCAGGATGGTTAGGTATAAACCAAAGTACCCGAAGATGTTTGAACAGCCTACAAAGGATTCACCACTCCTTGCGAGGAGATGTATACCCAAGGCCTATCGTCGGATTGTTACTCGAAGCCTCTGGCCAGAGCATGACATGTTCAGAGTATAAATCTCTTAAATACATGAGAGTAATTAGAATCCGTAAGGACGAGAGAACGTTACTTGGGCTAGGTGTGACGTAGTCAGCCTAGTGGGGACTGACACACATAGACCATGTCCTGAACCAAGTGGGTATAAGATGGTGAAGGGAATGAGGCACGATTCATTATAGCTGCTGAAGGGTTTCAGAATAATTTCTGAGGTCAACCGTTGATCTTTCGATTAATTGGGGATCATGATGTACTACTAGGTGCCACTCATGATCGTTCTATAATTGATGAATTATAGACAGCCAACATAAATCGAAAGCCTATTTAGTCACACTCACTACAAGTAATCCGAGGGATTTAAAACGAGTTGAAAATTGGATTTTCCGATCAAGAGAGATAAGTCGAATCTGAATTTTTCAGAGACGCATCGGAAGCATAAAATGGCTAAGTCTTTTGAAGACTTATTGGACGAATTAAATGAGTTTAATTCATATGGTCTTGGCTTGGGTTTGGCCGGCCAAAGAGGGTCCCCACCCTCTTTGTTTGGCCGGCCATAACAAAAGGGGAAAACCGAATTTTGGTTCAAATTATAAAATAAACCGAGCGTGGTTTGTTTTATAAAATTATGGATAAAGAAATTTATATAAAAAAATTTATATAAAAAAAATTTATATAAAGAGATTTATTTTTCATGGAAATTAAAATGAACCATGGATTGATTTATTTTATTTTATAAAATCAATAATAGATTGATTTACCATGATAAAGAAATCTATATAAAGAAATTTATATAAAAAAATTTATATAAAAAAATTTCTTTCCATAAGAAAAGGGAGACATGGTTGTTTTTATCATAAATTAAATTATGATAAAAACTTGGCATGATGGAATAATTCATAAAAAAATTTATATGATAAATTTCTTATGAAAATTTATTCCATAAAAGGGAGACTTGGCGGTTGAGAGACTACTATATAAAGGAACCAAGGCAAGGCTTGATTCTTAATCTATGAGATCTAGAAATAAGCCCTCTCTCCCTCTCCTTCTCTCCCTCTCCCTCCTCTAGTGTCGCCGGCCCTAAAAGGAGGACCCCTTTGTTGCCGTGAGCTTCATCCACCAAGCAGCTGCCGAAGAAGAAGAAGAAGCGGGCGCAACTTCTTCCTTCCTCCCGGAATCTTGATTCCATTCTTCGTTTGGTGGTTAGTCTTCCCATCCCTCTCTTGATATTCTTGTCGTGCCTTTGGAGAATTTAGTAGTTCTTGTCGGCATGAAACTCGTGGCTTTGCGAAGTCATCCCGAAGAAAACTCGGCGTGGACGCGAATAGAGGCGGAGCTTCCAAGGGACGCTACGGTTGGATCTCGTCCCTTTCTTCGAGTTACGCGAGGTAACAAGTAAATTATTTTACGTTTCTGCAAAATTTTAAATATATGATCATGTCCACACAACATAAGGTTGCATGATAGATGCGTGGTTAAATAATTTGAGAAATTATTTATGCTAAATCTTCCACTGCACGTAATTAAATTTAAAATTACGAACCCGCATCCATGTTAACATGCACCCGGTCCCAACAGTGGTATCAGAGCCGGTTAGTGTTCGACATAACCATATAATTATTTTGCGAAAAACTTTGTCATGATCTCAACTTTGGAAAAATTTTCCAATTATGGAAACTTTCCAATTATGATAAATTTTAGATTTAGGAATTTCAAAGTTTGGAAATCCTCATGAAATTTCGCAAACTTTTGAAATATCCTAGTTTCTGAAATTTTATGATAATTGTGAAAACTTCCCATTTTGGAAACTTTCCAATTTTGGAAATTTCCTATTTTGGAAATTTTCCAATTTTGGAAATATGTAAGTTTTCTTTGTACCAGAAACTTACAATTATTCTGAAAACCTGTTATGGAAATCTCGCAATTTTGGGCACTTTCTTTCAAGAAAGTCTAGACAAATTTATGGATCATTAATTGACAATTAAATTCGAATTGGTTTTAAATTATTAACAAAATTCTTTACTTTGGGCAGCCACCCAAATTAAAGTTAGTTGTTATAATTTAATTTCCCATTTTGAATAAAATTGTCATGTTTAATTTGGCTACGCCTTGGCAAGCGGGCCAAATTAGATTTACAACAAATTTTTTTTCTTTGGGTATCTGAGCCTCGGGGAGCCACCCAAAGAAAATAATTTGTTGTAATTAATTAGTCCATAAATAAAATATGTAATCAAATCTTGGAAATTTTGAGGTGATTCTCAAACGATAATTTCCTTATTTGATTTAAGAGGTGATGCTCTTGCATATTGTTGTCTCGAAAATTAATTAGGAAAATTATTTCCTATAGAGTTTTCTTAAATAAGATTTTCATGAAAATAATATGTGGTTGAATTAAGGGAATCTGTCTCTTAATTTAATAAGATTTGATTTAGAGAAATCAAAGTCTTAAACATATTATTTCTGAAATTGATTTTGACAATTTAGGAAATTGTTTCCCAAAACAATTCCTTGAATAAAGTATGAAATTAGAATTAGGAAATCCGGTTCCTAATTCAATTAATGAGACTTGATAAATTAAGTCACATACATAATTTATTAAGGAAATCATTAGTACATGACATAGTTATATGTCATGAATGTGCTTAGAAAGAAAAGGATGAGACCCAAAACCCCTTACAAAATATTAAGGCCAACACCTTCCATTAATATGGTTAGAACCGGAGTTTTGTTTCTCGTTTGGGTTGATGGACACATCCATGCCCGGCTTGAACCTCAACATGTTCAAACCATGAAATTAGTTTATGATTAATATAGTTAGAGTCAGAGGTCAATCCTTAGTTTTGGTTGTTGGACACATCCAAGCCTGACTAAATGGTTGAATGAGCTCCAACCATATTAAAACTATTTCTTGATTAATGGGTCAGCCTTAAGCTTGGAGCATCGATTTGTTGTGCCACAGCCAAGGTCGATGTAAATAGAGGTGTAGTTGGGTGCTATGTATATTGTTGCATACTTGTTAATGAGTTAACAACCCAATGATTTATGCAAACATTCAATTAGTTGATAGCATAAAGTGATAGTTACATATATGCGATATATAATCGGTATAATTACCTACCTTCATACCTAAGAATAACTTGATAGCTATAGCCATGGTTGTTCTTATCTATGGTTGGATATCAACCTATTTGGAGATGTTCCTATGATCTCCCGAATTGATAAAAATGGTTATTCAATTCGAAAAATAAATAGGATTTAATTAATGTATGTTGATGCATTCTTTATCATTCTTCTCACATAAGCTCAATTTGTATTTCTAGGATAATCACTTGATCATGTCTTCTCTGAATTTGCGTTCCATTTTGGACACCAATAAGCTGACTGGGCCAAACTTCATGGACTGGCTTCGAAATTTGAGGATAGTCCTCAAGGCAGAAAAGCTTGCTTATGTCCTTGAAGATCAACTTCCCAACCGTCCTCCAGAAGATGCAACTCCAGACCAATTAGTGGCCTATCAGAAACATGTGACCGATTCTGAACTTGTGAGTTGCATCATGCTAGCCGCTATGGTACCTGAGCTGCAAAAGCAGCATGAGTATATGAATGCTTATACCATCATCTTCCATCTTCATGAGTTATTTGACGAGCAGGCGAGATCCGAAAGGTTCGAGGATAGCCCTGCCCGACCGAGAAGAGACCAAGGTGAGGATAGCCGCCGGACTGCAGCCCGACCTCAAGCAACAGTTGGTAGAGTGTCTGACTGAAAACCAAGATGTGTTTGCCTGGTCCCAACGAGATTTGAAAGGGGTCAGACTCGAGGTTATGGAACACAAGCTACATGTTTACCCGGATGCCCGACTGGTGAAGCAAAGGAAGAGAGATTTTAGCCCTGAGCAGAACAAAATCATCCAGGCAGAAGTGGAGAGGCTGCTGGAGGCAAGACATATCCGAGAGGTGCAATTCCCTGCTTGGCTGGCCAATGTAGTGCTGGTCTCCAAGCTAGGAGACAAGTGGAGAGTCTGCATAGACTTCAGAGACCTCAATAAGGCTTGCCCCAAGGACTGCTATCCACTCCCCCGAATTGATCAAATGGTAGACCCCACTGCAGGGAGTAAGCTCATTTGCATGCTGGATGCTTATCAGGGATATCATCAAGTGACGTTGTCCCCAGATGATCAAGAAAAGGTTAGCTTTGTCACAGCCGAGGGCACCTACTATTACATGGTCATGCTGTTCGGGCTCAAGAATGCAGGGGAAACATACCAGAGGTTGATGAACAAGGTGTTTAGAGAGCAGCTCGGGAGGAATGTGGAGGTATATGTAGATGATATTCTCATCAAATTCCTCTGGGCTGTCGACCTGATAGCAGACGTAAGAGAGACTTGTTGCACCCTTAGAAGGTGTGGCCTTAAGCTCAATCCATCTAAGTGCCTATTTGGAGCTAAGAGTAGAAAATTCCTCGGCTACATCCTGACTGAACGAGGAATAGAGGCTAACCCGGGCAAGGTAAAGGCTCTGCTAGACATGCCTCCACCCAGGAATTTGAAGGAAGTCCAGCGTTTGACGGGAAGGATCACGACCCTCTCCCGATTCATCTCTCGGTCGGCTGATAGGAGTCTGCCCTTCTTCAAGATTTTGCGCAAGGCCACCAAGTTCCAAGAGGTTCAGGTCTCACAGATCCCTCGAGGAGACAATTCCAAGGCTGATGAGTTGGCTAGGCTGTCCAGCGCCGTCTGCCCATGGGTCTTCACTCGGCCTTCCCCTCAGGTCATGCTGGTGGCCCAGATTGAAAGGGAAACAGAAATAGAAGTACAAGGAGACTGGAGGACTCCATTCATAGCCTACCTACGAGGGGGAACTCTCCCGAACAGTCCCGAGCAGGCAAGGATATTGAAGATAAGAGTGGCTCGGTTTACTTTGATTGGAGATGCACTATACAAGCGAGCCTTTTCCCGGCCATTACTCAGGTGCCTCGGGGAGGAAGATGCGAACTATGTATTGAGAGAAATACATCTAGGGTCTTGCGGAAATCAATCAGGAGGTCGGTCTATGGCCCGGAAGGTCTTACTTGCTGGTTACTTTTGGCCTACACTCCAGAAGGACGCCGAGAAGCTGGCTCTCTCTTGCCTTTCTTGTCAGAAGCATCAGAATTTATCCCACCGACCAGTCGAGATGTTGAGATCTTCCACTGTGTCCTACCCCTTTGATCAGTGGGGTATGGATATAGTGGGGTCATTCCCCTGGGCAGCTGCTCAAAAGAAGTTCTTGCTAGTGGTGGTTGATTATTTTTCCAAGTGGATTGAGGCAGAGGCTCTGACCCGGATTACCGAACAGGCAGTAAAGAAATTCTTATGGCAAAACATTCTCTATCGGTACGGCATACCACACAAGTTGGTGTCGGACAATGGTCGACAATTCCAGGGTCAGATCATCAGGGAATGGTGTGAAGACTTTGCGATCAAACAGACATTCACATCAGTGGCATATCCCCAAAGTAATGGTCAGGCAGAGGTAGCTAATAGGGAGATTTTGAAGGGGCTGAGAACCAAGTTAAACCAGGTAGGAGGATCTTGTTGGAAACGAGATGGCTATAGAGGGGGGGTGAATATAGCCTGACCCTCAAGACTTAGTCGTTTTCAAATTTCTCTGCACTTAGGTTAGCCACAGCGGAAGCAATACAAATATAACAGCAGAAATAGAAATGCAGGGAAGGAAGAATACAAACCAATACGCTAACAATGGGTCGTTTACAAGGTTCGGGGATAACTTGCCCCTACTCCTTGGCGTGCCCGTAAGGTGGGCGATCCCTTGATCGTCGGCAGATCAAGCCCCGGTGACCCGGATAAAACAGCGCCTCCTTCTCGGTGGAGAAACCTCTCCACAAGCGTCTCAATAGGATACAAGATAAGCTCACGAGACTAAGAGAAGGATAGCTCACAAAGATGAAACAAGAACGCTCAAGCACCAAGCAACAGAGAGCATAACACACAGCCCAACCAAACTCCTCAAGCTCCTGTCTGTTTTCCCGTTGTCGCTCCTCTGCTTCCAGCCTCGTCTTAAGCATCTGCTCCCATCACCAGGCTCTCCATCAGCATCCACTGAAGCCACAGCCTGACCCCCTGACTCCTTGAGCACTCAGTCCACTGAAGACCCTCTCCAACTGAGCCTCCGTCAGTTGCCAGCTGCTCTCCAGACGTCGTTGAGACCTGAAACAAGGAAACAGCCAAACCTGCTCCAAGGAAAGCCTCCCATTGACTCTCCTCCAATGTTTGAATCATCCCTGTAAAGCCTGCACACTCCAATAGAAGCTTAGCAATGCATATCAAAAAGAAATCAGCAAGTAGCAGAGAATCGGCAGTGAAAACAGACTTCTGACAGCATATTTGAAATAAAGTTCTGCGCCTGATCGGTCACCAGACCGATCAGGAAAGACCCTGATCGGTCACCAGACCGATCCAGTAGTCTTCTGCATACTCCTGATTGGTTCCCAGACCAATCCAGCATCCAGCCTGATCGGTCACCAAACCAATCAGGCTCCAGCATGATCGGTCACCAGACCAATCAGGCTGCTTCTAGACCAATCAGGCTCCATCCTGATCGGTCCAGGTCTGAGTGAACAGTAACCGCAGAAATCAAATCCTAAGTCTTTGATCGTTCACCAGACCGTTCAGAACCTGATCAGTAGGGGAACTCAACTCACTGAGTGCTCCCTGATCGGTCACCAGACCGATCAGGAGCTGTGCAGTGAGTGAAACACATACTCCCTGATCGGTCACCAGACCGATCAGACATCACTGGATTGGTCACCAGACCGATCCACGAAGGAGCAGCGTGCCAACTCCCTGATCGGTCACTAGACCGATCCAGGGACGCAGACCTAGCCTTCCAAGCTATGATTTCATTCACCTTAGCCCTCCAAGCTAAGGATTTTTCAATCTAACTCTCCAAGTTGGGAATTTGCACCTAACCCTCCAAGTTAGGACTTTTCACCTAGCCCTCCAAGCTAGGACTTTTCACCCAACCCCTCCGAGTTAGACCTTCATCCAACCTAGCCCTCCAAGCTAGGCACCTGACTCTCCAAGCCAGGACTTTTCACCTAATTCTCCAGGATGGGAATTTGCACCTAACCCTCCAAGTTAGGTCTTTTCACCTAGCCCTCCAAGATAGGACTTTTCACCCAACCCTTCCGAATTAGGACTTTTCCAACACCTGGCTTCACTCACCAGGACCCGGCTTCACTCACCGGGATTTCCAACACCTGGCTTCACTCACCAGGACCCGATTCACTCACCGGGATTTCCAACACCTGGCTTCACTCACCAGGACCCGACTTCACTCACCGGGATTTCAACACCTGGCTTCACTCACCAGGACCCGGCTTCACTCACCGGGATTTCCAATCACCTGGCTTCACTCACCAGGACCCGGCTTCACTCACCGGGATTTCAACCTAGCTTCACAAGCTAGGACCTGGCTTCACTCACCAGGGTTTCATGCCCAGTCCCCGACCAGGACTTTAACCCAAATTCGCTCAACCAAACTTAAATCATTGTCAAACACCAAAACAACAACCGGGTCAGACTGCATCAACAATCTCCCCCTTTTTGTTGTTTGACAACCCGATTTAAGTTTAGGTATCAATCAATTGAAGTCTCCGTTTAATTCTCATAAGGGAATCATGATCCTCCCCCTATAATAACCACAAACTTAATCAGCCATTTTCTCCCCCTTTGTCAAACATCGAAAAGGGTATGGTTATTAAGTTTAAACATCAAACTCCCCCTCAACCAAGGGTCTCTCCCCAAACCCAGAATAATCAAAGGATAATTTTTTGAATCGCACATGAAAACATATACAGAATAATATCATGGTCAAGCATGTATATGTTTCATATGACAAGTAAGTCAAAGGATGATTTTTGAATTGCATATGAGAGGCATATACCATAGATGTATCATGGCAACAATGTATATGCATCATATGGCAATAATTATCGCAATTCTATCAGACTGATGATCGATACAGAAAAATTTCTGATTTATCTATGAACGATCAATTTTCAGAAAAATTTCTGTAATTCTGATTCGTTCAAGATCGGACTGCATTAACACTTGGACTTCCATGTTAAGACATATACAGAAGTATATCATGGTCAAATACGTATATGCTTCATAGGATGAGTAAGGAATGCATCTGTATCTGAAACATAGTCCTGATTGGTCTCCGTGACCGATCAGGTTCGTTGATTACGTGATACAGAAAAATTTCTGATTAGTCTGGGGAGTGATCAATTTTCAGAAAAATTTCGGAAACTCTGATACGTTCCTGATCAGACTGCATTAACAATTTGCATTCCATAACAGGGGAGATGACTCTATTAATATTCGTCATTTCAGAAAAATTTCTGAAACACGACATTAAGAACAAGAGTCAAGACTCAAACAAACCCTTTCTTATGAATTTGAACATTCCAACATAGGTTTGTATCAAATCAGTATTTAGGTTTTGTTTCAAGTACCACTTGAACAAATTTGTACTTCCTTAGTACCAGGATTGTACCAATGGAGGATCAAATATGTTTCAATTGTAATTGGTTTGTATCAGATTTGTTAGGAGTATGATCATTAAACTGGTACAATTCGATGAAAAGAGATTGGTTTGAGGAGGTTTTTGGATCAAATTGGAACGATCTAGGAGTTCCTTGATCAGAGTTGATCTGATCGGTCATAGGACCGATCAGGGTGATCCCTAATCGGTCGCCAGACTGATTAGGGTGAGTCCTGATCGGTCGATGGACCGATCAGGTCTAATACAGACCACAGTTCAGAAACTCTGAAGTTCAGAAACTCTGAAACACTTCTAAACTCTAATTCAATCAGTTTTAACTCCTAACAGTGTTCCATTAAACAACATTCATGTTTCTCTACCCAAAGGAAACAACATGATTTGCATCTCTTTAACTATCATATATATTATCAAATCATGCAACATCTCCAATATATCTTGAGAGTAAAACTTATAAATACAAAGTTCAAAGCATGATTCCAGAAAACATGATAAGTTTGGAAGCGATCAACATATGATTAAATTTCAAAACATGCCTATATAATACCAGTATCAAGGCATGATCAAGTTCCTAATTTTTTTTCAAGTTCATTTACCATCATAAGCAACACTAAGTGTGAAGACCTTGAATACATGCCAATTCTTTTGATTCATTTCAAGAAAACACTGAACCTAGACCTTAAGTTCATGTTCTTGTCTAATGATGTATTATGAGATTTTCAATGTGTCTATACTTGTTCTTTAGCATGCATCCATGTTCTACAACACTATTTGAGTCAAAACATGATGGTGTTCTCTAAGCATGAATTTGAGTATCGAAACATGTTTGTGTCAAAGCATGATCATATCAAGAAACCTTAGTTTGATACAAGGGAATCACTAGGTCATAGAAGGTTAAACAGTGAATTTTAAAACTCATGGTGATGTCTTGTGAGATTTTTATAATGATCAGCCCAAACTATATGTTCATCTTGTTCTTAAACATGCATTCATGTGTTATAACACATACAAGATACTCATGGCATACTTGGGCTTGAGATAAGACATTTCATAAATCATCATTTGCAGTAAACATAAATTGCTATGAAAAAAAAAAAATTATCCTAAGCAATTCATGGCAAGAGCAAGTTGTGGGTTAGTCTAAGCCATTCATGTGAATTTGAGAAAATGGTAAGCACATTCCTAACTAGGAATGGCCATGTGTTGGGAGCATCAATTATCAACAACCAATGTTGATAGATACTCTCCCTCAAATGATGCTTATACAATTCTAAATATTGAGGTTTTAGGTACCCAAATTTTGGGACCTAAACCATCTACAATTAATGACTTTGGCACCCATGCCTTAGTCATTTTCTTCTTAACCTTTTGAACCCTAGAATCATTTGATGATCTAAATTAGGTTCTTGACATTAATGACATGAAACTTGATTCTTTAGGTTGGTAACCTAAGCCAACCTTGTTATAAATCGCTTTTTGTGAGTTTAAGATCATATCTAGGGTTTTTGAGCTTGTTGAAAATTTCTCAAGAACAATCTTGAGATTTTCAATTTCACTCCTCAAGATCTTATTCTCATTCTCAAGGGATTCATTATGGAAGTCATTAATATCCTCAACCTTAAAGGATTTTAATTCTTTTACTTCCAACTTCAATGACTTAACCTTATTCTTAGATTTCTTTAACAATTTGGTTAAACATGCGATAGCTCTATAGCACTTATCTAACTCGAGAGAAATTACCTCTTCATCATCCGAAGATGATGAAGGCGCGGTTGAGGAGTCACTTGATTCATCACTCTCCTCCTTTGACTCTTGTAGTGCCACTAGAGCCACGTGACAGTGGATGTTCCCCTCCTCCTTGTCAATCTTCTTCTTCCTTTTGTTTCCTGCCACAAAAGCAAACCCTTTCTCCTTGGGGCCTTGGTTAGAGATCTCATGTAGCTTCATCTCACAAAATAAGTCCTCTAACTTAACAAAAGATAAGTCCTTGGAAACCTTGTAGGCATCCACCATGGATGACCACAAAGTATTCCTAGGGAAGGCTTTGAGTACACACCTCACTAGGTCTCTATTTTCTACCTTTTCACCAATGGAGTGGAGACTATTCAATACTTCTTTGAATCGACAATGAAGCATACTTACAGTTTCACTTTCTCCCATTGTCAAGTTCTGGAGTTGGCTGTGAAGGAGATCCTTCTTGGCAGTCCGGGTGTCTTGAGTTCCTTCATGGAGCTCAAGAAGTTTATTCCATAGATCTTTGGCAGAGGTGAAGGGGTCAACCTTGATTAGCTGTTCTTTGGTCATCCCACATTGCAAGGTCCCGACAGCATTGGCATTTGCTTCCCCCTTCCGGATTAGCTCAGGCGACCACTTGGAAAACTCAAGCTCCTTTCCTTCATTATCCTTTGGAAGGGAAAACCCTTCCTTGACAACGAACCACAAGCTCATGTTTGTCTTCAAGTAAAACTCCATTCTGTTGGATCGAGAACACCGATAGAGGGGGGGGTGAATATCGGAAATCGTTCTTTTTCAGAAAATTAAGAGCAAGTGCACAGCGGAAATAAAAATAACACAGAGACGCAGTCGTTTTTACTTGGTTCGGAGCCTGTGTCGACTCCTACTCCAAGGCTCACGGTCGTTGACCGTTTACTTTGGGCAATTCTATATTAGGCGCACAATAGTTTACAGAAGATTACAAATTAAGTATAGTAAATTTTTAAATAGCTCTTTTTACCGACGTCCGGAGTAGATTGACTATTACGGGGCAGCAGGACGTCGTCGGCTCGAGTTGGAGGGATTCCGGAGCAGGGCGCGAGAGCAGAAGAGCTTTGAGGCGTTGAGAGAATTGATGCCTTGAAGCCTTGGTCGAAGGCCCTTTATATAGGGCCTGGGGCGCCCGGGATGTCGGGGCGCCCCCACGTGGCCTTTGATCCGCCAAAGTCTCGGTCGCGTCTGATCCTCTGGATCCGCTTTGACCGGGGCTCCCGGAGCGCTCGGGGCGCCCGGAGCGCTCGGGGCGCCCGGAGCGCTCGGGGCGCCCGGAGCGCTCGGGGCGCCCGGAGCGCTCGGGGCGCCCGGAGCGCTCGGGGCGCCCGGATTGACCGGGTCAAAGTTCTATCTCCTTGGCTTCGAGGGGTTCTAGTTCGAGGATTGCGCATGGGGGCGCCCGAGACGCAGGGGCGCCCGGGAGCAGCGGGGGCGCCCGGGAGCGCGGGGGCGCTCGCAGGTTGTACTGTCGATGCGCGCTTCTTGTTTGTGTGTTTTGTGTTCGCCTTGGGGGCGCCCAGGACACTCCAGGCGCCCTGGTCAGCTGTTGCCTCACTCCTTTGAGGCTCTCTGAGCTGCAGACACTCGTTCCTTCGGTCCTGCATCCAGGGTTAGTCCAAAAACACAACAAGACATTAATTGGTTAGTTTATACAGCCTTAGCTGTCTTGGTTCTGACTTTGGTCTCCAAAATGGAGCCCTAGGTCGAACCGACGCCTACTGTTCCCTCGACGAGGAACACGTCCTCACCTACTCCTCTCGGGAGAATTTACCTGATGCCAACCATTCCTCTGGTTGGACTTTTGCCTGACGGTCCTTTGTCAGGTCTTGGATGCCAAGCTGCCCTTCACTCGGTGCCTAGCATTCCTTTGCTAGGGCTTTAGTCCCAGACTGTCCTTCGCCTGGCGCCTAGCAGTCCTTCGCTAGAGCTTTGACCCTGGCATTCCTTCGCCAGTGTCTAGCAGTCCTTCGCTAGGTCTTTTTACCCTGGCATTCCTTCGCCAGTGCCTAGCAGTCCTTCGCTAGGGCTTTTCCTGCACACTAGAGTAACTTGTTAGAAAACAAGTAAGACTTAACTTTTGAGATATGTTGCCATTATCAAAACACAGGTTTGACTTAGGTGCATTCTGCACCAACAATCTCCCCCTTTTTGATTTATGGCAACCCTAGTTCAAAAAGTTAAGTTTAAGCAAACATGAAAAAGGTTTTAACTTTTGTTCCCTCCCCCTGGAAGGAGTCTCCCCTAGATTTTTAAAAAATTCGTGGGAAAAAAACTTTACTTGTACTTTGAAAACTTAAGTTTTAGGTACTTAGAAATCTTTCAATAACTTAAGTTAGGAGTACATAGGAGAGTTTTTGAAGCATGATTAGAGTACTTAAAAAGTTTGAAGCTTTAGGTTTTAAGGTACTCAGAAGCTAGCTTAAGTACTTAGTAGGATTTAAAAGGCTTAAGTACTTAGTAGGCTTTGAAACACTTTAGTATATCTGGAAAACTTAAGTATAAAGTACATTTGGAAAACTTTAAGTACTTAATGACTTAAAAAAACCTAAGTTCTTTGTAACATTGTACTTATACAGTTTTGACAAACTTAAGCTTTAAAGTACTTATAAAAATTTTGACAAGCTTAAGTAAGAAAATTTTTAGAGTACTTAGCAAAAATTTTGAAAGCTTGAGTAAAGATTTTGAAAGCTTTAAGAATAGCTTAAGTAAGAACATTTTGAAAGGCTTAGAATACTTAGCAAAATTTTGAAAGCTTAAAAAAAATTTTGAAAGCTTCAAGAATAGCTTAAGTAAGAAAATGCTGAACACTTTTTGAAAATGCTGAACACTTTTTGAAAACTTTTTGAATGAGTAAAATTAAATTTTTGAAAACTTTTTGAATAACGAAAATTAATTTTACTCTCTCCTTTCCTATCTCTCCCCCTTTGCCATATATCAAAGCAGATAAGTATAGCAAAAAAAATAAGATTGCATAAAAGAAATAATTAAGATTTTGATGTACTGAACCAATTCATAATTAGACTTAAATCAGTCAATTTTCTCTGTAGGGACCTGTCTAACCCAATTAGCTACTTACTAACTGTTAGAAACAGTATTTTTTGCTAGGGTTAGTCAAGTTAAGTGTTTCTGTTCAAGTTAGATTTTCTAAACTTGACACTCAACTTGATTGCTGTGTAAGTTGTATTTAGTGCCCCAATTACTGCAGATGCACTGACTTAAAGCATCTTGAATTAAGGCAAAGACCTAAGCATCTCAACCCTTTCTAGGTTACTGCAGATGCACCTAGATAGTCTTTGGTGTTTAGGATATGGACTTTGCATCCAAAGACCCTTAGGTAGTGTAGGTTTGGGAGTCTATGGTAGTACAGTTCATAGGGGGTTTTGTTGTGTCGTTTGTTAATCAAAACCCTATTTTGGACATAACAAGCCGTACTAATTGCTTCTGCCCAAAATTGGTTTGCTAGATTAAATTCGTTGAGCATAGCCCTAGCGGCTTCTTGTAATGTTCTATTCCTTCGCTCAACTATCCCATTTTGTTGGGGAGTTCTAGGACATGAAAATTCATGTAGGTACCCATTTACCTTACAGAATTCCTCGAATCATTGATTTTCAAACTCTCCCCCGTGATCACTCCTAAGTCTTTTAATTTTAGTGTCGTTTTGATTTTCAATTAGTTTACAGAATTCATTGAATAGGTTTAGGGTTTCATCTTTGGCTTTTAGAAACCTAACCCAGGTAAACCTAGAGTAATCATCAACTATTACTAAGCAGTATCGGTTCCCGCTTAGTGACTTGGCTCCATGTGAATCAAAGAGGTCAAGGTGTAGGAGCTCAAGTGTAGTTTGAGTTAAATCAGATTGGGTTAGTTTGTGATTGGATTTGGTTTGTTTACCTTGATTACAAGATTCACATATTAGGTTTTCATTATTTTTAATTTTGGGAATACCTTTGATTAAGCCAAGTTGGGTAATTTTTGAGATAGTTCTTAGATTGGTATGACCTAATCTCCTATGCCAAAGGTTTGATTGTTCTAATTGTGTTAACATACATTTGGGTACAAGGGGAAGGTTTATAGTGTATACATTGTTTTTCCTAGTGCCCTTAAGCATGATTTCTGAGTTTTGTACATTTCTAATTTGGCAGTTGGAATTGTTAAAAGTGACTATATAACCAGAATCATATAACTGACTTATGCTAAGCAAGTTAAAATTAAAGTTTTCAACCAATAGAACTTTCTTAATAATGAAATCGGATTTAAGTTCAATATTACCTGACCCAATTACCTTGAGTGTAGCATTATTGACAAATGCCACTGAGCCTAGGTTTTTGAACTTGAGCTTGGTGAACTTCAATTTATCTCCAGTCATGTGTCTGGAGCAACCGCTATCCAACATCCATTGGTCCAAATCTTTATGTTCCTACACATAAAGAGTTTTCTTGATTTGGATCCAATTAGAGTGGGGAATAGCTTAAATTGAGTTTCACTGCCTAGTCTGTCTCACCCAAATTTAGGGTTTTCAATCACGTTAGCCTTATAGGTTTTGTGAGACAGATTTTGACTAGTAAGATTATTTTGAAAAAATTTTGATTAATTTTGAAAACAATTAAATTTTTGAAAACTTAATTAATTTTGAAAATAATTAACTTTTGAAAAACTTAATTAATTTTGAAAATTGTTGAAAAGATGTTTAAATCTACAAATAACTGAAATTTTGTGTTAGATTCGAGTTTGACAAAAAATAATTTGAATTTGAATTTCAAAAATTGGCTTCCAGGTCTTGGCGAGGCACTAGGCCTTCTTTGGCCGTAGCCTTATGGGATCATCCACCCTTTCCTTGACAAAGCCTTTTAATGAAATTTCATTTTCAAAATTATTCTTCGAAAAATTTCTGGTCTAACTAGTTTAGGTTTTGGATCGGTAGCTTTGGCTAGTTCCGCCAAATTGGCTTCCCTAACGTACTATCATCTCACCTCCACCCAATACTATGTTATCAAGTTTCAGTTAAGTTTGTTCAGTCCTTAACTAACCATTCCTAAATCTAAGCATGGTAAATTGCAGGAATTTTAAATAAACAATCAATCAAGCAATTGCAATTAAGGATTAAATTTTTATCTAATAATGAATATTGTTTTCAGTTTGGCTCCCCCTGGACTAAAGCCACGGTGATGGTTAGGCAAGATGTGAATCTTGTCCTTGGGGATCCAATACTGATTTGATCCAATTGGCTTGTTCAGGCATAGTTTAGGTACCCATGCCTGAATTTTACCTCTGGACTGATTCAGTACAGCAAAGTAAGATCTTTGCCGGGACTTGGTTCTATAGCCCAGTCCGGATCGATTTAGAACTGATTTCTGTTTTCCAAGGATCATGTCAAGACCCTTGGAACCAGATGTAAATCGTTCTAAAGCTGATCTAAGATCCTTAACCTGAGTTTTCAGGGAGGAGTTCTCCTTTTCAATTTTTTCAACTTGAGTAGGAGTTCCTTCCTGAACCTTCTCGGTTAAGGGTTTAGAGTCAGCTCCCTCTTTCAAGAGTTTTACTTCCTGTCGGAGGGATTCGACTCGGGGTTTGGCTTTTGCCAAATCTCGAGAAAGAAATGAAATTAATTCACTTAATTGAGATCTATTAAAACCAGTTACCTTAATTTCTCCGTCTTCTGTGAAGGTCAGCTCGCCGTCGTCCTGTTCTGTTTCTGATTCGTTTCCGATTTCTTCTGAGGCGATCAGAGCTAGGAGGTTGGACTGGGCTGCCTCTTCTTCTGAGGAGGAGGAGGATTCGTCCCAGGTTGCTTGCAGTGCCTTCTTTCTTCTCGTCTTTTTAGTCTCCTTTAGGTTAGGACATTCTGACTTGTAGTGGCCCTTTTTCTTGCACTCGTAGCAAGTCACATTGGGCTTGTTTGCGGGTTCAGCTGGTTCGTCCTTTCTTCGATCGGTTTTCCGTTTGTTGGTTCGGTTCTTCAGCTCCTTGTAGTAACTTCGGGCTAGCCGGACCAGCTTAGTTTGATCTCCTTCTTCTTCTTCTGAATCTGAGTCTGAGTTAGACTCGGGTTCAGGTTCAGGCTTCTTCTTTGTTGTCCTTCCAGTCTTCCCTGCAACAAAAGCAATACCTTTCTCGACCATATTGGTGTTAGTTTGTTCGTGCAGTTCTAGTTCGGAAAATAATTCATCTAATTTTATTTTTGAAAGATCTCTTGAGACCTTGTATGCATCTACTATAGATGCCCACAAGGTGTTTCTAGGGAAGGCGTTTAGAGCATACCTTATTAAGTCACGGTTTTCAACCTTGTGACCTATTGTGTGGAGGCCGTTCATCAACTCTTGGATTCGTGCGTGGAGCTGGGCTGCTATTTCGTTGTCTGCCATCTTGATGGTGTAGAGTTTGTTTAGAAGCAGATCCCTTTTACTGATTCGAGTATCTGATGTCCCTTCGTGCAGCTCAATCAGTTTTGCCCAAAGCTACTTCGCACTGTTGAAGGGGCCCACCCGGTTCAACTCTTCTTTCGTCAATCCGCATTGAAGAGTCTGAGTCGCTTTAGCGTCGGCTTCTATCTTTCGTTTCAGAGCGGTGTCCCACTCTGTGTAGCTTTGAGGAAGTCCTTCGGCATTTTTGGGGATCTCCAGACCGGACTGGATAATGATCCACATGTCCACCTGAGTTTTCAGGTGGACCTCCATACGGCTTTTCCAATAGGAAAAGTCTTCTCCACTGAAGAGTGGAGGTCTGGCGGTGCTAAATCCCTCTTGCATGGCCATTTGATCTGAAATAGAAAACTTAAAAAAAACAAATTTTCCAAGACTAGGCCTTGGATTAGTAGTGTTGGATGAATAAAATAACGAGGGGTGTTGCACCAACCTCGAAAAAAAATCGAACGAAATATTTTAACGAAAAATTCGTAAGACAAATAAAAAATTAAAGATCCGAAAAAAAATTTCAAACTGGTGGTTGCACCAGGTTTGAACTTCCCCGCTCTGATACCACTTGTTGGATCGAGAACACCGATAGAGGGGGGGTGAATATCGAAAATCGTTCTTTTCGGAAAATTAAGAGCAAGTGCACAGCGGAAATAAAAATAACACAGAGACGCAGTCGTTTTTACTTGGTTCGGAGCCTGTGTCGACTCCTACTCCAAGGCCCACGGTCGTTGACCGTTTACTTTGGGAAATTCTATATTAGGCGCAAAATAGTTTACAGAAGATTACAAATTAAGTACAGTAAATTTTTAAATAGCTCTTTTTACCGACGTCCGGAGTAGATTGACTATTTCGGGGCAGCAGGACGTCGTTGGCTCGAGTTGGAGGGATTCCGGAGCAGGGCGCGAGAGCAGAAGAGCTTTGAGGCGTTGAGAGAATTGAAGCCTTGAAGCCTTGGTCGAAGGCCCTTTATATAGGGCTTGGGGGCGCCCGGGATGTCGGGGGCGCCCCCCACGTGGCCTTTGATCCGCCAAAGTCTCGGTCGCGTCTGATCCTCTAGATCCGCTTTGACCGGGGCGCCCGGAGTGCTCGGGGCGCCCGGATTGACCGGGTCAAAGTTCTATCTCCTTGGCTTCGAGGGGTTCTGGTTCGAGGATTGCGCATGGGGGCGCCCGGGACACAGGGGGCGCCCGGGAGCAGCGGGGGCGCCCGGGAGCGCGGGGGCGCCCGCAAGTTGTACTGTCGATGCGCGCTTCTTGTTTGTGTGTATTGTGTTCGCCTTGGGGACGCCCGGGACACTCCGGGCGTCCTGGTCAGCTGTTGCCTCACTCCTTTGAGGCTCTCTGAGCTGCAGACACTCGTTCCTTCGGTCCTGCATCCAGGGTTAGTCCAAAAACACAACAAGACATTAATTGGTTAGTTTATACAGCCTTAGCTGTCTTGGTTCTGACTTTGGTCTCCAAAATGGAGCCCTAGGTCGAACCGACGCCTACTGTTCCCTCGACGGGGAACGCGTCCTCACCTACTCCTCTCGGGAGAATTTACCTGATGACAACCGTTCCTCTGGTTGGACTTTTGCCTGACGGTCCTTTGTCAGGTCTTGGATGCCGAGCTGCCCTTCGCTCGGTGCCTAGCATTCCTTTGCTAGGGCTTTAGTCCCAAACTGTCCTTCGCCTGGCGCCTAGCAGTCCTTCGATAGGGCTTTGACCCTGGCATTCCTTCGCCAGTGCCTAGCAGTCCTTCGCTAGGTCTTTTTACCCTGGCATTCCTTCGCCAGTGCCTAGCAGTCCTTCGCTAGGGCTTTTCCTGCACACTTGAGTAACTTGTTTTCTAACAAGTAAGACTTAATTTTTGAGCTATGTTGTCATTATCAAAACACAGGTTTGACTTAGGTGCATTCTGCACCAACACATTCTTGACTTCCAATATGAAAAATCTGTGCCATCAAGGAATGGAGGTCGGTTTGTGCTCATTCCTTCTCTTCCAGCCATCTTGTCGATAAGCTCTCGGATGTTAAGCCGTGAACAGAGCCCCAAGCTCTGATACCACTTGTTGGAAACGAGATGGCTATAGAGGGGGGGTGAATATAGCCTGACCCTCAAGACTTAGTCGTTTTCAAATTTCTCTGCACTTAGGTTAGCCACAGCGGAAGCATTACAAATATAACAGCAGAAACAGAAATGCAGGGAAGGAAGAATACAAACCAATACGCTAACAATGGTCGTTTACAAGGTTCAGGGATAACATGCCCCTACTCCTTGGCTTGCCCGTAAAGTGGGTGATCCCTTGATCGTCGGCAGATCAAGCCCCGGTGACCCGGATAAAACAGCGCCTCCTTCTCGGTGGAGAAACCTCTCCACAAGCGTCTCAATAGGATACAAGATAAGCTCACGAGACTAAGAGAAGGATAGCTCACAAAGATGAAACAAGAATGCTCAAGCACCAAGCAACAGAGAGCATAACACACAGCCCAGCCAAACTCCTCAAGTTCCTGTCTGTTTTCCCGTTGTCGCTCCTCTGCTTCCAGCCTCGTCTTAAGCATCTGCTCCCATCACTAGGCTCTCCATCAGCATCCACTGAAGCCACAGCCTGACCCCCTGACTCCCTGAGCACTCAGTCCACTGAAGACCCTCTCCAGCTGAGCCTCCGTCAGTTGCCAGCTGCTCTCCAGACGTCGTTGAGACCTGAAACAAGGAAACAGCCAAACCTGCTCCAAGGAAAGCCACCCATTGACTCTCCTCCAATGTTTGAATCATCCCTGTAAAGCCTGGACACCCCAATAGAAGCTTAGCAATGCATATCAAAAAGAAATCAGCAAGTAGCAGAGAATCGGCAGTGAAAACAGACTTCTGACAGCATATTTGAAATAAAGTTCTGCGCCTGATCGGTCACCAGACCGATCGGTCACTAGACCGATCCAGCAGTCTTCTGCATACTCCTGATTGGTCCCCAGACTAATCCAGCATCCAGCCTGATCGGTCACCAGACCAATCAGGCTCCAGCCTGATCGGTCACCAGACTAATTAGGCTGCTTCCAGACCAATCAGGCTCCATCCTGATCGATCCAGGTCTGTGTGAACAGTAACCGCGGAAATCAAATCCTAAGTCTTTGATCGGTCACCAGACCGTTCAGAACCTGATCAGTAGGGGAACTCAACTCACTGAGTGCTCCCTGATCGGTCACCAGACCGATCAGGAGCTGTGCAGTGAGTGAAACACATACTCCCTGATCGGTCACCAGACCGATCAGACATCGCTGGATCGGTCACCAGACCGATCCACGAAGGAGCAGCGTACCAACTCCCTGATCGGTCACCAGACCGATCCAAGGACGCAGACCTAGCCTTCCAAGCTAGGATTTCATTCACCTTAGCCCTCCAAGCTAAGGATTTTTCAATCTAACTCTCCAAGTTGGGAATTTGCACCTAACCCTCCAAGTTAGGACTTTTCACCTAGCCCTCCAAGCTAGGACTTTTCACCCAACCCTTCCGAATTAGGACTTTTCCAACACCTGGCTTCACTCACCAGGACCCGGCTTCACTCACCGGGATTTCCAACACCTGGCTTCACTCACCAGGACCCGGCTTCACTCACCGGGATTTCCAACACCTGGCTTCACTCACCAGGACCCGGCTTCACTCACTGGGATTTCCAATCACCTGGCTTCACTCACCAAGACCCAGCTTCACTCACCAGGATTTCCATCACCTGGCTTCACTCACCAGGACCCGGCTTCACTCACCGGGATTTCAACCTAGCTTCATAAGCTAGGACCTGGCTTCACTCACCAGGGTTTCATGCCCAGTCCCCGACCAGGACTTTAACCCAAATTCGCTCTACCAAACTTAAATCATTGTCAAACACCAAAACAACAACCGGGCCAGACTGCATCAACAGATCTTGGGTGGAAGAGCTGCCCGGTATCCTATGGGCTCTCCGGACCACCCCCAAAGAGGGGTCGAGTTGCACTCCATTCCAGTTGGTATACGGTAGTGAAGCTGTGGTTCCCATGGAGGTCGGCTGTGAGTCTGATAGAAGTTGCTTGTACGAGGATGACAATGCCGAGAAAAGATGATTGGAGCTAGACCTGATAGAGGAGGTTCGGGCTAAGGCTGTCGTTCGCATGGTTGCTTACCAATAAAGGATGCAGCGTCGATATAACTGAGGAGTCATACCCAGAAGCTTTCAGGTGGGCGACAAAGTATGAAAAGGATCAAGCCGGTGGGAGAAGTAGGCAAGCTGGAACCTCAATGGGGCGGCCCCTTCTTGGTGATCGAGGCATTGGGGTCAGGAGCGTACTATCTACAGGATGCTCAAGGAAAGAAGCTGGGAAGACCCTGGAGTGTGATACACTTGAGATTGTATTGTGAGGAGAGTTGAGTGATATAATCCTTGTAATTGCAACCAGAGAATGTGATAGTAAAACTCCGAGCCTCCAGAAGATAGTTTTTACAAGTTATAAGTGGGCACACTCCCACACACCCACAGGACTCAGCGCCGATCAGCCTTGGCGTTCGACATTCGGTCGGGCCCAGTCGGGCGTGGCGTTTCACGTTCGGTCAGGTTAAGTCAGACGGTGTCCAGACTTTTGCTGAGGCATGCTATAAGTGGGCATGCTCCCACGCACCCACTGGACTCGGCGCCAATCGGGCGTGGCGTTCCACGTTTTGTCGGGCCCAGTCGGGCGTGGCGTTCCACGTTCGGTTAGGGTAAGTCAGACGGTGTCCAGACTCTTGCTAAGGCAAGTTATAAGTGGGCATGCTCCCACGCACCCACCGGACTCAGCGTCGATCAGGCGTGGCGTTCCACGTTCGGTCGGGCCCGGTCGGGCGTGGCGTTCCACGTTCGGTCAGGGTAAGCCAGACAGTGTCCAGACTCTTGTTGAGGCAAGTTATAAGTGGGCATGCTCCCACACACCCACCAAACTCGGCGCCGATCGGGCGTGGTGTTCCACGTTCAGTTAGGCCCGGTCGAGCGTGGAGTTCCACGTTCGGTCAGGGTAAGACAGACGATGTTCAGACTCTTGCTGAGGCAAGTTATAAGTGGGCATGCTCCCACGCACCCACCGGGCTAAGTGCCGATCGGGCATGGCATTCCACGTTCGGTCAGGGTAAGCCAGACGGTGTCCAGATTCTTACCCAAGTGAAGTATGAAGCAACACATTTCCACAATATCTACTACCGGGCGTGGCTTCCCATGTTCAGGCAGACGAACTAAGTAGTTGGCCAACCTGGTAAGGCTAAAGCACTCAAACACAAACACACAAGTTGACTCAATTTCAACATGAAGATCAGCCAGTTAGAAACATGCAGGAACGCCGGGTCAGGGTGCCGACCAGACCGAGCAACATCGCCGAGTCAGGGTGCCAACCAGACCGAACATTATAGTCGGGTCCGGGTGCCGACCCGACTGAGTGATATAGTCTCGTCGGGATGCTGGACCGACTGAGCCGCTAGTAAGTTCAGTATCCCGAGTGCGCAACACTTAGCAAACACTCTTGTCCAAACGGAAGAAAGCACCTTAGGTAAATAATGCAGGTGTCCTGAGTGTTGAACACTTAGCGAAAACTTCATGCGTTGCGAATAACTGAGCAGAGTGGAGTGACTAGAAGAACAGTAAAGTAAAGAGCCAAAAGAAATAAGAGCGAGGCACGTGGCCATTACAAAATTGGGTCGTAAGAGCCGAGCCCGACAGGACAAGATCATTGCAAAAATCTTAAGGCCTTAAGGCCGAGTCATAACAAGGCAAGGAAAAATCGAAACTTAATCTAAGTAAATGGGGGGAAGGCGCCCTCAGGGATTGATGCCTTGATCTGGGTTGGCTTCACAGCATTGGGAGGAAGATCTGTAGGGAGATGTCCGTCTTCTATTAGTTGTTGAATGGCGCCTTTCACGCCGAACATGATCATACCGCTGGTGCGGGCAGCCACCTGATCGAGGAAAGGGTCGGACTGAATGTAAGCCACTCGGGCTGTTTCAATCCGTGTTGGCTCACCCGATTGATAGTCCACCAGGTCCTTCTTTAGCCGAGCAATTTCGGCGTCCTTCCCTTGAATAGTAGTCTCCCGGGCTGCCAACTGCTTCTCTTTACTCACCAATTGAAACTCGAGAGCTTGGAAGGCCTCTTGTTGGGCAGCCAGCTCAGTCTCTTTGTTCTTCAGGGCGAGTTGAGTCTGGTTGTGAGCTATATCCGACTCTTTCAGTTGTTGCTGGAGACCCTTAACATCGGCGATTTTCTTGTCTAGGTCAGAACGGGCCCGGGTGTAACGCGTCTGAAAGATCTTCTTTTCACCCTCTACATGGGCCAACCGAGTGGATACCCGGTCTATTTCCAAAAGAGCGTTGGCCATCGCGTGGTGTTCTTCTGACTTGGTCTCTGCGTCCTACAATTACAGCCTTAAAGTAGTTATCTCCGAGCGCAGACGATCCAAGCCCTCGTCGCCTGGGGGATAGTGCAATGGGCTAACTTGGTCTCCAGCTCCTTCACCCTCATCTCGGCTGCTCGGCGCTCACGGATGTTCGTAATCAAGTCCCGGGAGACCGCCTGACTCGCGGCCTAGTGCTGCATAATAACGTGAATATTATAACTATAAATAAAGGTAACTAAGCAAAATGCAAATGTACCTGGGTCGACTCCATGAAAAAGCTATCCGCCAGGCTCATGGGATTCGCTTCAGATGTCAAGGTCTGACCTTGCTCCCAGCTGGCAACCAGCCGACCGTGTAAGTTGATCGGCTGAGGCTGGACTATTTGAGTCAGGCTAGTCGCCGAGGGAAGCTGTATGTCCACCATTTGCCGAGAAGGCGAGTTCATCGATAGGAGAGCCTCCACAGGGTCCGCATTTGCAGCATCTGTCAGGGAGGCTCGAAGGGACGGTGCTGTGCCTGAGGTCGAGGATCCCGAGTGGCGTATTGAGGAGTACAGGGCCAGGGCGCATGAGCGAGGTGTGGTTGGAGTCGAGTCCCGTACGCTGGGCCGAGGAGGGGCCGAGCCGGAAGCCAAAGCCCGAGCGCCGGACGAAGTGTGATCTGGGGGAGGAGCCGCTGTAGCCTGACCTCAAGGAGCCGGTCCTTGGGACGAAGATGTACTCAAGGAAAGAGTCACCCGGCGGTGCTTCCTCGTTAGGCTCTCGGCAGCGGCCTGCTCAGTTTCTTCTTCTTCCTCCTCTGCTTGATCAGTCGTATCCTCATCCACCACTTGAGGAGTCGCATCAGAGCCCCCAGCCGGGAGGTCGTCCGCCGAGTCGTCATCCCCTGCCGCAGGTCACTCGGGAACCGGGGCGGCATTTATGGGTGGCACCTCCCGCTCGGCTGCCAGCTTTGCAGCCAAAGCCTCCATGACTTCTTCCTCCAGAGCCTATACATCAGTGACCTGTGCGCTGTATATGGTTTCGGATGTGGCAGGGAGAGAGTTTTAGTTAGCACTAACAAGCATACAAATCATGTAGGAACTTACCAAGGGTGCCGGGTAACTCCGTCAGGATCTGACTCAGCCGAAAAAGATACAACATGCCCTCGATCAGTAGCTTGCCAGCATGGTAGCGGGTTCCCCCGAGTTTTGAGAAGGCAAACTAGTAGCCTGGGTCCCGAGCGAAGATTCTTGGGCATTAAAGGTTGGTCAGGAAGATCTTCTACCCACTCGGTGGGCCAGGATGGAGGTGGGGCAGACTTAATGTAGAAGAAATGAGACTTCCAACTTTTGTTGGAAGAGGGGACTTTTTCTAAGAAGGCCGATTTGATATGGGCTTAGAAATAGAAGTTCCCGGGCTCTTGCTTCTTGAGGTAGTAGAAATAGTTAAACACTCAGGGCTGGAGAGGGACCTCATAGGCGGTGAAAAGGATCACTGTACCGCATAGGATCCTAATCGAGTTGGGTGCCAATTGGGACAAGGATATTTGGAAGTACCGACAAACCTCACGGAAGAATGGGTGAAGAGGAAAGCGTAGTCCGGCCAGTAATTGGTCGGAGAAAATAGTGAAGTAATCTAAGGGAGGTCCGTGGGGTCGGTCTCGGCGGCCGGGGAGAGCTAGTAGGTGGTCCTCAGGTATCTGGTAATCTATGCGTAAGGTTTCTAAGTGACCTAGGGTTAATGACGAACGAGTGGTTAAGTACCACGGTTCGGTCGGAATGGAGGACTCGGCCATCAAGATAGAGTCGGGAAGTGCAAAAGAAAAGACTTGGCAGAGGAAAGGAATACCTAAGGACGAGGTTCGCCGGAAACACTGGTCGTCGGAGCTCAAGGGGGTCGGGCGGTGGAGGTCGGACGAGAACGGAGGAAGAAGCGGGAGGAAAAATGAAGAAAGTTGAAAATGAAGGAGTGAGGCTATTTATATCACAACCAAAGCAAGGAGGACCGTCGGATGTAAATGGGGAAAAAGGCGGGATCAAATCCGGACCGTCCATCTCCTGCCATTTCTTGAGATCGCGAAGCTTTGCTCTGACGCTACACGAGCAATGCCGATGACGCCTCGGTGCCAGAGGCTCCCAGTCGGGAGGCGACACGTAGCCTCACATTAATAGGTGATTTGACAGAAGATTTGACACTAAAGATAAAGATTAGGAGCATGAGATGACGCTCGGGAAGGCGAAGAGGAGTTCGACCGACCGGGCCAGGAGCCTAGTCAGTCGGACTACGCGCCTCCTTCGACTAGACTTGAAGGGGAGGCTTGTGATCCGGGTGAGTGGTTTTTAGAGGGGATTGGGGGCCCGGTCGGGTTTGATCGAGTGTCACCCAGGTCAAGGAGGGATAAGCCGGGTTGTCCTCGGTCTCATGGGTCGGGCCTGAGGCTTGGCAGGAGGAAGGGAGGTCGAGACAGATAAGGCCCCGGTTCAGGGTCGGTCACTCGGGGCCCGTCACCCGAGGTTGGTCACTCGGGGTCAGTCACCCAGTCACTCGGGGGCAGTCGCCCGAGGTCGGCCACTCAGGGTCAGTCACCCGAAGTCAGTCACTCGGGGTCGGTCACCCGAGGTTGGCCACTTGGGGTCAATCACCCGAAGTCGGTCACTCGGGGTCGGTCACTCGGGGTCAGTCACCCGAGGTCGGCCACTCAGAACTTATCATCTGAGCTCAACTACTCGGTATCGGCTCTCCCAGGTCAGTCACTCGGGTCGGGTGTCCCTAGCCGAGCGCCCTGAGTTCGCCCCACGTGCGGAGGCCTCAGATCCAAACTTATCCGACCGACTCAGACTACGAGTTAGGGCGAACCGATCGAGCAATTATAGGACCACCTCTGCAGTAATAATGTAGCAGACCTCTAACATAATCATCACCTGACAGAGCCGTCGAATGTTAATGAGAATCAGAAGGGACAGTTCAGACAGGGTGGCAGGCGGCTGTGACAGTCTCAAAGGTTTAATAAAGCTGTCACAGGTTCAGTCTGCCAACTGATCACTCCTTAATGAGACAGGACAGCTCTGACATGGCAGAGAGCTTCCCCTCCCCTATATAAACCCCCATTTGGCTCTAAGGGGGAGATCATAGCCATTTTGTAACCACACCACCACTCTATGAGCTCCATTTTGGTCCGAGCCGAGTGACTTGAGCCTTATCCCTATTCGAGCCCGACTCCGACCCCCGAGTTACAGCAGACCGGGTCGTCTTGGTCAGACTAAGTCAGCCTTGCAAGAATCAATCTTTGCTTATCGACAGAATCATCTATAATAGCAATTAATTATCTTACCACTATAGAATAATCCGGCGGCGTTTTATTCCTCTACTTAGAACATCTGCAAAGGAGCTTCCACTATCTACGTGCATGATAGGAGCTCGCCCATAATGGGATGGAGCTCTTTCCTAGGTATCGAGCTGTTCTTTTAATTTCTTTTTTTTTAATGTAATTGTTTTTTATTTAATATTTGTTTCAAAAAAAATATTCTGATTGTTTTATTAAATTGATTTTTTAATTTTTTATTAAATTGATTTTATATTGATACTTTTAAATTTTATAAAAATTTAAATATATATATGATAAAATATAAAGGAGAGATGAGAAATATATATAATGAAAAGTGGAAAGGAGTTCCATGAATATTAGAATAAGATAAGTAGAGAGAGAAAAAAAGAGATAGAGAGAAAGAAAAGAAGAGGTAATAAAATAATATTCTTGATTGAAAAAATTTATCCATGAGATATACAATTTATAGAAGTCTTAAGATGCTTAGTCAAATGAAAAATTAATAAGGAAACTGCTAATTAACAGATTTATAAAAAAACTGTCAATTAACAAATTAATAAGGAAAATATCTAATATAATAATATAAATTTAATAAGGAAACTGTTAATTAACATATTCATTAAGAAATTATCAATTAACATATTACTAAGGAAAATATCTAATAATATTTGACTTGGTCAATAATTTATTCTCTTTTACCCTCTGACAAACTTAACGGGAGATCTCTGACGTTGAGTTTGCATGATAATATATGCTAAAACGTTGTCTGGATAATAGCTTGGTAAAGATATTAGCAATTTGATTTTCTGTAAAGATATAAGAAACAGATAATTGTTTGCTTACCACACACACTCGAACAAAATGAAAATCAATTTCAGTATGTTTTGTATGAGCATAAAATATTAGATTTGATGTAAGATATGTTGCTCCAATATTATCACAGTAAATTTTTGGTGCAATATGTGATCCAAGATGAAGTTCCGAAAGAAGGGATTGAAGCCAAATAATTTCTGACGTTGCATTGGCTATAGCTTTATATTCAGTTTCAGTGCTTGAACGAGATACTGTAGGTTACTTTTTCGAATTCCAAGAGATAAGCTTTCGTCCAAGAAATATTGCACATCCACTAGTAAAGCGTCTATCTTCAGGAGTACTTGGCCAATCTGCATCGCTATAGGCATGTAAATCTCGAGATGAGTGTCGATATAAAAGAAGACCATGTAGAATAGTGCCTTTGAGATAACGAAGTATTCTTTTCACACCTTCTCAATTTTGTTCAGTAGGAGTATGCATGAACTGATGATCACGATTTACTATAAACGTAATATCAGGGCGTGTGATAGTAACATACTATAAAGCTCTAATAATACTTTGATAAACTTAGGGATCAGCCATCACCGAAGGGGAAAAAGGTGTAGAGACATTATTTGGAGCAATAGGTGTAGAGACCGGATGTGCTCCATCCATTTTAGCTCTTTGAAGAAGCCCAGTAATATATTTGCTCTGAGAGAGGATATAATCTTCATCATGTGGAATAAATTCAATACCAAGAAAAAATGAGCATTTCCTAAATCTTAAATAGGAAATTCTTGATTGAGAAGGCTTAATAAATTTGTGATACTCTTTTGATTATTGCCAGTTAATAGAATGTCATCCATATAAATAAGAAATAATATCATAGATCCATCATTATGTCTGTAGAATAGAGAGGAGTCAGTTTTTGATCCAGAAAATCCTTGAGCTTGTAACCATTTAGATAATCGATGCAACAATGCACGAGAAGCTTATCAAAGACCATTTAATGATTTCTTGAGGTGAAAAACATAAGATAGAAATTGTGGATGAATAAACCCAGGTGGTTGCTCCATGAATATCGTTTCCTCAAGAATACCATGAAGAAATGCATTTGAAACCTCTAATTATCGGATAGACCAATTAGAACTAATAACTATTGATAACAATAATCTAACAGATGTAATTTTGATGACTAGGCTGAAGATGTCATTGAAGACAATACCTGGTTATTGACTAAATCCTTTAGCTACAAGGCGAGCTTTATACCGTTTAAGAGAACCATCAACTCGATGCTTAAGACGAAATATCCATTTCGAGCTCACAACATTCATGGACGGAGTACGCGGAACTAGGCTCCATGTTCCATTGCGAAGAAGTGCATCAAATTCTGTAGCCATTGCATTACGCCAATTTGGATTCTTGTTTGCCTGTGTAAAACAAGTTGGTTTAATAGTTTTTGAGGAAACCATTAGAGCTCGAGGAAGAGGATATCGAGTAGCCATTGATGGGCATTGTGCATAAATGTCACTTAAGGGAAGCATGTGACGAGGAGCATTATCATCTGAATCACTTGTTGACAGTGATGAGGAAGTGGGTTGACATGGTGAGTTTGTTGCCGAACTTGTATTATCTAAGAATCCAGAGCTAGAGAGTATATTATCTTCGGCTGGTGAGACTTCTAAGATTGGAGCAACAACTTGAGGCGATTCTGATGGTATAGAAGAGTTATTAGGGAGCTCTGGAGCAGGACCTAGGATGTCATCTCTTCTGATAATGTTGGGTGACATCAAGAAAGTACCACCTGTATCTGGAGGAGAGATTGAAGAGGCTGTCGAAAAAGGGAACAGAAATTTATCAAAAGTAACATGTCGTGATGTATATATCCATCTAGTTGGTATATGTAAGCAACGATACCCATGATACATATTACTATAACCAAGAAAAACACATAATAATGAGCGAGAGTCAAGTTTATGTTTAAAGTAGGGGCATAACCATGGATAACATACACAACTAAAGATTCGAAGAAATGTGTATTCAGGGGTTTGATTATAAAGTTTTTCCAAATGACACTTATGATTGAGCAATGGGGTAGGAAATCGATTTATGAGATATACTGCAGTGCAAATAGCTTCATCCCAAAATTTATGCGGAACCGATACATGATGAACAAGAGTTAAGGCAGTTTCAACTATATGTCTGTGTTTTCTCTCAGCAGAACCATTTTGTTCTGGAGTGTGAGGGTAAGAGACTCGATGAACAATCCTACAAGAGACAAGATGACGATGGAGAGCTTGATATTCTCCTCCCCAATCAGAAAGAAGAGATAGTATTTTACGATTAAAATATCATTTAACTTAATTTTGAAAATTACAGAATATATCAAATAAATCAGATTTTTTATAGGATAAAGCCAAGTGTATTTACTAAAATAATCAATGAAGGTAACATAATATAAGAAACCTTGGTTAGACAAGATAGGTGCAGGGCCCCAAATATCAGAGTGAATTATTTCAAGTGAAAAATCGAAAATGCGTTCAGATGAAGAAAAAGGTAACTTATAACTTTTAGATTCCATGCATGTCTGACATGAATGAGATGGAGATAAAGTAAAGGAAGTGTGTAAATTATACCTATTTATGATCGACTGAACAATACGACGGGAAGGATGACCAAGTCAAGCATGCTAGGCTGGTTTATTTGCGCGTTCACTAATAAAAGCTTTGATTGAAGAATTTTGAAGATAGTAGAAGCCATTTTTTATTTCCCAAGAAACACAGTAGTATTTGTTCCTCTATCTTTTATAAGATAATGATTAAGATGAAATTCAAAAAAGACATTGTTATTAAGGCAAAACTGATGTGCGGAGAGTAAATTTTTAGTAATGGATGGAACATGAAAGATGTTGTGCATGTGAAAAGTACGATTGGATAAATGAATATATATGTTTCCAAGATTAGTAATATGCAAACTTGAGCCATCACCTACTTGTACTGTATCTGAACCAGTATATGGTAGTACTTCTGTAAAGATATTATAGTTTGATGTGACATGATGAGTTGCTCCAGTGTCAATATACCATTCAGTAGATAAAAATTTTGAAGGTTTGCCATGAGTAGGCACAGACGAGAGAACTTTAGAATAAACTTGTGAAGTAGTTGCATGTCTTAAAGATCTTCTTAAAGCTAAAGGACCACCGATGAAGGTTCTGTTGAGTCTTTTAGGACATTGAATACCAGTATGTCCAATTTGGAGACAAATTTGACATCTTCTTAAAGCTGAAGGACCACCGATAAAGGTTCTGTCGAGTCTTTTAGGACATTGAATACCACTATGTCCAATTTGGAGACAATTATGACATCTCTAAATATTCGACATCAAAAATCAAAGAACCAAAAGTTGTTGTAGCTTGGGCAAAAAGGTATAGAAGTTATTCCTCTTCTCCCCTACTATCCCGTCGTGTGTGGGCGGGTGGTAGAAATGAGAAAGGAGGATGGCGAGCAAAAATAGAGGAGGAAGAGATGAAGCACTTTAAAAGTTGCTAGCTTTTTTTTAAATAAAAATAAAAATAAAAATGGTGGCATCAAGCATTACATGAAGAAGAAAAAAGATGTCGTATAAGAAGAAGCAGCGCATAAGGTAAGAAGAGCTATCGCTCAGATACCATATTAGAATAAGAGAAGTAGAGAGAGAGAAGAGAGGTAGAGAGAGAGAGAAAAGAAGAGGTAACGAAATAACTTTCTTGATTGAAAAAACTTATCCATGAGATATACAATTTATAAAGGTCTTAGGATGCTTAGTCAAATGAAAAATTTATAAGGAAATTGTTAATTAACAGATTTATAAAGAAACTATCAATTAATAGATTAATAAGGAAAATATCTAATATAATAATATAAATTTAATAAGAATACTATTAATTAACATATTCATTAAGAAATTGTCTATTAACAGATTACTAAGGAAAATATCTAATAATATTTGACTTGGTCAATAATTTATTTTCTTTTAATGAACGCCAATGTTGATGTCATCACCTCGGGTTAGCCTCATCTTTTGGCTGATGTCGATGTCGTCATCCCGGACTAGCCTTCTCTTTCGATGCCATCACCTTGGGCTAACCTTCTCTTTTCCTTATATTTTTTTCCCATTCTCTCATATAAATCTACTTCTCATTCCCAATTGGCCCCAGGCTATAGCCCAGGTGCCCATAAACTTGGTTATGCCCTTGTCTGCCACTACTTTGTTGGAGAGCACGTCATTGACAGTCGCCAAGCATAGTAAAGGCCTCGAAGAGTAGGCCGGGGCAGTCATTGCCCATTGATGTAGGCTCAACTCATGATGAAGTCTAACATGAGCCTTCCAACTTGAAAGGACATAACTTTTGACTCGGGACTTGGAATCAGACTCTGTTGGTGACCATGCGTTCAGAATTCAAAAACATGTGTTGTTACCAGTGAAACAATAACCGCTGATTTCCGACCCCAAATCTTTTAAACCCTTTTCAGAGCTTTTTTGTTGTTTTAAATAATTTTTATTTTTTTAGATATTTAGAGAAATTTTGATATTTATGGTATTTATAGGGGAAGATTTGTCTTGATTCGTATCCTGTTTGAGTTAAGATCGTCCAATTAATTACTTCCTTTTCAGATAAAAGATTTATTTCTTTTCTTTACAAGATTGGAATTAAGATCTTTAATTATAATTTCTTTTCTTTATTTAAGTCTTAGGTTGTGGTATAAATATGAGTCATGTTTAGATATTGGGGATTCATCTTCTATTTATAATAAAATTTCTTATTGTGGTAAAACTCGGAGATCGAAGTATTCCTTTTCATTTTAGGAGATCCTCTGCTTGTTTTCTCCTCATCTTCCTTACTCGATGACCCGTAGGATATCACTATCCTATCTATTAAAATTTGGTGACCCGAATTCTGTTTAATCCATTAATATTTATTAGATATTTTCTTATTAATATGTTAATTAACAGATTCTTTATAAATCTGCTAATTAACCGTTTTGTTATTAATTTTTTATTTGACTAAGTATTCTAAGGTCCCTATAAATTGTGTATCTCATAGACAAGTTGAATCAATCAATCAAGAAAGTATTTAGTTATCTCTTCTTTCTTTTCTCTACCTCCCTTTTCTCTCTACTTCTCTTTACTTTATTATGGTATGAGAGTTGCCGACTTTATATTCCACCGTTCATATTGATTTTTCCTCCTCTGCCCGTGGTTTTTTCCCGTCAAGGGTTTTCCACGTAAATCTGGTGTGTTCTCTATTGTTCTTGTTGCCGTTTTTTCGTAATAATCTCGTATCAAGTGGTATCAGAGCAAGGTTGGTTTTGAGAATTTCAACCGAGATTAATGACAACGACAAGCATGAAATATGATATTCCGCTTTTGGATCGCAACACCAGGTTTACGCTATGGCAGGTTAAGATGCGAGCGGTGCTAGAACATCTGAACTTGGACGACGCACTGTTCGGGATAGACAACATGCCCTCGACATGGACAAAGGAGGAAAAGGAACGTAAGGATCGAAAAGCTCTATCTCAGATCTACCTTCATTTATCGAATGAGATTTTACAGGATGTTTTGAAGGAGAAATCCGCTACTGCACTATGGCTAAAACTGGAGCAGTTGTGCATGAGAAAAAGTCTTACGAGCAAACTGGGTCTGAAACAACATTTCTATTCTCATCGCATGGCAGAAGGTACGTCATTAAGAGATCACTTGACCGTGTTTAAGGAAATCGTCTCTGACCTAGAGGCTTTGGAGGTCAAATATGATGATGAAGATTTAGCATTGATCTTACTGTGTTCTTTACCCTCGTCGTATACGGCTTTTAGAGATACTATTTTATATAGTCATGATACTCTTACTTTGAATGAAGTTTATGATTCATTATTTTCAAAGAGAAAATGAAACAGCTTGTCGAAGAATCTGAGACTCAAGGTGAGGGTCTTATTATTCGAGGAATGACTCAGGAGGAAGACTCTGATAGTAATATCAGGGGCAGGTCAAAATCTAAAAATAGCGATAAAATCTATAATTATTGCAAGAAGAAGGGTCACATCAAATCAGAATGTTACAAGCTGCAGAATAAGAATAAAAGGGCAGGTCAAAATTCGAGGGAAAAACAATCAGAGAAGTTTGGTGAGGCTGATGTTGCCGAAAATTATAGTGATGGTGAACTTCTTGTTTGCCTCTGATGCTGATTTGAAGAAGAGTGAGGAATGGATTCTTAATTTTGGTTGTACGTTTCATATGTGTCCCAATCGGGACTGGTTTTCAACATATGAAATAATTTCGAGTGGTACCGTTTTGATGGGCAATAATACATCTTGCAGAATTACTGGTATTGGTACGGTCAAAATTAAGATGTTTGATAGTGCCATTCGGACACTTGGTAATGTGAGGCACGTTCCTGATTTGAAGAGAAATATGATCTCTTTGAGTGTTCTTGATTCTAAAGGGTACAAGTACACTAGTGAAGGTGGAGCTGTGAAGGTCAGTAAAGGGTCTCTTGTTGTGATGAATGGACTAAGGAGAACCGCCAGTTTATATGTTCTGCAGGGATCCACAGTAATAGGTGATGTTGCCGTCACAAGGTGATATGGATAAAAGAAGATCACTTACGGAAAGCCTGTAAGGAAGTTATTTGGCTGAAAGGTCTCTTCAGTGAACTTAGTGAAGACTTACAAATTACTATAGTCTTTTGTGATAGTCAGAGTGTTATTTTCCCTCACGTAGGATCAGATGTTTCATGAGAGGACAAAGCATTATATGGACTTGGTTGAAGCTAGATGCTGAGATTTATCTGTGGGACTTTTGTGGAAAAGGTGGAGAATGTTCATTTGAAGATTTGTGGAATTCGCGTCAAGGTGGAGATTGTTATAATTTGGTGACTCGAATACTGTTTAATCCGTTAATATTTATTAGATATTTTCTTATTAATATGTTAATTAACAGGTTCTTTATAAATCTGTTAATTAACAGTTTCGTTATTAATTTTTTATTTGACTAAGTATTCTAAGGTCCCTATAAATTGTGTATCTCATAGACAAGTTGAATCAATCAATCAAGAAAGTATTTGGTTATCTCTTCTTTCTTTTCTCTACCTCCCTTTTCTCTCTACTTCTCTTTACTTTATTATGGTATGAGAGTTGCCAACTTTGTATTCCACCGTTCATATTGATTTTTCCTCCTCTGCCCGTGATTTTTTCCCATCAAGGGTTTTCCACGTAAATCTGGTGTGTTCTCTATTGTTCTTGTTGTCGTTTTTCCGTAATAATCTCGTATCACTATCCAACGTCAGTTGGTATTAGAGCCACGTGAAGGTCATCGTAAGATACAATGGCGGGCCATCATGGTCGTAGTCGCGGTCGCAACAACAGGCAGATTTCTATGGAGGAAGCTGAGCACCGTTATCGTAATGTCGAGGACATAATGATGATTGAAAATTTATGGAGGAAAGTAGCAGAACTAACCCAGCTAAATTAACCAGCGTCTAGCGGCGCAGGCGCGGGATCAAGATGATTGTGAGAATTTAGATCATGGATCTGAGTCTTCTTTCAAGACCTATA
>JAGFNQ010005442.1:0-27130 GCA_024364735.1 Boesenbergia rotunda | reverse complement strand
GTTGTAGTTGATAGATTCTCAAAGATGTCACGTTTTATTAGCTTGCAGGAAGACTATGAATGTTGCCTTGATTGCCCATCTTTACTTCAAAGAGATCATGCATTTACATGATGTTCCACGGTCCATGACTTCAATTGAAATATCAAGTTCATCAGTCATTGAAATATCAAGTTCATCAGTCACTTTTAGAAAAGCTTAGCAATGCTTTCCACCTCGAAGTCTGGACACTTCTGAGATGCCTTACAGGAACTAAACCAAAGCAACGAGACTTGACGTTACCTCAAGTAGAGTTCGCCTACAACAGATCGAGAAATATCCACAAGATTGAGTCCCTTTTAGACTGTCTATTGGTGAAATCCATCAGAGGTTCTAGATCTAGCTCCTGTTCCGCGAGTAGGCCGAATAATCCTAAAAATTGATGTGATAACAAAGCATCTTCAAGGTATTCACGAGCATGTGAAGCTGGCAATTATGGAAAGCAATACCAAGTATAAGACTTAGGTCGATAGTCATCGTCAACAGATACTTTTTGAGATTGGAGATTTTGTCTACGCTATATTGACTCATGATCATTTCCCTATTGGCGAGTATAATAAGCTAAAGAATTGAAAAATTAGAACATGTGAGATACCGTATAAGATTAACGACAGTGCTTATAGATTGCGCTTTCCTGATCATATGAAGACCTCCAATGTCCTCAATGTGAAACACTTAACTCCTTATTTGACGAATGCTGATGAAGCTATTATGAACTCGAGGGGAGTTCTTTTTAACTCAGGGAGACTGATGTAGGCTCTATATGAAGCCTAATATGCCCCTTCCAATTTTAAAAGGGCAACTTTAACTCGGAATTCAGAATCAGGATCTGTCGGTAGGAAGGCAATGGGGTGGGGCGAGGGCGGGTTTGTCATCCCCATCCTCACCCCCGAATTGTATCCCCGCCCCCATTCCCATCCCGATCCCCGATTTTACCTAATCGGGGAATCCCCATCCCCGACCCCACGGGGATTAAATCTCCTACCCGTTCCAATCCCCCGTTTCAAATTGATTCACTATTAAAATTTAGCTCTAGATATTATGAAAAATTATGTAAATATACTTATATAATAATAATTATTATTATTATCGGTACTATATTGGGGCTATCAGGACGGGTTCAGGGATGAGGATATCATCCTCATACCCACTCCCAATCTACTGCGGGGATTTGAAAAAATTCCTGAACCCGAACTCATACCCGATAACGTCCCCCGAACCCATCCCGTTTCGAGTTTTCGTTACGGCGCCCCGAACCCACGGGGAAAATTGCCATCCCTATCTGTCAGTGGCTACACGTCTAGAATTCGAAAACCTACGTTTGTTATGTGTGAAATGAAACCACTAATTTTTTATCCTAAATTCCACCGTTTAAACATTTTTAAAGTCTTTTTGCTATTTTTAGTAATTTTCATTTTTTTAGATATTTAGGATAATTTTAGTTTTTCTGGTATTCATAGAAGAAGATTTATTTTGATCCGCATTTTGTTTTGAGTTAAAATCGTCCAGTTAATTATTTTTTTCGATAAAATATTTATTTTCCTTTTTTATAATATTGAAATTAAGATCTTTTATTATAAATTGTTTTCTTTATTTGAGTTTTAGATTGTAGTATAAATGAAAATTATGTTTAGTATTGGGATTGTTCCTCTATTTATAATAAAAAAATTTATTATGGATTATGGTAAAACTTAGAGAGCGCCGTATTTTTCTTTATTTTAGAAGGATCTTTATTTATTTCTTCTCCATCTTCCTTTTTCAGTGGCTCATAGCATAATTACTATCCTCCCGACATCACTTATCCTTAAAAACCAAAAGTTAATATTTTTTAAAAAATATTAATCTCATAATCATGTAAACCTTATATACAAATACATTCTGGATTATATCTCTAATTTATTGATATCACAGATATATTCTATTATTTAAAAATTACTTATTATTTAAATTAAATAAAATTAAATAATATAATTTTAAATAAATAATTAAAATTATCAATAATACACTTGGTTGCTAGGGTCAATACATTCAAGTATATAAGGTTGCTAGTAGTTAATCCAGACATCTTTGATTTGATCTCCAGCTACGACGTATTTTATAAGAATTTTTCCTCCAAATAGGGCGCGAACCCTGGGACGCTGGACTTCTAGACTGCCCCCACAAGCGCTTCTCGATTTATCCTAGTGACCGGTGAAAAACTTTCGTGGGGACGAGCCGATCATCCGAGGTTCAATTTGTCTGTTGTCTGATTTAATTTTTTTTTTTTTTTCTAGGGTCAATACATTCAAGCTTATAATAGGAATGAGAAGAGAATAATTTCACTATGCATAAACATACAGTTTGTCCAACGACTAGTTGGACTTTAGCGCACAGAGGACAAAATGAGAATATTATTTGCCACCTACATACCGATGTACACTTAACAGAGCTCAATAAAAAAATACCATAAAAATTCAATTTCATTATTCACTTCGTAATAATAAGAAATCAATTTCATTATTATGCATTCGTCGTTCATACTAGTAATGACGACAAATTTCTAACAGACAAAGCATAAATCAGTTTTATTACTTTTTTTCTTTTTTATTATTTCTAAATAAATGCGATGAATGGAAATAAATGGTAGAAAGAATTATAGTTAAATGGATACAGTGCTAATGGGTCCCATCCATCCGTTTCTCTTGCCATGTCGACACGTCACCCTTTCTCCGGAGCTGCGCGTGCGATCTATAAGACCCACGCTCTCGGCTGCGCTGTCCCCCACCACACTCTCCTCCTCTTATCTCACCTCCCTCGAACCGCTACTGATGGCCGACCTCCTTCCCCGTCCGATCTCTGCGATCACGCGTCTTCGCGAATCTCGAGGCGCTCCTTCCTCCGTTCCTCGCCGAACATCTTGAGAGGGCCTCTTCTCTCCGGCGTCGCCCGCCGCCGCCGTCGCCGTCGCCGTCGCCGTTCGGCATCTCAATTCCGACGAGTCTTACTTCCTTGATTTGGCGCACGGATTTACCGATTATTCTTTTAATTTTTCGTTTGTTTGAGAAATTTTTTGGAATTTGAGTCAATGGCGGAAGCGAAGCCTACCCTGAAGCCGGTGATCCACAAGCCGCCCGGTTATCGCGATCCGGAGGCGCCGCCCCCGACCGTTCCGAAGGCGCCTCCCAGGCGGCGACCGCTTCCTCCATCTTTCCGCCAGCCCGGGAAGCCGCTCCCTCACCGCCACCGCTCTCGGCGCTCCTGCTGCTGCCGCGTCTGCTGCTGGGCCTCCGTAGTTGTTCTTGCCTTGGCCGCGCTCATCGCGGTAGCCGCGGGGCTCGCCTATCTCTGGTTCCAGCCACGGCTCCCCTCCTTCCGTCTCGAGTCGATAAACGCTACCCGCCTCCGAGTGGCCTCCCGGTCCGACGGCACATTCCTCGACGTCTCCACTTCCGTCGGGTTCCTCGTTTCCAACCCCAACGGGAAGATTGTGCTCGAGTACGGGGACTGGGAGGCGCGGGTGAGGGTGGCGGACGATGACGGCGACGTGGATGTGGGGGCCACGGTGGTCGCAGGGTTCGAACAGGGTAGGAAAAATCGGACGGTGGTGCGCTTCAAGACGGCGGCCAAAGCGGTGGCGGTGGATGAGGTTGCCGGCGGAAGGATCCAAGCGGGGTTCAGGAGCAAGGAGATAAAGCTCGGGGTAAATCTGAGAACTAGGGTGGGGCTTCGGGTGGGCGGCACCAGTACCGGAAAGTTGCCGATCCGAGTGGGCTGCAGCCCGGTGAGCTTAAGGCAGGGGGTGAGCCACGGGACGCCCCCCTTGTGTCGCTTATACTTGTTTAGATGGTATGCTCTTCTCTCTCAGCTTCAAATTAATGCTTCTTCTTGTAACTAAAAAAAAGGAAAATTATTGTTACTTCTTTACGGCTATACTAATCATTATTTGCTAAATCCATGCCCCTTTTCTTTGATAATATGATTGAGTTCAAGGCTTCAGATACTTCAATCCAATTCACTTATTCTGTAACTGTGGCTTTAATCTGTTCTGGTGATTAACACGTAGAACAACAACTCTGCCCTATTATTTGAACTTTGCGGTTTTATTTACACTAGGATATTAGTTATTTGAAACAAGAATTGTTTGTTTTTAATGGGAATTTGTTCTTAGAGCATTTGTGATCAAGCTGACCCGTCCTATTGAAATTTGTTGATAGGTCTTAGCAATTCCAGTAATAATCAATGCTTCTACCTTTTAACTTTTAGGATAATTGGCTCTATTTGATCGCATAGCTGCCCTGTAGCACTTACTAATACTTGCAACTGTTTAATAATCAAATGTTGATTTGATAGGTGTGCATTGTTCACTAATATAGGTAGGGGTGTAAACGAGCCAAGCCGCTCGCGAGCTATTCGGGTCTCGGTTCGATAGAAGCTCGTTCGAGCTCGTTTAATAAAGCTCGTTAACATTAACGAGTCAAACTCAAACTCAGCAGTATTCGGCTCGTTAGCTCGTGAACAGGCTCGTTAATAAGCTCGTGAGCTAGTTCGTAAAATATAAAATTAATATTTAATATTAAATATATAATTTCGACAGTTTTACATTTAATAAATATAAAATATCCAATAAAACTCATTTGTATGAATAAAATCATATATTTTAGTAAATATTTTATATTTTTTAGAATATATAATTTATTTTTTTAATAGATTAATGAATAATTTAATTAATAATTTATATTTGGTAAGTTCGTTTAGGGCTCGATTAGGCTCGAATATGCTCGCGAGCCATCACTATATTCGATAAATTAAGCTCGAGCTCGGCTCGATAATAAACGAGCCAAACTCAAACTCTCAGGTATTCGGCTCGGCTCGGTTCGATTGCAGCCCTAAATATAGGTTGCATTGAGGCTATTCTCTACAGCAATTAGCATAATTAAGTTTCAAGATATGTCTTTTACAGGATTAGGTGCCATGTCAAAGCAACCATTAACCTTAGCACTGATTCACATTATTGTTTCCAAATCCTTTTTCACACTGACTCGGGATGCATTTGAGACCTTTTCAAAGGTCATTTTTTGTCTTCCAAGATAACAAGTTGATATAATGATTATTAATTATAATAGTTATAGTTTATATTGCATCTATCAGGATAGTTGCATATCAACTGGATAATTGATGTTACCACCCAAACAACTGCAAAATTCAACTATTAAAGTAAATTGGTCTATGGCGACTTTCTGTTTTGTTAGCTGAAACTTTGTAAATGAACATATAACATTTTTTTTTTCCAAACGCACTTATGACATTTTATGCCATAAGATGGATGCCAGTAAGTTTTTGAGCCAAAGGCTTCTTGTTTTTAATCTTTTACCATTGTTGAAGAAAATTTCATAAATTTCATTGCAATGGAAAGTTAAAAGTCTTGCTCAAGTGCTGTTTCTACTGTTCAATATTGATTAAGAATAAACGGAACAGTATTTCTATACCAGACTTGCTACCTAGAAACATGTTGAAAGAGAAATTGCTAATGAAATATATCTAATTCATTGTACAAAAGGAGATTTGGTTAATGAGAGAAGTTGAAGCTTTGGTTGAGTCACATATTTGTGGGTGTAATATGGTAATCTGTTCTATTCCTTGGCCAGTAGGAGGTAGGACCCACCTATGACAACTACGAAAGCTTAGGATGGACAAATGCATATGACCTTGCTGGAAGCTCGATAGTGAAGCATGATCTCACTGATGGCTTTGTTTGTTTTGTTTGCTAAAGGGCACCCATATTTTCACATGCAAGTGTCTCCCATGATTAAGGAAAAACCACCTTCTTATTTCCTTAAGCTGTGGTGCATATCCTGAAACTATTATTGAGTAGTCAAAATTTGAACTTTGTCTATAACACACACTAGCTTAAGCAACAGATGACAAAACCGTAGACCTGAAGTTTCATCAATTCTTTGAACAAATTTTTACAGACATCAGTAATCTCTTCATGTCAAACAAACTAAACAATGTCATATACAGAACTCAAACAAGACTATTATTCATCTTTGTAAAAAGAATGCTAGTAGGCTCACCTAATCAAGTCCATTCTGCTAGTCAAACTTATGTCCATTAAAATGAAATAGATTGTCATGTGATTAGTTTGATCAATTCCTATGGTTAGCTTTGTTAATATATATCAGTGGTTCTTATCTGAATTGTAGTTTTTCATGTTCACTCCCAATATTCAAACTGTTCTTACATAGTCTTTTGTGAGCTCAAGCTACTCGATATTCAAGACTTTATTCTTCTCTTTGTGCAACAATTTCAGGATTAACCTGCAAAAGAAGGGCTCTTAGATGTTGCTGTCACTGGGAGAAGATTGGTAAGCTGAGTTGATCTTCAATTTCTCAATCACTGTGATTTTGCACTGCATTTCTTTAAAAGTTTGTATTTAAGCAAATAGTTATATTTTTCAAAGTAACCTAAATGATTATTTGGATAAACCTTTTCTCCACTTGCAAAATGCATTGATACTTCTACTACTTGAACCAAGGAGCTCAAGGAACTGGAATAGGGATAGTCTAAGGTGAATCAGAAAGCATTGGAGACTAATCCGAAAGGAACTGAAGCACATTAGAAATACTCTTAATATTTTCTTATAAATTGAAAGTGTGATTTTGATCTTCAATATGAGGGTGAGGGTACATCATGATTGATTGAAAGTTTCAGAAGGTCCTTAAGTCAGATGTCAGTTGGCTCAGAGCTTCATTATATTTACAACTGTGAGTAGGGGGGACATGCCAAAGAGTTCTCTTCTTGAGTTGATTTAAATAACTTTTGTTTATATTTTTTATCACAGAAATTTTAGAATTATTTCTGATTTTATTTTATTTATTGACTTAATCTTTAATTTATCACCATCCCAGTGTTCTTAATATCTCAAAATAAGATGCTTCATATAATTGACACAGCTTCATCTTTAATATAATGGACCTATTATCATGAACATTAATAATAGCTAATGTGAGTAATGCTCAATGGGTTCAATATATAATGCCTGAATAATATATATAGGGCTGTGCAATTGTTCTAAATCGAACTTAATTAATTAAAATTGAATAAATTAATTTTTTTTAAAAATAATAAACTAATAAAATATCAGTTAATTGGAGAAAACTCTCCAATTCTAAATTGGACTTTGCATGCACTCTCCACTTAATAAATTTTTTGCATTCACTCCCCGATGGATTGAGTATAAAAGAGTGAAAATTCAGTATATCTTGTAAAGATTTGAGTATAAATTGTTTTAAATTGAGTACTAATTTTAGAAATTTGAGTACAAAGTTTCGGTGACCCCTCATGTGAAAATCTTGATGTGGTGAGTATAAAAAAGTGAAAACTCAATATACATTATAAAGATTTGAGTATAAATTGTTTGAGATTGAGTACTAATTTAAGAAATTTGAGTATAAAATTTTGATGACCCCTCATGTGAAAAACTTGATGTGGTGGATGCAACCTCACATATTCAAATTTTTAAATTTTATACTCAATTTTTTTTCAAATAATACTCAATTTAAATCAATTCATACTTAAATTTTGATAATCTATACTGAAATTTTTACTATATACTGAAATAATGTATACTCAAATTTTTTCAAATAATACTCAAATTTCTTAAATTAGTACTCAATCTCAAACAATTTATACTCAAATATTTACGATTTATACTGAATTTTTACTCTTTTATACTGATAAAAAAATAGCACACAAAACTGTCTTATCAATCCTATCAGGGAGTGCATGCAAAGAAACTTTCGGTTGGAAAGTGCATGTAAGGTCCAGTTTGATGTTGGGGAGTTTTCTCAATTTTTCCATAAAATATCAGTTCATTTAATTTTTATTCAAATTTATCGAACTTTGGAATACTATGAGTGTAAATCTGAATCAGCTGTTGCGATTAACTTATAGAAGATCATTTTAAAGATACACACGGGATGAACTGATGATTAGTGTGTGGATATTGTCACTAAGAGGTCTGGCGTCAAATTCTGATAGTCAGTATGTTCACCTTTTTCATACGCTAGTCACAGTATCCTGGCTAGTAGTCCTCGTGATTTATCTTTTTTGTGTTGGCCTTGGGATGGGTTGGTGGAGATGTTGGGGGCGAGTGATTCGTCTCCACCACGAAAAGGCCAATTAAGTAAAATTTTCATACCAAGATTAAAAAAAAAAGTCGGTTTTCAGCAAAACAACGGTCCAGAACATTTTTTTTCTAAGAAAATAAACGAATAAGAAGAAACAAAGACTATAATTGATTGATGCACAAATAATGTGTTCCCTTCCAACCAAATAATATGAAGGGAGAATGCGAATAGAGTTTGAGAAATAAAAATATGGAACTGTCTTTGAGCGGTTTTCTACGATGGCTCCATATCATATAGAAAGAGGTTTAATAGATATACAGATGGTAAGTGCATAACAAGGGCTACAACAGATAATGACATTCTGAAATCAACCCCTGCTTGATTCAGATAAGTTATCATGTGCTCACCATCTGTGTTACATCCTAGGGGCGGGAATAGAGTTTGAGAAGATCACGAGGAGAGGGGAGAATGGGATTTGGGAAGATGAAAGGGACACGACGTAGCCGTCGTATCCGGTGCTATTCTACCAAGAGGATTGTTGAGCGAGGAGATGTCGGTGCTAGTCCTCGGAGTGACTACTACCTTAAGTTCAACAGTGGGAACATGTGGTAGAACTCAGAAGTATTAGCAAGAAGTCGTCAACTCCAAGCTACAAGAGGGGAGGGGAGGGGAGGGCAAGGCAGGGCATCTGACCTCGAGAGGTGAGAGCATTGAGAGGAGGGCGGCGAAAGTGACAAAGAGGAGAGTTAGGAGAGGAGATGATTTATGGATTGGTCACGAGATTTTAAAGTTTTCAGTTCAATTTATTTAGTTTAATCGAAAACAAAATTTAAAACTGAGATCGAATCCAATAATCTGAAATAATCATTTTTTTTTAAAATTGAAATTCTGAAATAACTAAACTGAATTATAAATTCGATCATATTGATCGGGTTCATCAAATTTTTACCCACTTTTACTCCTCATGGCATAATTTGGTGGAAAGAGGCAAAGTGCTTCTCCCAAATAATTAGAGTATAGCGTTGAAGTCATCTCACTTTTTGGATATATTTGGTGTACGAAAAGTGGGGCCAGATTATATATAGTGCAATTAGCTTGCACACCCACGATGAGCAACCACTGTAGTTGCCTTTCAGGCTTTCACATGTGGAGACGCCTACACATGGAGAGGCATCCATAATGGTCATTCACTGATGAGTGCCCCCTATATCTAGAGGTGTTATCGTGTGCCCCTCTATTTCAACAGCGCCTCCTTGGTTGAGGACGTCACCGCTGAAATAGGAGACACACCATGACACTCATATATATAGCACCGATATGACACTATTAAAGCCTTCAACCCAACTTTTATAAGAAACATCATACAAATATTGCTATTAGATCTTTAAGATCTTCCAAACTACAAGATAATGTACGATTTTCTAAAAACTTTCAGGATTTTCAAAAAACTAAGACTTCTTAGATTTAGTCTATCAATTCCCAGCCAGAAAAGTTATTATTTTATATTAACATAAACATTGTTATTAGTTTAGATCTAGAATACATAATCATTGCAAATATACTAAGAATCCACACTTAAACACTATCACAAATCTACTTTTACACTTGAAGAAATTAAATATAAATGAATAAATTAAACTTCGAAAATACCTACTATACGTAGAAGCTTTGGATTTTTCAAAATAATTTTCAAAAATCACAGAAAATAGATGTTATAATTTTGAAGTCACAGGAAAAGAAGATCGAGTTCTAATCCAACAAAATAATACTATAATATCATTATTATCATCATTACATCACAGACTTACATTTTCAAAAAATAAATTGCTCCAAGTTGAAAAATAAGTCCAAAAGATAACAAAACCACATAGTCGAAGGAAATTATAGACAATTTAACAAACTTAAACAAGTTATCTACAAGAAAGATAATTCCTAAAAAACAATCTAACACTTATTCCTTCTACATTCCTCATTCAGAATGAGCTTAACAAAACCTTCTACATCAACTGAGACATTTATAGACCCGTCCTGAACAATTAATGATAGAAGAACAGAAACAAATACAATTTTTTGACTAGACAATATCATAATAGGAAGACGAAATAGTATTTCTAATCATAGATTAGACGACAATTTACCAAAGGACGTATCCAACAATTCGTAATTACCGAAAGGAGTACCATGGTTTCTATTATACCAAAGGGCGCATCTCATATAGTGAAGTTACTTGTATACCCCTCCCGCTAATGAATAGCTTTATCAAATATATTTTCGAGACAACCGAACCACTTTATCAATAAAATAATAATTTATGGTTCGGGATGGGTAGCAGTCAAATTTTTCTCCATTCTCTATCAGCGCAACAACGTAAATGGAAGGTTTGAAGGTGGAGGACATTATGCGTGCCCTAGCTGTGATATAGTCGCGAGCTAATCCCTCGAATCCCTGCGGACAACCAAAACCTAGGCAATTCTCGAAAGCGTTCTGTGTGATCCTGAGGCGGGTTTTAGTGTTAACGTTGAAGTCCAGACTGATCGGCATTATCCACCAAGGGGTTAGGGTTTCTGCACGGTTGATTTATTTGATAATGTCAGGAAAAAGGGGTGGTTCAGCGTCTTCTTCCTTGGCATTATCCACCAAGGTATGTTAGCGATATGCTTAGGTCAAACCAGCATAGTTTGTCAACATGTTTAAAATTATTTTGCTGAATAAATTTGTAATGTATATAAACTGTAGGATTCAGATGAATTTGGACAAAAATTATGTTAGTGCAGTGTTTTAGGCCACTTTAAATAATTTTTTGAAGCATTTGAAATTTTAAATGATCAACACATTGCGAAGATCAAAGGGTCGCCTTTCAGTTTTTTCTTGGACATACAAGAATTGCAGCATATCCGTGAAATTTTGGTTAATATATTTGAAAGTTGGGATTCAACCTCACAAGTTTTTAAATTCTCAGGTAATAGTTTTAGTTATGAATTGTAGACAATATCTATAGTAAGATAAAACAGTATTATAGATAAATTTTAATCATTTCATTTCAGGGCTACTGAGGGCCTGAAGTGAAAATGACTTCAGGCCCTCGGGAGACCTAAAATAAAATCATTTCAGGCCTACCGAGGGCCTGAAGTTATTTTAGTTCAGGCCCTCGTTAGGTCTGAAATGAATACATTTCGGGCCCACGTCGAGCCTGAAATGAATTCAATTCAGGCCCAACGTGGGCCTGAAATGTATTAACCTCAGGCCCACGTTGGGCCAGAATTGAATTCATTTCAGGCCCAATGTGGAATAATTTCAAGTCTATATTCTTGATGATAATTAAATATTATAAGTGTTTCAGGTGTACCGGTTGCGTTCTCTAGACGAGATGTTGCTTTGATACTGGGTATGGTGGACCGTGGTGTTTCGGTCCCTATTAATTCAACTAAAGCATCGGGTGACCTCTATCGTACTTACTTCTTAAAAGAAAAATAACCTACCAGAACAAGACTTGAGGAGTTACTTAAATATTTTTCTAAAAGTGTTGAATCAGAGGATGATGTGTTATTAGTGTGTAAATTTTATATTTTGTATATATTTGTTTGTGTTTTATTTTCGTCTAGTACATATAAGGTTCCTCTAGGTCTTGTAGATATAGTAGATGATTATGACAATCTAGGTAGATTCAACTGGGTAGAAGCTATCCATCAATTTTTGTCTCCACAATTACCTAAGATTGGGGACTTATTTTCATCAACTCAGGGAAACCAGAGCACCACCAACCTCTCTTACCTAAAGGGATTGGCAAGGCTTTTGGCAGTGAGTAGAATTATCTTGTTAAATTTTATAATATTTTGATGTCAATAATGTAATTGGCTGGAAAACTTTGTGTAGGCATGGTTTTTGGAGCATGTACCAATTAAAAAACCATTCAATGTTGAAGGACCCTGAATAAATAAGTGGAGGAATATTCCTTCGCATATTAGTAGGGTGAGGGGCCTTGTCGACCGACTCTCGTCCGAAGAGGTAATTATTCTTAAATGTGATCTATCTTAGTTTGATATAGAGGTAGTAACATTTGTGTACTTCGTAATTGACAGGTTATTGTTGAATTAATTCCTAACCTACATGAAAACACATTGTTTGAGAACCTTGATATCGGTGATGAGATACCACGGCCAATGGAGACATCAGAAGGAGATGTTAGGCTATGTGGTGAATGCATTCTTAAAGACAACCGAATCAAGGAGCTAACAGAGGAGAATATATGTTTGAATGAAAGGGTTAAGGAATTATTTTCAATTATTGAAAAAAAAAGGCATGGAGGGTCAAGAAAGCTATCCTGTAGTCAATCCTCTTTCTGATCCAGTATCTTGTACACCTAGGAGAGGACGTGACCGAACTCGGTATGATTACAGGGATACTCCAATTGACAGTCCAGTATGGCACCGGCTTTTACCTAAGGGGAAGCGGGATATGAAACAAATATCAAATGTCATGAACAAGGGAAAAAGGAAACTTAGTGAGGAGGATATGGATGAAGCAAGAGAAAACATTAATGTAATGGAAGTCATGTCTGAAGAAGACATAGAGGAGGAAACAAGAAGAACCTCCGAACTATACAAAATGAGGCAACAAGGCATTGATATAAGTGTGTTAATTTCATTTAAAATACGTCAATTGTATTGAATTTGGTCAATAATTAGTTTGGTCTAAATAAATTTTATCGATGTAGTTTGTGAAGAAATATTTTATGAATACAAAGAAGAAAAATCAAGATAAAGAAGTGACCTACCTGATAAATAGATTGGAGAATCTAAAGTAAGTTACAAAATATAATTTAGTTTAGTTAATATATCTTCTTATGTAATATATAATCTTATCAATTTACATGGCAGGTTGGCAAATGAATTTATTTGGGAGGATGCACCCTTTGCTTTGAATTTGTATTCATTCTTACAAATCCTCAATGGAGAGGTTTTTACAAAAGGCGAGGTCATTGATACCTTTTGTAAAATTTTATTTAGGGGAGCATCCGCATGTGGTAGGTCATACAACAAGTCAATATATTGTTCGACCTTCTTCACAGTAAGTGATGTATATTAATTAAACAGATAGATTGTAGAAGAACTAATATTATGATATGGGTATTATTAATTTTGTGAATGCATATTTGTAGGCATCAATCAGATCGTCAAGAAAGATTTCCCTGCAACAAGTGATGAAGACTGATATGCTAATACAAGGGTTTAGATTTATTTTAATCTACTTGTGCAGTGATAATACACACTTTCACTTGTTGGCGGTGGATACAGAATCCATGACTTTCAATCATTTTAATTCTCTTTCTAGTGGCCGTAAATATAAGCATGAATTTGACACAGCGGTGAGCAACCTTCCTTTATTCTTATATATGGTCATCATTTTGTCTAAAATGTCATTGATGGTGATTCATGATATGTTTGACAGGTAAAAGAACTTAAACAATATATCGTGAGGAACTTACAGCTATTCATCCGTATCTACAAAGTCATCATCCCTTGGACAAATGGCCCTCCGTCAGACAAAAATGTCCCCAACAAGAACATAGGTAACTAAATGAGGAAGAGGTTAAAAATTTTTAAAAATAAGAAAGTATTTTATAAACCGACTTATTGAAATCTAAAAAAGTGTTTGTTAATTTCAGCGTGAACTGTGCCTTCTTTGTCATGCAATATGTTCGATGTCTCCTATACGATGAGAAGATGGATTTCAAACAAGGAGACATGAATAGAATCAGATTTGAGCTGACAGTTAATATTATGAGGACATGTTTTGTAAAACTTGAGATAATCTGAATGCTGTATTGGTGATGTACAAAATCCATTGCTGTCGATTGACCTCCATTTGTATGGGAAAATCTCATTATGTGGATGTTGTTATGATTATGTAGATGTTGTTATTCTATATAATATATTGTCAACAAAAACAAAACAATTGGGTGATGTTTATTCAAATCCAGTTGCTGCACTGTTGTGTGCCAAGTGATACGGTCAGATATAATAATTGATATTGCACTGTTGTGTGCCAGTTGCTGCACTGTTGTGTGCCAAGTGATACGGTCAGATATAATAATTGATATTGCACTGTTGTGTGCCAGTTGCTACACTGTTGTGCGCCAAATGATCTATTCTGTCACATCTTATAGGTAAATATAGAATATTATTCAAAAAATCATTATATAATTTAATCAACAATATATATTATATAAATCAGATATGGGAGGTCCATCAGTGGGTTTTGAGCAAAACCCACTGATGGAACTAAATTAGACCTATAGCTTTGGACAAAATTATAATTTGAGATTTCGGACACCTAAAATACTTTCTCCAACCTCAACCCTAACTACTGATAATGGTTTTTCAGAAATCCAGATATGGGAGGTCCATCAGTGGGTTTTGAGCAAAACCCACTGATGGAACTAAACTACACCTATAGCTTTGGACAAAATTATAATTTGAGGTTTAGGACACCTAAGATACTTTCTCCAACCTCATCCCTAACTGTTGATAATGGTTTTTCAGAAATCCAGATTTGGGAGGTCCATCAGTGGGTTTTGAGCAAAACCCACTGATGGAACTAAACTACACCTATAGCTTTGGACAAATTATAATTTGAGGTTTCGGACACCTAAAATACTTTCTCCAACCTCATCCCTAACTTTTGATAATGGTTTTTCAGAAATCCAGATATGGGAGGTCCATTAGTAGGTTTTGAGCAAAACCCACTGATGGAACTAAACTAGACCTATAGCTTTGGAAATATTTATTATTTGAGGTTTAGGACACCTAAAATACTTTCTCCAACCTCAACCCTAACTACTGATAATGGGTTTTTCAGAAATTCAGATATGGGAGGTCTGTCAGTGGGTTTTAAGCAAAACCCAATGATGGAACTAAACTAGATATATAGCTTTAGAAAAAATTATAATTTGAGGTTTCGGATACCTAAAATACTTTCTCCAACCTCAACCCTAACTATTGATAATGGTTTTTCAGAAATCCAGATATGGGAGGTCCATCTGTGGGTTTTGAGAAAAACCCACTGATGAACTAAACTAGACCTATAGCTTTGGAAATATTTATAATTTGATGTTTCGGACACCTAAAGTACTTTCTCCAACCTCATTAGTGGATCCATCAGTGGATTTTAGGTGTCCCAAACCTCAAATTATAATTTCAGCCCCACGTTGGGCCTGAAATAACTTTACTCAGACCCAAGTTGGGCCTGAAATAAATTTAATTCAGGCCCAAGTTGGGCCTGAAATAAAGATATTTCAGGCCCATAGTGGGCCTGATATAAAGTTATTTAAAATTATTTCAGGACCACCATTAACCATATATATAATCTTTTGACTTCATCCCCCAGGTTCGATTTCAGATTTTATCCCTAAACTCTAAAATACTTTCTCCAACCTCAACCCTAACTGTTGATAATGGTTTTTCAGAAATCCAGATATGGGAGGTCCATCAGTGAGTGTTGAGCAAAACCCACTGATGGAACTAAACTAGACCTATTGCTTTGGAAATATTTATAATTTGAGGTTTCGGACACCTAAAATATATTCTCCAACCTCAACCCTAACTACTGATAATGGTTTTTCAGAAATCCAGATATGGGAGGTCCATCAGTGAGTTTTGAGCAAAACCCACTGATGGAACTAAACTAGACTAATAGCTTTGGGAAAAATTATAATTTGAGGTTTCGGATACCTAAAATACTTTCTCCAACCTCAACCCTAACTATTGATAATGGTATTTCAGAAATCCAGATATGAGAGGTCCATCAGTGGGTTTTAAGCAAAACCCACTGATGGAACTAAACTAGACCTATAGCTTTGGAAATATTTATAATTTGAGGTTTCGGACACCTAAAATACTTTCTCCAACCTCAACCCTAACTACTGATAATGGTTTTTCATAAATCTAGATATGTGAGGTCCATCAGTGGGTTTTGAGCAAAACCCACTAATGGAACTAAACTAGACCTATAGCTTTGGAAAAAATTATAATTTGAGGTTTAGAACACCTAAAATACTTTCTCCAACCTCAACCCTAACTACTGATAATGGTTTTTCAGAAATCCAGATATGGGAGGTCCATCAATGGGTTTTGAGCAAAACACACTGATGGAACTAAACTAGACCTATAGCTTTGGAAAAAATTATAATTTGAGATTTAGGACACCTAAAATACTTTCTCCAACCCCAACCCTAACTACTGATAATAGTTTTTCAGAAATCCAGATATGGGAGTTCCATCAGTGGGTTTTGCTCAAAACCCACTGATGGAACTAAACTATACCTATAGCTTTGGAAATATTTATAATTTGAGGTTTCGGACACCTAAAATACTTTCTCCAACCTCAACCCTAACTACTGATAATGATTTTTCAGAAATCCAGATATGGGAGGTCCATCAGTGGGTTTTGAGCAAAACCCACTGATGGAACTAAACTAGACCTATAGCTTTGGAAATATTTATTATTTGAGGTTTAGGACACCTAATATACTTTCTCCAACCTCATCCCTAACTGTTGATAATGGTTTTTCAGAAATCCAGATATGGGAGGTCTATCAGTGGATTTTGAGCAAAACCCACTAATGGAACTAAACTAGACCTATAGTTTGGAAAAAATTATAATTTGAGGTTTCGGATACCTAAAATACTTTCTCCAACCTCAACCCTAACTATTGATAATAGTTTTTCAGAAATCCAGATATGGGAGGTCCATCTGTGGGTTTTGAGCAAAACCCACTGATGGAACTAAATTAGACATATAGCTTTGGAAATATTTATAATTTGAGGTTTCGGACACCTAAAATACTTTCTCCAACCTCAACCTTAACTACTGATAATGGTTTTTCAGAAATCCAGAAATGGGAGGTCCATCAGTGGGTTTTGAGCAAAACCCACTGATGGAACTAAACTAGACCAATAACTTTGGAAAAAATTATAATTTGAGGTTTAGGACACCTAAAATACTTTCTCCAACCTCAACCCTAACTACTGATAATGGTTTTTCTGAAATCCAGATATGGGAGGTCCATCTGTGGGTTTTGAGCAAAACCCACTGATGGAACTAAACTAGACCTATAGCTTTGGAAAAAATTATAATTTGAGGTTTAGGACACCTAAAATACTTTCTCTAACCTCAACCCTAACTACTGATAATGGTTTTTCAGAAATCCAGATATGGGAGGTCAATCAGTGGGTTTTGAGCAAAACTCACTGATGGAACTAAACTAGACCTATAGCTTTGGAAAAAATTATAATTTGAGGTTTCGGATACCTAAAATACTTTCTCCAACCTCAACCCTAACTATTGATAATGGTTTTTCAGAAATCCAGATATGGGATGTCCATCTGTGGGTTTTGAGCAAAACCCACTGATGGAACTAAACTAGACCTATAGCTTTGGAAATATTTATAATTTGAGGTTTCGGACACCTAAAATACTTTCTCCAACCTCAACCCTAACTACTGATAATGGTTTTTCAGAAATCCAGATATGGGAGGTCCATCAGTCGGTTTTGAGCAAAACCCACTGATGGAATTAAACTAGATTTAGAGCTTTGGAAAAAATTATAATTTGATGTTTCGGACACCTAAAATACTTTCTCCAACCTCAACCCTAACTACTGATAATGATTTTTCAGAAATCCAGATATGGGAGGTCCATCAGTGGGTTTTGAGCAAAACCCACTGATGGAACTAAACTAGACCTATAGCTTTAGCAAAAATTATAATTTGATGTTTCGGACACCTAAAATACTTTCTCCAACTTCAACCCTAACTACTGATAATGGTTTTTCAGAAATCTAGATATGGGAGGTCCATCAGTGGGTTTTGAGCAAAAGTATTTTAGGTGTCCTAAACCTCAAATTATAATTTTTTCCAAAGCTATAGGTCTAGTTTAGTTCCATCAGTGGGTTTTGCTCAAAACCCACTGATGGACCTCCCATATCTGGATTTCTGAAAAACCATTATCAACAGTTAGGGATGAGGTTGAAGAAAGTATATTAGGTGTCCTAAACCTCAAATAATAAATATTTCCAAAGCTATATGTCTAGTTTAGTTCCATCAGTGGGTTTTGCTCAAAACCCACTGATGGACCTCCCATATCTGGATTTCTGAAAAACCATTATCAGTAGTTAGGGTTGAGGTTGGAGAAAGTATTTTAGGTGTCCGAAACCTCAAATTATAAATATTTGCAAAGCTATAGGTCTAGTTTGTTCCATCGGTGGGTTTTGAGCAAAACCCACTGATGGACCTCCCATATCTGGATTTCTGAAAATCCATTATCAGTAGTTTGGGTTGTGGTTGGAGAAAGTATTTTAGGTGTCCTAAACCTCAAATTATAATTTTTTCCAATGCTATAGGTCTAGTTTAGTTCATCAGTGGGTTTTGCTCAAAACCCACTGATGGACCTCCCATATCTGGATTTCTGAAAAACCATTATCAGTAGTTAGGGTTGAGGTTGGAGAAAGTGTTTTAGGTGTCCTAAACCTCAAATTATAATTTTTTTCCAAAGCTATAGGTCTAGTTTAGTTCCATCAGTGGATTTTGCTCAAAACCCACTGATGGACATCCCATATCTGGATTTCTGAAAAACCATTATCTGTAGTTAGGGTTGAGGTTGGAGAAAGTATTTTTGGTGTCCGAAACCTCAAATTATAAATATTTCCAAAGCAATAGGTCTAGTTTAGTTTCATCAGTGGGTTTTGCTCAAAACCCACTGATGGACCTCCCATATCTAGATTTCTGAAAACCATTATCAATAGTTAGGGTTGAGGTTGGAGAAAGTATTTTAGGTATCCGAAACCTCAAATTATAATTTTTTCCAATACTATAGGTCTAGTTTAGTTCCATCAGTGGGTTTTGCTCAAAATTAGTGGGTTTTGCTCAAAACTCACTGATGGACCTCCCATATCTGGATTTCTGAAAAATCATTATCAACAGTTGAGGTTGAGGTTGGAGAAAGTATTTTAGGTGTCCTAAACCTCGAATTATAATTTTTTCCAAATCTATAGGTCTAGTTTAGTTCCATCAGTGGGTTTTGAGCAAAACCCACTGATGGACCTCCCATATCTGGATTTCTGGAAAACCATTATCAGTAGTTAGGGTTGAGGATGGAGAAAGTATTTTAGGGTTTAGGGATAAAATCTGTAATCGAACTTGAGGGATGAAGTCAAAAGATTATATGGTTAAGGGTGGTCCTGAAATAATTATAATTCAGGCCCACGGTGGGCCTGAATTGTTTTCATTCAGGCCCACCATGGGCCTGAAATAACTTTTATCAGGCTCACTATGGGCCTGAAATATTTTTATTTCAGGCCCACCTTGGGCCTGAATTAAAGTTATTTCAGGCCCAACGTGGGCCTAAATAAATTTATTTCAGGCCCTCGTTGATTTGTGATAAATCATCCGAGGGCCTTAAATATTTGATAAATAACAAATTCCTCTAATCCCTCTAATTTCAGGTTGATTTGTGGAAAATCAGATAAATATTTGATATTTAACAAATTCCTTTTAATTTTTATATGTGTTATACATTTGAAATAAAAAAAATATACCTAAGTTATATGTAAAATAACTGAAAAAAAGTTACCGTTTATGGCCTGAAATCCTCTATTATCAGGCCCAGCAGTTAGTCAGCTTTAAAGGGTCCTTGGGTCCCTAGTGGTAAGCAATCGTCTCCTAGATCCTGATTTGTTGCCATTTGAAGTTAGCGTGCTTACCTCCATTGGAGTTGTGGTGGTCGACATCCTCTTCATCGGACTAGTCGAATGGTACGTAACCTAATTTTTTGTTTTTTTCATTTCAGTGTAGTTTTTGCTTCTGACCTAGGGTTAGCGATTGTTGCCACTCAATGACCGAATATGAGGAGACCCTTGACGAACGAAATCTAATTGTCATTTTTCCATCAGTTTCGAATAATTTTTGTTTGATGGTTCCTAAGTTCGGGATGGCTCCAAAAAGATCATCTTCAAAGCAAGCTGCTCCTAAAAATTCAAAGAAACAACAAGGTCCTGGGGGAAGTCATGGGAAAAAACACCTAACACAACGAAAAATCAAATTGCCAAGCGAGTATATGAGTTTTGCCAACAGAGGTCGAACTAAACGAATGAACTGGAAAAGTAGCCTTTGCCATTTCAAAAATTTTATAGATTCTGTTCCACCCACACCAGCACAAGAATAATTGCTTCGACAAACACCCTTTTATTGGGTCCTCGACCTCCCCACTAGTTCTTGTGTAAGACCTCAGGTTCAAAATATATTTGATAATTGGGATAAAGAAGAAAAGAGTGTGTGTTCCATGGGAAAAAACTTAATTTCACAAAGGTTGACCTATCACTTATTCTAGGGCTACCTGACAATGGAGAGGTAATCCAACTTGATTTGAATGAGGCCTCTAGCCCACTGTACAAGGAATATTTTGAAGATTCCAGTTGTTCTGCAAAGCATTTGGAGAAACTGATATTGAAGTCTACATCTATTGACAAGCTGTACTGTCAGTTGTATATACTGTATTTTTTTCCACAGTTCTTTTTTGTGGTACAAGCAGCACACTTGCCATTCCAGCAATGTCACTCATTGATTGCGTTGATGATTTTGACAATCTACCAAACTATAATTGGTGCAATGCCGTGTACAATTTCATGGCTCCTCAGTTGGAAGCCATTGAAAAGGAGGTCACATTGAGGCATACAGCACATGTAGGTGATACAAGCCAACCGGCCAAGGCTCCCTTGCTCAAGGGATTTCCAAATATTTTGGCTGTAAGTTAGAGTACATCTGCCTGCTAATATATGATATGATGGATACTAATTACTGAATATAATCATGTTACAGGTTTGGGTTACTGAACATATTAGTATTGCTGCTCCTCATCATCCTCATAGATTGCCAAGAATACTTCGCTGGAATTGGCCTAAGGCTCATGTAGAGAGTATCAAAAGGATGATCGATCGTATGCCCACAAATTTAATTCTGGTTGATTTAATCCCATTTGATATAGAACTGGATTTAGTACCTCACTACTCTCCTCCAACTGAAGCACTTGAGGTACACAGTGAGGTATTAAAGCAGGCAGCCGAAGGAAGCCAGGCAGCAGAAGGAAGCCAGGCAGCAGAAGGAAGACTACAGGCCTTAGAGAAGGAAGGCTGCAATCAATGTATGGAAAAGCAAGAACATATTGATACCTTACAACAACAATTAAATGTAGCTCTTAAAAGTTTGGAGGATGTGAAAATTGAGTTGGCAACAGCCATCAGGGACAAGGATCAAATAAATGCTCAGATCCATAGACTACTTGCTGAAAAGGATTCCCAGGTTAAAGAAAAAGATGAAATAATTGCTCAGAAGGAGACAATAATTGCTGATAAGGATTCCCAGCTTAAGGAGAAAGATGAACAGTTCAAAAGAATGATAGTTGATCAAGATAGACTCAAAGATAAGGGTGACGAGACAATCCGACAGCTGAGTATAAATTGGAAAGCAAAGGCTCAGATGACTCTCACCCACTTCAAAAAAAAATAAAATTAACTCAGGTAAGACCACCCAACGAGGGCAAAGGCAAAGAAAAAGAAATTCTTCAGGATGAGGATAAGGATGAGGGAGAGGATGAAGCTGAAGATGAGGAGGCTCCTGCCCCATCAATGTCACAAGCTACATCGCAAATAACACAATCTGCAACCTCTACTCAAACAAATTTATCTGATCAACAAGTTGCTAAAGGGAAAGAACTCCAAAAGGTCAAAAGTAAAATCTTGAAGAATGCCATGGCAATTTTTAAGAAGAATAAAGATGCGGAGATTGCAGAAACATTATTAAAGCTTAGTAAATTAAAGTGAGTTAGTTGCTATTGCGGTTGCATCTATTTGTAAAACAATGATGATTATTGTCATTCATTAATAAAATTTATTCATTCACTTTTAAATAAGGTGCTTACATTATGTTGATGTAGGTATCAATTGCAACCAGTATGGTCCAATGGGACCTTTACATTAGATATGCAATCATTTTTGACAATATTTGATTGGAATGACTACACCTCCGGGGATTGCATAAATATTTACTGGACTATTCTTGTAAATGAAGCAAAATCCTGTAACTCACCTTACCACCCCTCCATATTCTATGGGGTGGGTTTTGAGGTAAGTAAATTAGCAACTTGGTTTATGTTTATTTTCTAGGATTGAGTCAACTAACACTTCCTTTTTAATAAACATAGAAATTTTTTGAGGTGATACATGCTGCAGCATTTGAACAAACAATTGCTACTGATACAAATAAGGCAATTAGATATATCTTCTGTCCTCTAAATAATGCAGATGATCATTGGCATCTATTGATTATTGACCTGGAGGAAAGTAGTTTCCTTCATTATAATTCTCTCGGTGCCACAGAAGGGTACGCAACCAAATATGAAAAAACTGTAAGTTTTCTATTTGATATATAAACCTTTACAAAAACTCTGTGATGACCTAGAATTTTTACTAATGTAATTTCTATGTAGGTGGCGTTTTTCAAAAATTTGAACTGGTCATATTATTTGAATTGGAATAAAGGTTTGCCAGAAATATCGGAGAAAGAGTTTAATAAAATTGTAGTACAAGGACCCACCCAAAGCAGATCGTAAGCTAATGTTTTTTTATTGGTTTAACACTACATAATCTTTCATGCTTGAATTTATATGCTAACAACACTGACTCATATTGCTTGTTTCAGGTTGGATTATGCTTTCTTCATCATGCGGTTTGCTGAAAGTCCGGTCTTTCAACGATCTACCAATTTTAGCCAAAAGCAAATGAAACCTTATCGTTTTCAGGTGGGATACAAAATAATGAGAGACAAGTTCTGGAAGCAAAATCTGTATTTTTTTTTTGATGCTACAATCCATATATGTAAGTGTAATGACAAACATTGTATATTTGTAGTTATAATGTATGTAATTGATACTGAAATCAATGGAGCATTTCTTTCGATCCTTAATTTTGTGTAATCTCTAATCTCTAATATGTAATTATTGTCGATAATATCAGTAATTTTTTAGGGACCTATTTTGATTTCAGGCCCACGGTGGCCTGAAATAACATTATTTCAGGCCCGGCGTGGGCCTGAAATAACATTATTTCAGGCCCTAGCTGGGCCTGAAATGACATTATTTCAGGCCCAGCTTGGGCCTGAAATGATTTATTTCAGGCCCAGCGTGGGCCTGAAATGATTTATTTCAGGCCCACACTGGGCCTGAAATGCTATCATTTCAGGCCCACGCCTCTGGTTGCAAAAAAAATTATTTACAGTATGATTAAATATTTATACGCCAATCTTTTAAATAAATGAACATGTTGTGATCACATTTTTAAAAGATAAATAAGAAGGAGAGTACCTAAATACACATTGCATACCACAATTGAATTGCATTCACATCAAGACCTCATATTATCAGAATTTGGCACATCAGGAGGTTTGTATGATGGACCTAGCATATTTGGATTTTTCAAACCTCATTATCAGTAGTCAGACTTTACCTAATTATTGGTATTTTAGCTAGGATATGGTATTTTTCGTCTCCAAATATAGTCCTAATGATTATCTAAAACGGTGTTGATACAGTATCAGTTGGCACACAACAATGATTCAACAAAGCAAAAAATCAGAGGGGGTTAAACAACAGATATTCAGAAAACATAGGACTTCAGGACTTCAAGTTCTTAAAATAACATTATTTTAGGTTTACAAATCATACGACTTCAATTCTGATATATTCTGCTTATATTGATTAGACACAAGGTAAAATGTATCATAATATTGAAATACTTCTATAAGTCACAACATTAACAACTAGTTTTTTTAAGAATACTATACATTCAGTTATCCTCCTTACAAAATAAACACTTCCATCAGAAAATTTCTGCAATACATAAACCAATTAACTCAAGACCTTGGGGCTGACGGCATTCTACATGTCCTTTTATTATGGCCAAGTTGTTTGCACCGGCTGCATTTAAGTTTCACCTTGCCATTGTGTCTTGACTCAATCCGTGCCTTCTTTCGTCTACCAGGCTGCACAAGGCTACGGGGACATCGAACTGTAATGTTGTTTACTCCACTAGGCCAAAATTGCTTGCTTCTACAAGGGTAAATACGATCCATGTAAACCCACTTCCAAGTTTTAGAATAAAAATAATGCTCACAATATCGGAGTGTATCGATGTTCCTGTGAATGATTACAGCTATAACATGTGAGCAAGGGAGTCCTGAAATTTGAAACTCCCCACAATAACAAAACTTTTTTTCCAAATCAACAATGTATGAAGTGCCCCATGTTTCTACCTCCATTTCTGATTGAGAGTAAGGGTGAACCTTATAAGCTCTAGCTTTCTCTCTCCTTGATTCCATTTCTTTTGTAGCATGAGGTGTCAAAGCAACATGCCATTTGGAGACTTCCTCTCTACGGTTATAGAACCATTGAGCTACCTTTCTTCTTGTATTATTAATTAACCTATTTATGGGAAGCTCACGTGTAGACTTAAACAAAGCATTTAAGCTCTCCACACAATTCGTGGTAAGCATTCTGTACCTTCTCCCAGTAAAGTGTGCATTTGCCCACCTTTTAGGGTCAATGTTCTGAAGCCACTTATGAGCATCTGGATGTTTTTCAAGCATTGTCTGCATTATCATATCATATTGGAGTGTTGTGTTGGCTCGTGCTGCTGCCCAAAACAAACCTACAGCAGCTCTACTTCCAGTATCAGTTACCATATTACAAGACATATGGTGGCAACAAAAAGCATGATGCGCGTTTGTGAATACTTTTCTGACTGCTGATATAATGCCCCGATGTCTATCTGATACTATGGTGAGTGAGTGATCATCGACAGCAAAGAACCTCTTTGTATGCTCCAAAAACCACTCCCAAGCAGACCCACATTCTACTTCAGTTATTGCAAAGGCAACTGGGAGAACATTGTCATTACCATCAATTGCCGTAGCAATCAACAATACTCCTGGATACTTTCCTCTTAGGTGTGTCGCATCAATTCCGATAAGTCTACGCAAATAAGACCTGAACACCCTTTGGCAAACACCAAAAGCTCAAAAACACCTCTGGAACTGATTGTCACCATTCGTGCATAGTGCCACATAAGTTTCAGGATCTCTAGCTCTTAACTCACGCAGATATTGTGGGAGATCTCTGTATGCCTCATCATAATCTCCAACAACCTTTTTCAATGCTTTCTCCCTAGCTATGTATGCTTTTCTGTATGATATCGTCACTCCAAATCTAGCTTTAATATCTGAAATAATCATGCTTGGTTTGTATTGTTCATTATGAAAAAATTGCTCTTCAACAAAAGAAGCAACAAATGATGAAGAGCATGCATGATGATCAGCACTTTCCCTAACACTTACACATTGGTGTTCCTTTATATATTTTGTAATAGTGAACTCTACTTCCCCCCTTCCTACTACTCTCCATGTACATGGTTGGTTAAAACACACTGCTTTAACTCTATTTTTCTGGGTGTCAACTGGGTTATATCTCATATGCTTAACCATCGCATGTTTAACAAGTGCATTCTTGAATTCTTCTCTAGATGGAAATATCTGCCCCACAAAAAATTCATGCTCATCTCTTGCCTCTATCTCTCGAATTGGCCCAGCAAGCAATTGAGAATTCAAAATATATGGATCTTCAGCTAATGGAAACTCCTCCTCTAAGTCACTATACTAATCTGGGGGGAATTCATATTGCTCAATCTGCATATCATCAGCTTGGAATTCTAGTACACTTGTACTGGGTACTAATTCTTCTGCATTTCGGATTTCAATTTCTTCCTCCCCACTCTAGGTTGGCTGAAAGATTTCAACTACTCTTGTAGAAGAATTCAAACCCTCATCTTCTATATTATTTGCTTCTTCATTTAGATCAATTGCCAAATTCCTCGTAATGCTATTATCACCATACGGGAAGATAATGGAATATTATTACTAGCTATTTCTAATCCTTTCCCTGTGACCGTATTATCATCAAGAGTATTCCATATCTCAGAGAGAATTCGTCAACAACATTATCATCCCTGAAAAAAATTATAATTACCTTTATCAAACTTTGAAATTGATAATAAAGGCCCTAGGAGCCCCTGAGGGCCTGAAACCATTTGATTTCAGGCCCAGGGATTTGATTTCAGGCCCTACCAGGGCCTGAAATCATTTTATTTCAGGCCCAGATCGGGCCTGAAATCATTACATTTTCAGGCCCAGCCCGGGGCCTGAAATCATTACATTTCAGGCCCACTCCGGGCCTGAAATCATTTGATTTCAGCCCCTCCCTGGCCCTGAAATAAAAGAAATTCAGGCCAGGCCCTGGGAGGGCCTGAATTCCTTTTATTTCAGTCCCTCCGAGGGCCTGAAACAAATTATTTCTGAGGGCCTGAAACAAATATTTCAACCTCTCCTATTGCCTGAAATCTAATGAGATCATGCTGAAATCATGTAATGCATATCACCCTAAGCCTCCTCCAAACATAAAAATAGTAGAAAGAGTTTATCTTGATTAAAACTAGATCTGATATCATATCAAAGATGACAATCATACGTACATTACTATTCTCTTAGTTACCAATCTGTTGCTTCCTTGTTCTCCTTCGACAACCTATTTTCCTCAGTGCTTGGTGATGAATCGAGTTATGCAAGCAAGCAATATATACGTACCTTTCGTGATCATTCGACTTGTGCAAAGTAGTAATATATATATTGGCTGAGAAAAAATTCGACTGCTATCCATCTGAACCATAAATTATTATTTTATTCATAAAGTGGTTCGGTTGTCTCAAAAATATGTTTGATAAAGTCATTCATTGGCGGGAGGGGTATAAAAGTAACTTCACTATATGGGATGCGCCCTTTGGTATAATAGAAACCATGGTACTCCTTTCGATAATAACGAATGTTGATACG
>JAGFNQ010005441.1:0-13241 GCA_024364735.1 Boesenbergia rotunda | reverse complement strand
CGAAGCTTGCATACCTTGGTTTTATCAACCGATGTGAAACCTTCAGGCTGTATCATGTATACGTCCTCAAGCAGGTTTCCATTAAGGAAAGCTGTTTTCACATCCATTTGCCAAATCTCATAATCATAATGAGCTGCTATGGCTAGGAGCATCCGAATGGATTTAAGCACAGCTACTGGCGAATAGGTTTCGTCATAATCAATTCCTTGTTTCTGATGATATCCTTTTGCCACTAATCTAGCCTTAAAGGTAACAACATTATCTTCCATGTCGGTTTTCTTCTTGAAAACCCACTTGCACCCTATGGGTTTAATCCCTTCAGGTGGGTTAACCAAGTCCCATACTTGATTTTCGTACATGAAATCCATTTCCGACTTCATGGCTTCAAGCCATTTGTCCCTTTCTGAACTTTTCAGAACATCTTCATAACTGATAGGTTCGTCATCGCCAATGAGCAACACGTCGTTCGATTCACTTACGAGAAATCCGTATCTCTCTAGAATGTTGCGTGTCTATAGACCTACGAAGAGGTGGTGTAGTTTTAGGTTCAACTGATAGCTCATCATTATGAATTATCGGTTGTGGGCCTAGACTCGGTGTCTCTGTAATGTCTATTGGAGTTTCTTGAACTTCATCAAGTTCAAAGCCACTCCCACTGTTTTCTTGTAAAAGAAATTCTTTTTCTAGAAATACAGCATGCCTTGAAACAAACACCTTTTGTTCCAAGGGATGATAGAATTGGTAACCCTTCGTTTCCTTAGGGTATCCAATAAATAGACATTTATCAGACTTAGCATCCAATTTGTCTGATACAACCCGCTTCACGTAAGCAGGACAACCCCATATCTTAAGGTGAGTTAAGTGAGGTTTCTTACTATTCCAAATCTCATATGGAGTAGTAGAGACTACCTTGGTCGGGACTCTGTTTAATAAATAAACAGTTGTCTTAAGTGCATAACCCCAAAAGGATTTTGGAAGAGTTGCATGATTCATCATCGACCTAACCATGTCCATCAAGGTTCGGTTTCGCCTCTCAGATACACCATTATGCTGTGGTGTATATGGCGGAGTCCATTGGGATAATATCCCATTGTCCCTTAGATAATCTTGAAACTCTTGACTTAAGTATTCACCACCCCGATCGGATCGAAGTATTTTAATACTTTTGCCAATCTGTTTCTCTACTTCATTTCTGAACTCTTTGAATTTCTCAAAGGCTTCAGATTTGTGTTTCATCAAGAACACATACCCGAATCGTGAGTGATCATTGATAAAGGTGATGAAGTAGTTATAGCCTCCTTGTGCTGGAGTTGACATTGGTCCACATACATCGGTATGTATTAGACCAAGCAACTCTCCCACTGGATTACCTTTTCCGGAAAAGGGTAATTTGGTCATCTTGCCTTTTAAGCATGATTCGCATGTATCAAATGAACCGGGTTCAAATGATTCCAAAATTCCACATCGGTGTAATTCGGTCATGCGTTTCTTACTTACATGGCCAAGACGACAATGCCAAGTGTAGGAGTCTATTCGATTATCTATTCGAGCACGTTTGTTGCTAACTTCGATATTGAAAACGTCACTGGATAAATCTAACATGTAGATGCCATTGCACAAAATTCCATTCCCATAAAGAACGCCATTTAAAGTTATGTAACAACAATTGTTACTAAAAGTTAAATGATAACCCTTTTCATTCAAACATGAAATAGATACAATGTTCTTTATTAACGAAGGAACGAAATAATAATTATCCAATTCTAAGACACGTCCAGTGGGAGCTTTAGCAAATATGTTCCGATGGCAACAGCAGCAATCTTTGCTCCATTTCCAACTCGCAAATTCGCTTCTCCCTTGACGAGTCTTCTTCTATTCCTTAGCCCCTGTATGTCATTACATATATGTGAGCTACACCCAGTATCAAGTACCCAGTGTTTGAGGAAATAGAGTGACATTCAATAACGAAGATACTTGAAGAGGATGGGGCATCGGATGCCTTCTCTTCAAGGACTCAAGATAAATCTTGCAGTTTCTTCGCCAGTGACCCTCCTTGCCACAATGATGGCAAGTGCCTTTTGGTTTCTTTTCAGTCTTTTTAGCCTTTTTCTTCTTTCCCTTATTCTGTTCTTTGGCCTTCCTCTTAGAACCTTTCTTCGAGGAACCAACTAACAGTACCGTCTCTTGATCCTGCTTCACAGAAGGCTCTACAGTCTTCAGCAGGTTGAGCAACTCAGGAAACTGGTCTAGAGTTGCATTTTCAGGAGGACGGTTGGGAAGTTGATTTTCAAGGACATAAGCAAGCTTTCTGCCTTGAGGACTATCCTCAGGTTTCGAAGCCAGTCTATGAAGTTAGGCCCAGTTAATTTGTTGGTGTCCAAGATGGAACGCAAATTCAGAGAAGACATGATCGAGTGATTAACCTAGAAATATAAATTGAGATTATGTGAGAAGATTTATTAAAGAATGTATCAACATACATAAATTAAATCCTATTTATTTTACGAATTGAGTCACCCTTATTATCAATTCGGGAGATCATAGGAACATCTCCAAATAGGTTGATATCCAACCATAGATAAGAACAACCATGGCTGTGGCCATCAAGTTCTTCTTAGCTATGAAGGTAGGTAATTATACCGATTACACATCACATATATGTAACTATCACATTATGCTATCAACTAATTGAATGTTTGCATAAAACATTGGGTTGTTAACTCATTAACAAGTATGTATCATTATACATACACCCAACTGCACCTCTCTTTACATCGACCTTGGCTGTGGCACAACAAATCGATGCTCCAAGCTTAAGGCTGACCCATTAATCAAGAAATAGTTTTAATATGGTTGGAGCTCATTCAACCGCTTAGTCAGGCTTGGATGTGTCCAACAACCAAAACTAATGATTGACCTCTGACTCGAACTATATTATTCATAAACTAATTCCATGGTTTGAACATGTTGAGGTTCAAGTCGGGCATGGATGTGTCCATCAACCCAAGCGAGAAACAAAACTCCGATTCTAACCATATTAATGGAAGGTGTTGGCCTTAATATTTTGTAAGGGGTTTTGGTCTCATTCTTTTAAGCACATTCATGACATAAAATTATGTCATGACTAACGATTTCCTTAATAAAGTATGTATGTGACTTAGTTTATCAAGTCTCATGAATTAAATTAGGAACCGGATTTCCTAATCATAATTTCATACTTTATTAAAGGAATTGTTTTGGGAAACAATTTCCTAAATTGTCATAATTAATTTCGGAAATAATATGTTCAAGACTTTGATTTCTCTAAATCAAATCTTATTAAATTAAGAGACAAATCCCTTAATTCAACCACATATTATTTTCATGAAAATCTCATTTAAGAAACTCTATAGGAAACTATTTTCCTAATTAATTTTGGAGACAACAATATGTAAGAGCATCACCTCTTAAACATATTTTATTCATGGATTTAATTAATTACAACAAATTGTTTTCTAAGGGTGGCTCCCCGAGGCTCAGATACCCAAAGAAAAGTAATGTGTTGTAAATCCAATTGGACGGCTCCCCGAGGCTCAATCCAATCAAACATGACAATTTCAATTAAAAAATTGGGAAATTAAATTACAACTACTAACTTTAAATTGGACGGCTCCCCGAGGCTCAATCCAAAATAAAGAATTTTGTTGTCAATTTAAAAACCAATTCAAATTTAATTATCAATTAACTGTCCATATATTTGTCTAGACTTTCTTAAAAGAAAGTGCCCAAAATTGCGAGATTTTGAAAATTGATTTTCAGAATAATTGCAAGTTTCCGGTACAAAGAAAACTTACATATTTCCAAAATTGGAAAATTTCTAAAATAGAAAAATTTCTAAAATTGGAATGTTTCCAAAGATGGGAAGTTTCGAAATTATTATAAAATTTCATAAAATAGAAAATTTCAAACGTTTGCGAAATTTCATGAGGATTTCCTAACTTTGAAATTCCTAAATCTAAAATTTATTATAATTCGAAAGTTTCCATAATTGAAAATTTTTTCCGAAATTGAGATCATGACAAAGTTTTCCACAAAACAATTATATGATTATGTCGAACACTAACCGGCTCTGATACCACTGTTGGGACCGGGTGCATGTCGACAAGGATACGAGTTCGTAAAATTTAAAATTATTACGTGCAGCGGAAGAGTTTGCATAAAATAATTTCTTAAATTATTTTAACTTCGTATCTAGCATGCAACCTTATAGTGTATCGACATAATCATAAAATAAAAGTTTGCGAAAAGTAAACTAGTTTACCAAGTACCTCGCGTAACTCGAAGTAAGGGACGAGATCCAACCGTAGCGTCCCTTGGAAGCTTTGCCTCTATTCGCGTCCACGCCGAGTTCTCTTCGGGATGACTTCGCAAAGTCACGAGTTTTGTGCCGACGAGAACTACTAGATTCTCTAAAGGCACAACTAGAAGAATAAGAGAAATAATGGAAAACTAACCAACGAAGTAACGGAATCGTATTCCGGGAAGAGAGGAGTCGCTATCCGCTTCTTCTTCTTCGTGTTCGGGTTCTCCTCCTTCTTGATTGCTCACGCCAACTTCACCTTGGAAGTTGGTTGGGTGCGCCGGCCCTAATCCACAAGGGTGGGCGCCGGCCCTAGGCAAGAGAGGGAGAGGGAGAGGAGAAGAGATTAAGAGAGAGAGGGAGAGCTCTATGATAATAATCACTTGATTGGAATTAAGGGCTAGCCTTTGGTTCCTATATATAGTAGCAACTCCTTTGCTAAGTCTCCCTCTAAACCGAATTAACGAAATTAACGAAATTAGTTATAAGAAATTTTATCTTATAAATTTTCTTATTGCTTATTCCTTTTAATCCTAGTTTTATTATAACCATTTATAATAAAACAAATTAGTTATCATAAGAATTTATCCTATAAATTTCTTATGAATTTTATTATAACTAACTTTATAATAAAACTAATTATTTATCATAAGAAATTTATCCTATAAATTCTTATGAATTAATTCCGTTTAAACCAAGTCTTTATTATAAACTAATTTATAATAAAAACTAATTCTTCTTCTCTTTAAATTATGGAATAAATTTTATAAGAAATTTATAAACTTTCTTATTATGGATAAATCAATTCATAATTGATTTTATAAAATTAAAATGAACCAACTCATGGATTATTTTAATCTTCCATAATAGAATAAATTTCTATAAATTTATTTATATAAATTTCTTTATACAAATTTATTTATCCATAATTTATAAAATAAATCGCGCTAGATTTATTTTATTAATTAAACCAATTAAATTGGTTTTCTCCTTTTATATGTCCGGCCACCAAAGAGGGGTTAACACCCTCTTTGGCCGGCTAAACCAACCCGGACCGTCGCGAATTAAACTCATTTAATTCGCCCAAAAAGCCTTCAAAAGACTTAGCCATTTTTAGCTTCTAATGCGCCTCTGACTAACTCAGATTCGACTTATTTCTCTTGATCGGAAAATCCAATTTTCAACTCGTTTTAAATCCCTCGGATTACTCGTAGTGCGTGTACTAAATAGGCTTTCGATTTATGTTGGCCGTCTATAATCAACAATTATAGAACGATCATGAGTGGCACCTAGTAGTACATCATGATCCCCAATTAATCGAAAGATCAACGGTTTGACCCCAGAAGAAATTATTCTGAAACCCTTCAGCAGCTCTAATGAATCGTGCCCCATTCCCTTCACCACCTTATACCCACTTGGTTCAGGACACGGTCTATGGTGTCAGTCCCCACTAGGCTGACTACGTCACACCTAGCCCAAGTAATGTCTTACTCGTCCTTTGGATTTCTAATTACTCTCATGTATTTTAGAGACTCTCACTCTAAACATGATATGCTCTGGCCAGAGGCTTTGAGTAACAATCCGACGATAGGCCTGGGTATACATCTCCTCGCAAGGAGTGGTGAATCCTTTGTAGGCTGTTCAAACATCTTCGTGCACTTCGGCTTATACCCGATCATCCTGGGTCCACACCTCCTTGGAGATGCTTGCTTAAGATGTCAAAGTATAAGTCTCCATGACCAAGATGACTTGAACACCGCAAGTCAAAGGAACATCGCACTTAAGCCGCAGTAAGATCTTCATTGACATATCTACATGTAGATTCCCATATGAAGTCTTACAGCTAGTCACTCCAATGAACTAGTTCCCTTAACTAGCATCCATGTTTATCTCCGGACATCCCAATGTCACTAGCCAGTGAGAATCAGCTGATTAGAGAATAACCCATGCTAGTCTCAACAGAATTGATAGTGTTCGTTTTTATCAATTCATCGACTAGGGATATTTTCAATACTTCACATTTGCGCATTTAGAGATAATCACTAGTTGTGATCTCATCACAAATTCTCTTATGCTGTGAGTTGTATTGCGGACATTCAGTAGATGAGTTTAAGATCTCAATCAAATACACAAGCATGTATACTCAAATAGTGAATTATCATTTATTAATATAAATATTTTACAATCATAAGGCGATTGCCTTAGGACACTTCTCTCATATCACTAACACATCCAAAATAGGGTCCTAATAAATAAACGACACAATAAAACCCCCTATGAAATTTATTACCATAAACTACCTAATTTAGATTATCTAAAGGTTTTTGGGTGTAAGGTACATATCCTAAATACTAAAGATTACTTAGGAAAAGTTTAATCAAAATCAACCCCAGGGATTTTTGTAGGGTACTCAACCACAAATAGGGCATATAGGGTCTATAATAAACATACCCTTAAAATTGAAGAAACTACAAATGTAATATTTGATGAAGAAATGGTAACAACACCTACTAATTTACCTAACCCAATCAATTCATCTAACTTAACCAACTCACCAAACGTTCAACCAAGCCTAAATAATTCAGATCAAGACCTAGAAGAAAGAGAACCAGTAATTGAACCAACTCAAATAATTGAACCAATAATTGAACCAACTCAAACAATTGAACCTGAACCTGAACAACCTGAACCCTCTTCTAGGATTAGGTCAAATCATCCAACTGACCAAATCTTAAGTGACCCAACCTTGGGTGTTAGAACAAGGTCATACTATAGAAACCTAAGCCAAGTCACCCTGATTTCTAAGATTTAACCCATGATAATTGAAGAAGCATTACCTGACCCAGACTAGATTATAGCTATACAGGAAGAGTTAGCTCAATTTAAGAGAAACCAAGTCTGGAACTTAGTACCAAAACCAGAAGGTAAGACTGTGATAGATACTAAGTGGGTTTTTAGGAATAAGTTGGATGACAAAGGAGAAATAGTAAGAAATAAAGTCCGCTTAGTAGCGAAAGAATTTAGTCAAATTGAAGTATTAGACTATGATGAAACCTATGCACCTGTAGCTAGACTAGAATCAATTAGAATGATTTTAGCTTATGCAACCCATAAAGGATTCAAATTATATCAAGTGGATGTTAAGACTGTCTATCTAAATGGATTTATAAAGGAGGAAGTATATGTAAGTCAACCTCCAGGTTTTGAGGACTTAGACATCCTAATTATGTTTTTAGACTTAAAAGACCCTATATGGACTTAAACAAGCACCTAGAGCCTGGTATAAAAGACTATCCAATTACTTAGTTTCTAAGGGGTTTAACCAAAGCCAAATTGATCGAACCCTGTTTGTTAAATCCTTAGAGAATGACATTTTCATTGCCTAAATCTATGTAGACGATATAATTTTTGGCTTAACCAACACAAATTTCTTAAAAGTATTCATAAAAGTAATGGAAAGAAAATTTGAAATGAACCTTGTAGGTGAACTAAATTTTTTCTTAGGACTTTAAATTAAACAAACTAAAGATGAAAATTATGTTCATCAATTTAAATATGCAAAAGAATAAATTAAAAAATTCGGAATGGAAATCTCTAAAGTCATAAATATCCCGATGGCAATAAATATTAAAATAGATAGTGATCCAGAAAGAAAACCAGTGGACTTGAAGCACTTTATAAGTGCTATAAGTAGCCTAATTTATCTAACTGCTAGCAGACCTGACATTTTATTTGCAGTAGGTATTTGTGCTAGGTACCAAACCTGTACTAAGGAATCTCACTTAAATGTTGTCAAGAGAATCTTTAGGTACATTAAAGGCACTCTAAACGTAAGAATTTGGTATCCTAGGACTTCTAATTTTGGCCTACTAGGCTACTCTGACTCAGATTATGCAGGGTGTAAGCTAGATAGAAAAAGTACTAGTGAAAGTTGTCAGATGTTGGGTCACAGCTTAGTTGGTGCAGTAGAAAGCAACACTGTGTTGCATTATCCACAACTGAAGTTGAATATATAGTCCTGGGAGAATGTGTAGCTCAATTAATATGGATGATGCATACCCTTAAAGACTTTCAATTGACCTACACTAACACTAAAGTCTACATTAATAATATTAGTTCAATTAATCTTACAAAAAATCTCATTCACCATTTCAGAACTAAACATATTGAAGTAAAACACTTAGTGACTTTGTTAGGGATCATGTAGCCAGGGGTGAAATGTACTTACACACATAGAATCAAAATCTAACTTAGCTAATATTTTCACTAAACCATTACCTGAGTCTAAGTTTAGTTCACTAAGAAGGTAGCTAGGAATGCGCTCAGTAGAATAGGGTTATTTTTCATTTATATATTTTTGAAATGATTCTTGTCATTTTTTTCATTTTTCAAAAACTATTAACTGCTTTTCAAAAATTCATAGTTTTAAACACATATTATTTTAAACTTTTTATTTAATTTTCCGACTTAGTTTTTCAAAAATTACCCCCCTTAAAACTAGGTATTTCTTCATTATGGACTTAGCTTAGGACTTAACCCTCATTTGCATGCTCCTATAGATTTAGAAGCCAGCATCTCACAAGCACATTAGGATATTTTGATTGACAACTTAGACTGAGTTGAGATGCTTAGGTCTATGCCTTGACTCAAGATGCTTTAAGTCAGCGCATCAAAAGCAGTTGGGGCAATAAATACAATTGAACAGCAATCAGGTTAAGTAATCAAGCATAGAAAGTCTAACTTGATAAGACTACTTGACTAATCTTAGTGAAAGCTTCTATTTTATAATAGTTAGTAAGTAACAAACTGGGTTAGACAGAGACACAAGGAATTAAGATATGATCATTTTTTTTTTGCATGGTTTACTTTTTAGACTTAAATCATGCTTAGACTCATTAGGAATATCACCTTGGTTCAAATCATGTTACATGGTTTAACAAACTGTTCTTTAGCATTAATTCTTGCTCAATTATTTCATAATTTGTTAATTATTTTCTATCATTTGCTTTCTTAAAAATTAACACCTGTCATTTTTTTAATAACTTTTTCAAAAATTTTTATGGTTTTGCAAAATTTATAAGCTCTGATACTCAATATTTTCGTTAATTAAAATTTTCAAAAAGAATATCGACTATAATATTTTTCATATATGACAAAGAGGGAGAGTAGAAAAAGTAAAGTTAAAACTTGGGGCGTTTGGTTTGCATTTTCCAGTCTGTTTTCCATTTTCATTTTCTGTAGAAAATACGGTTTTCTGGAAAACATGTTTGGTTTGCATTTTCTAGCTTTGTTTTCCGGAAAATAACATAGCGTTTTCTGGAAAACTGGAGAATGAAAAAAAGTCATTTTCTAGAAAATTAGAAAATGCGGTTTTCTGGAAAATGAAAATGGAAAACGGAACAAACCAAAATGAAAATGGAAAACGGAACAAAGGGGGTGTTTGGTTTGTTCCGTTTTCCATTTTCATTTTCCAGAAAACCACATTTTCTAGTTTTCTGGAAAATGACTTTTTTTCATTCTCCAGTTTTCCAGAAAACCCTATGTTATTTTCTGGAAAATAAAGCTAGAAAATGCAAACCAAACATGTTTTCTAGAAAACCGCATTTTCTACAGAAAATGAAAATGGAAAACAGACTGGAAAATGCAAACCAAACGCCCCAATTTTTCTCTTTTTCAAAGAAACTTTGTTTTCGAAAGAATATTTTTTTAAAAGGAAAACTCTATTTTTTCAAAAATATTTTCACATTAACTTAGAATTTCTTTTATGATACTCAGAAGTTTCTTTTAAACACTTTTCAAAATTATACTTAGAATTATTTTTCAAAATAATGAACACTTTCGTACTTAGAATTCTTTTTGGAAAATCTTTCAAAATGGAAATTGCATGTTTTTTCAAAAAAGCTTCAGGGGGAGAATTTCAAATCAAGGGGGAGCTTTATGCAATATTTCAAGGTTCTTTTCAAAAATTTCAAATGTTCTAAAAATAAGGGGGGATTACTGATCAAGGGGGAGAGTTAAAATCTTTTTTAAAATTTTGTCATGTCTTAAGAAAATTGCTTTATTCTATTACTTAACTATGGTTTATCTCTTGTTTATATATTTTTTAACTTAACATTTAAATTGGGTTACCATAAATCAAAAAGGGAAAGATTGTTGGTGTCAGAAGCACTAGATTGAAGCTGATTTTGATAATAACAAAGGGTTCAAAGTTAAGTTTATGTGGTGACTCAGGCGCTCGAGATCAAGTATTAAAGGGATTTCATCCCTTGCTTCTAGATATCAACTCAAGCTCTTGAAATCTCAACAATAAAGCTTTCGTGCTCGAGTTCTCTGCGCCCAAGAAGTTTATGATCGACGACACGCTTCTTCTGCAACTAAATTCTTTCTTTAAGTGTCGTTGGTATAATTTTATTATTCTGTACTTAATCATCATTATTGTATTTCATTTATGACTTATAGTATTGCCCAATGAAAATGGTCAAGGATCGTGGGCCTTGGAGTAGGAGTAATCACAAACTCTGAACCAAGTAAAAAATAAGGTGCTAGTCGTGTCAGCTGACTTGTTTACTTCCATTGCATTTAATCTGATTTATCCAAAAAATCATTATCGATATTCAACCCCCCCCCCCTCTATCGATCACATTGATCCCACAGGTCATTGTTGTCGGGTCTATGGTCCCTTGTGACTCACTTGACTCTTCATTGCAGCCTTGATATGTTACCCTCAAGCCTTCTTCACTTTGGCTCTCATTCCTCAGATATATAAAAGCCCTTGACTCATCCATATGTCATCTTTTGTGTATGTCTTCAAGTGTGCTTCTCTCGGCTCATCGTTGCTGCCCTATCCATGGTCCCTTGATGCACCATCCATCACCAACCCGAAATCATCAAGCTGAGTCTATAAGTATTCTGCAGAACCTGCACACTCAAATACACATATCAAATACAAAGATAAACCTAACTTAAATCTTTTGCCCAAACATCAAAACACATGGTCACACGGACCATAGATTGCCTCGACACCTACAACCTAGAGGAGGGAGATCTACTCCATGAACGATGGAAGATACATTAACAACAATATCGATGGTAAGAATTATAACTCAAACTACAAGAATGAGAAGAAACTTAGCCGAATGATGCTCCATTGAAGATGTGATGCAATCCATGCTTGAATGTAGAGTCAATAAATATTCAAACTCCGATCTGTCACCTAGACGTTGGGATGATGAATCTTAGCCTCTTGGGTCCCCCCCCCCCCCTAAGGGAAGGCCCCTCCTCCCCTCCAAATAGGGAAGAACATCCCTTTTATAGAAGGGATGCACGGCAAGAGGTACGACCCATGCCTCGCATCTTGGATATGAGAGGCATGACTAGAGGCATGGGTCGTGCCCATGGGGCATGGTCTAGCCCCGAATAATGTGACAATTTGGTTTTGGAGAGTCATGGTCGTACCAGATTAGCACGGCTTGCCCTTGAGGCCTTCGGCCGTGGGGCACAGGGAGGAGCACGATCGTGCCTTTTTGGCATGACCCCTCTTGGATTTCTTCGCAGAATAGGAAAATGGTCATGTCAAATTGGCATGGTCATACCTCATGAAGCTCAGCAGGGAGGCACAACCTCTCCCTTAGTTCTGCAATAATGGGGCATGACCATACCTTGGAGGCATGACCTACCCTTGTTTCCTTCAGTATGATGCTCCGGTGTGTTGGAATGAGACACAGTCGTGCCTCAGACCTAGCACGGTTGTGTGACTTGCTAAAATGTCCTTCCAAAGCTCGTTCACTCGAAAAATAGCTCCACATTGTCTCCTATCATGAAAAAAATAGAGAAAAAGTATATTTTCAAACAAAAGGGATAATTATGCTGATAAAATATAGAAAAGGGGTGCAAGCATGTAGATTGTACACAATAAAAGCAAGTGAATGTGCGTCAAATAAATCCAAAAATCATAGACAATCTACACGCATCATCGTGTCCCACTGTACCACCGCCAACTGCCACAAGTCACTATCGGAAAGGAAGAGGTCATCGGTGTACCTATAAGATTTGGGGAAATTATTTGACAATTAATCAGATGATGGACTTGGTTATTAGAGTTTAATGGGAGAAATAGGTAAATTTGATGCATTAATTAATTGGTTAATTAAACTCATAACTCACAGTTGACAAATTGATTAAATTGACAAGAATAATTGAGTGATAAATTCATAAGGTATTGGCTATGAAGGAAGGCTTGGTTAATTAAGTGAAATTAAACATGGTTTCCTAATTAGTTTTGGATTAGTTTTCGTTACTCGAGTTATGGTATAACTTGGCTATAACTTGTGTTCTATGTTATAGGATTCTGATTTGAAGTAGACTCTTAGACGTGAAGACATTCAACATGATCTACATATCAAGCAAGTACTTGTATCCTTGCCTTCTTTAGTATATTGACCTTAGCGCATGAGATTGGATTTGATGGGTAGATTTATTATCTTGACTCTAATCTTATATTGGTGGAGATTGATACTTTTACTTAACCTTGGAGTTAATTCTATTTGATATCCATGCAGTCTCATTTTGGCTATCCATGTTTTGTTATATTACACACGCGTGTAGTGTGTACTATTGATAGTTTACCTTCCTAGTTGTGATTGTATGCAGCTGCTTAAAGATCATATACTCCTGTAGATATGGTTGTTTACTATTCAAGTAACAACCACAAAGTCCACAGAATGTGAGAATACAAGTCCATAAAAGAAAAACAAAAACAAATACCCTCGTTACCAAATGATTGTCAGATGGATCCTCCCCTAGCGACTCCAGACATAGCTATCAGCTACTTGAAAATGAAAATACATATATGGGGTATTGAGTACAAGTGACTTAGCGGGGAATAAATGGAAGGAAAATGCAT
>JAGFNQ010005440.1:393007-436700 GCA_024364735.1 Boesenbergia rotunda | reverse complement strand
GACAGGTTTGAAGGTAAAAATGATTTTGAAAAGAGAATAATTATTTAATTTTGAAAACAGGTTTGAATTTGAAAAAGAATTTGTGTTTGAAAAGGAGTGATTTTGAAAAAGAATTGAATCTATAATTATTTGAAACTTGTGTTAGATTCGAATTTGACAAAAGATAATTTGAATTTGAATTTCAGAAATTGGCTTCCAGGTCTTGGCGAGGCACTAGGCCTTCTTTGGCCGTAGCCTTATGGGATCATCCACCCTTTCCTAGACAAAGCCTTTTAATGAAATTTCATTTTCAAATTAAATTAGGTCATTTTCTGGTCTAACTAGCTTGGGTCTTGGATCGGTAGCTTCGGCTGGTTTCACCAGTCTAAAGAGACCAAGTAGACTTGATCTTATTAGAGTTGGTTTCCCCAACGTACTATCATCTCACCTCCTCCCAATACTATGTTGTCAAATTTCAATTAATTAGTTGAGTCTTAAACTAATCAATCCTAATTTTAAGCAAAAAAAAATAAAATAAAATAAAAGGAACCTACAATTAACGCCAAAAAAAAATGATCTACATTACATCATAATCATAATAATATTCTGGATTATCAACAACAGCAATATTATGAATTAAATTATCTAACAAATTAACCTTAACTAATTTGTATGAATTAATCATATTGTTCAGGGTAAATAATGGATTTTCGAAAACTGTAAATTTACCTTTTGATTCCCGGTTGGGAATCTCCCCCTTGATACTTGCCGTCTTCCCTTTGCTTGATTGTTTCCTCAGTATTTTGTAGTGGTCGCGAGCTAACCGGACAAGTTTCCGAGGATACTTTTCTTTGTCGTCAGATTCTGAGACTGAGTTGGACTCAGGTTCTAGTTGAGGCATCTTTTGCAGTTCTCTTGGAGTTTTCCCTGCAATAAAACTTATACCTTTCTCGACCATTATAGTATCTATTTGATTATTCAATTCTAATTTAGAAAAAGATTCAAAATTAGTTACCATCTTAGTCAGTTCGTCGTCTGATTATACTGGTTCGATTTCGATTCTGGATTCGAGTTCAGATTCTGATTCGGCTATTTGTGCTTGGACATCAAGTACCTCAATGTCGGAGCTCTCTTCGTGTAGGTTGATTAGTTTCTCCCACATTTCTTTAGCACAGTTGAAGGATCCAACTAGCTTGAGTTGCTCGTTGGTTAGACCACATTGTATGATTGCAGTCGCCTTTGCATCTGCCTCGATCTTCCTCAAAGTTGGTTTGTCCAATTTCTCCCAAGCGATCGACATTCCATCTTCTACGGGAAAAGAAAATCCCGTTTGGATAATTAGCCATAGGTCCATGTGGGCTTTTAGAAGCGACTCCATTTGACTTCTCCAAGAGTTGAAGTTCTTGCCGGAGAAGAGTGGTGGACGGGTACTGTTCCATTCTTGATTGGCCATTAAGAACAAATCTTGCACACAAACAGAAAAATAGAAATGTACCAAGACTTGGTCTTGGATTAGTAGTGCGGGAGCAAGAGAAAAATAATCCAAAATAAATATTGCACGATTTTCGAGGTAAACTAATATTAAAATAATAAAAACAATTTATGATAAATTTTTGAAAATGTTGATTTTGTAAATTCTGATATTTGAAAAAGTAGGAATTTAATGTTTAGGGAAAAAAAAATTTGCTCGAATTAAAGTAGCACGAGTTTCGAGAAAAATATTAAAATAATAATAAAAAAAATTTATGACAAATTTTCAAAAATTGTTTGTTTTATTAAATCAGACTTATGGTGAAAATATGAAAAAGGCGTAAGGATATTTTAAATACAACTACAGATATTATTTATATTAAAATAAAAGGGCGGAAAAGATTGAGTGGTGTTAATTAAAAGAGAAAAGAAATAAAATAAAAACGTTTGTAAATCCGAAAAACTCCCAAATTGGTGGTTGCACCAAATTTGAGCTTCCCTGCTCTGATACCACTTGTTGGATCGAGAAATGCGAGAGAGGGGGGGTGAATGTCGCAATTCGTTCGGATTTAAAAGAGCAAGTGCACAGCGGAATAAAATAGAGTAAAACAACGCTAACACGATCGTCTTACTTGGTTCGGAGCCTAGGTCGACTCCTACTCCAAGGCCCACGGTCGTTGACCATTTTCTGCGGGCAATTCTATAAGTTCGCAAAGTTTACAAATAGATTTTACAATAAGGCAGAATAGTAAACTTTAAATACAGAGCTCTTTGTTACCGACGTCCGGTGTAGATCAAAGTTTCGGAGCAGCAGGACGTCGTTAGCTTGAGTTGGAAGATCTCTGAAGCGTGTCGCGGAAGCAGAAGAGCGCAGAAGCGTCGAAGCAATTGATTATCTTTGAAGAGGGTCGAGGCCCTCTTTATATAGGGCAGGGGGCGCCCGACATGCTCGGGGCGCCCCCCACGTGGCTTCTGATCCGGCATGCTCTCGGTCGTGACTGATCGCTTCGACTTCGGGATAAGAGTTGACTGGGGCGCCCGACGCGCGCGGGGCGCCCGATTGACCGGTCAAAGCTTCATCCATTTGGTTTCGCGAGGGTGAGCTGCAGCTGCCCGTGGCGTGGCACAGTGGGCGCCCGAGACACGCGGGGCGCCCGACATGCGGGGCGCCCGACACACGCGGGGCGCCCCCAATTGCGCTGCTGTCGGGGCGTTTACCTCTCTGCTGACTTTGGGTTGACTCTGGGGCGCCCGACACATCCGGGGCGCCCTACTCAGCAACGGCCTCACTCCTTTGAAGCTCTCTGAGCTGCAGAAACACAGTCCTTCGGTCCTGCATCCAGGGTTAGTCCAAAACAGCAAATAATAAGTTAGTTAGAACAGCCTTAGCTGTCTAGGTTCTGACTTTGGATCTCCAAAATGGAGCCCTAGGTCGAACCGACGCCTAATGTTCCCTCGTGGGGAACGCGTCCTCACCTACTCCTCTCGGGAGAGTTTTACCTTGTGCCAACCGGATCCTCCAGTTGGACTTTTGCCCAGCAGTCCTTCGCCAGGTTTTGTGAACTGGCAGTCCTTCGCCAGTTGCCTAGCAGTCCTTCGCTAGGGCTTTTGGTGCTGGCAGTCCTTCGCCAGTGCCTAGCAGTCCTTCGCTAGGGCTTGATGCTGGCAGTCCTTCGCCAGTGCCTAGCAGTCCTTCGCTAGGGCTTTGTATCCTGGCAGTCCTTCGCCAGTGCCTAGCAGTCCTTCGCTAGGGCTTGGATACTGGCAATCCTTCGCCAGTTGCCTAGCAGTCCTTCGCTAGGGCTTTGTATCCTGGCAGTCCTTCGCCAGTGCCTAGCAGTCCTTCGCTAGGGCTTTTTCTGCACACTCAGTGAACAACGTTAGATCACAAATAAACTTAACTTTGAATCCTTTGCCAATATCAAAACCAGGTTCGATATGGTGCTTCCTGCACCAACAGTTTATGTGTGGTGTAATATGATTTTGTATGTTAGATTCTAGGTGATGCTTTACTCATGAACATTTAGATCATATACCATGAATGTATGTAATTTGATGTAGGATGTAAGTTATGATAGATAGAATGATGCATGTATAATGATAAATGTTTATGATAGATTTATGGTTTATGAAGGTATATGTATATGTTATGGTAAATGCCATAAACCCTAGTAGTATGAGTCATGTTTATATGTAGCTGACCATCCATGCTTTATGATGAATACTAGGATTATGTATGCTAGATGAAATGTATCATGTATGAAGTACATGTTTATTTATGTATTATGATCATGCATGTTTTACGAACCAAGATAATGTTTATGGCTAAAACACATGATTATGCATGTATGTCCTATTATGTGAATAAAGAATGATAAGTATGAATGAAGAAGATGGTTATGTCTTAAGTATGAATGAAATAAGTATGAATGATAAGTATGAATGATGAAGGCATAACGATGATATGAAATAAGTATGAATGATAAGTATGAATGACAAGTATGAATGATGAAGCATGCATGTTTATTTTTATGAATGGGGCTTGTACCGGACCGAGGTAAGGGTCCAAGGGATGGGCACCTTAAGAACGCCCCGGTTCTGGACTACCGAAGCTGTCCACGGTTCTGGCACTACCGAAGTTATGCAACAGGGATGGGCACCTTAAGAACGGCCCGGTTCTAGGACTACCGACTATGCTGTCCTTACCCTAGTAGGTTGAGGCTAGCTACCTCATATTTACTTAGAGATGCGCGCTTATGATGTATGTATGTGATACAAGTCGGGAACCCCAATGATGTTATGTTTATGTTAAGCACTTAAAAGTATGGTTTTAAAAACTAAGCATCATTATGTAGTAAATGCATTTGGCTCATTCATACATCCATGTTATGCATCGCGCCAGGGTAAGTATATTTTATGTTGTGTGTTTATGCTCATAACTTATGCCATGTATAAGTATGCCTTATGTCCATGTATGCTAAGAATTATGTCATGTCTAAGTATGCCTTATGTTCATGTATGCTAAGAATTATGTCATGTATAAGTATGCTTCATGTCCACGTATGTATGTTTCATGTTCATGTATGTTATGATTTATGCTATGCTAAGTAGGTTGTAGACCTATGGTGATGTTAGGAATCATGCTATGTGAATTGTTCATATGCTTATGACTTATGCCATGACTATGCTTATGTTTATGTTCGAAGTTACGCTATGTCAGATACGTGATATGTTTACGCTTAAGTGACGTATGGTTTTAGTGAGTAGGAAAGGGTTTTACTAAGCCTATGTGCTTATAGTTTTATTTTCCTTGTACCGCAGATCAAGCAAGAAGCTATTAAGGGAAGCCGCAGGAGAGGCAGAAGCATGTGTGTGTGTGTAGCAGTGACTTGGCAAAAGATTCTTATATTCTCACATAATGCATGTCTTGGGTGTGAAAATGTTTTCTTAAATTTTATGCTATGTTTTATGGTTATGACTAATGGGTGACTTAAGACTCATGATGCTACGTTTATGGATAAGTACATACTACTTATGATGATTATGAATAAGCGATGGAATGGTTAAGTCATGATGCCATGTATAGATGTTCCATGTGTTTAGTTGCATGGTTAAAAGCATGTTTAGGAAAAAAATGATTCCGCTGCATTAAGATGTTTTATGCACATGTATGTTTAGCGTAACGACGCCTATCTCGCCGCACCACGAGGTGTGGAAAAAAGGCGGGCGTTACAATGGGTGCATCAAAACCATCTACAATACTACACCAATTTTCAATATCGTTCATGAGATAGTACTCTATCCTACCTTTCCAATAGGCGAAATCATTGCCGTCGAAGAAAGGTGGCCTTGCGGTGCTATAACCCTCTTGAAACACCATTTTTGATGCTCTGGTCGAAGGTGAGTTCTTCCGAAACGTACCGGTTCTGATACCACTTGTTAGATCGTGGCGCCCAACTAGAGGGGGAGGGGTGAATAGTTGTTTTCGATTTTCTCTACAAAACTTGTTAGCGAAACACAAATAAAACCAATAAAATGATAAGAACAATGCTAACACCTTTGTTTACTTGGTATCCACCTCAGAGAGGTGACTAATCCAGGATCCACACACACACACAAACTCCACTATGAAAAACCTCCTTCAAGGTGGAGAAAACCTTCACAAGGTTGCCCTCTTCCTCTTTACAAGATGGAAATAAGAATAAAAGGAAGACCTGGAGACTTTGAGCACAAACAGCAAAATAGTACCCTCAAGAACCGTACCTTTGACTTGCCCAAAAGTCACCCTTTAAATAGAGTAAAGGATAGCTCCAAAAGTCATCCAGCCCGATACATGTCAACTGCCCCTGGGGTAGTCAACTGGTCCCACCGAATTGGCTAACCAACGGCAAGTTTTTCGGGGTTACCAGTCGATTGCCCCTTGTGCAGTCAACTGATGTTACTGTGAGTTTTGAGTCTCTTGCTGGCAGTCGACTGGTTCATTCCCAGTCGACTGCCCAGCTTACAAAAGTACTCCTCCTCACTCCAACGACCCTCATTCATGTGTGCCTTCAAGTATACTCCCTTGGCTTGCCCATTGATGTCCTCTTCCACCGGCTATCGTCCCTTGGATACGCACGCAAGCCCTCGGCTTGCCTCCATGCCACCCTTCACGTGTGCCCTTTGAAATCCACTTCCCGACTTGCCCTTGGAGTTCTCTTCCCTCGGCTCTCGTACCTCGGATGTGTCCTCCATGTGTGACTCACCAAGTCCTGCAAGACTCATTCACACATATCAAAAATAACATAACACCCTAACCTTAACCATATTGACACACACATATCAAAACCATGATCTTCCCGACCATACTTGGGCCAATTGCCCCAACAAAACCATCCAAAAATAATTTAGAAACATAAATTAAATTCTTTCTAAAAGATGGTACATAAAGAAATTGAGGAATTTTCAATCACACACAACAAGCATATAAAACACTAAGAAATAAACATGAAAAACTAAATTTCCAACTATTATGGCTTTTGTTCTCCGATATGTCTCTAGTCGTGTCGCCATCTTGTCTCCATCTTCCTTCACCATCCGCAAGAAAGAAGAAGCCTCGAGCCGAGAATAAAATTTGTTTTAATTTACATCTATCAATCCTATACTCCACAAAGAAGTGTACATGAAATCTAGATCGAAATAAATTAAAACCAACGGCTAACATTTTCCATATTTAATTACACAATTAAATAATAATGGCCTCGTCAACCCCGAGGATTTAAATAAATATATACAATCACAAACACAATCACATACAATCACATAGCCATAATAGTTGGATCTTATGTCTGCAACCAAAAAGTTAGCCTATCGCACATCCTACTATTATCCGGCATATTATATATGATAAGCATGAATGTAACCGAATCCAAAACAGACAAAACTGGAAACCATTGGCTCTGATACCAATTGTTGGGTTTCGGTCGTAGCAGGATTCCTCTTCATGTCCCCGGATTAAAATTTTATTAATTAAAACAAATCTGGATGGAAAGAAACTTCCCAAGCGACCGTTTTCATCATCGTACTATTCGATTGAGTGATCACTCGAACAAAATTGTTGTTCAAGAAATTCTAAGTCCTTCATCGATTAGCCGCGAAATAGATGACGAATATGGATCGTCGGTTTTTGTGTTTGTTTCGGGGTCTATAATAAAACATGAATACAATAATTAAATTAGTACAAGAACAAAATTTATACCTCTTGTTTACCTCTTGATCTTCTATTGTATTACTATGCTCTTCTTGGACGGCATGTGGTAGACGATCTTCCAAGAAACGAAGTTACCAAAGGCCTCCTTCTTCCTTCTCTTGCTTGCGCCGAACCCTAAAGGAGAGGAATTTCTTTCTCTTCCATGTTTGCACCGATTACCAAGGAGAAGGAACTCCTTCTTTGTGTTGACCACCAAGTAGAGAAGAAAGGAAGAAGAAGAAGAGGAAAGGAAAGCTCCTTCCCTTGCTCCAAAACCCGCCAGCCACTACTCTTCCTCCTCCCTTGCTTGCGGCGCCAAAAGGAGAAGATCTCCTTGCCGCCGGCAACTCCTCCTCCTTGCTTGTTTATGGTGTCGAACACCACCAAGGTGATGAGAAGAGAAGATGAAGAGAAGAAGAAGAGAAGATGAATGTATTCTCTCCTTCCCTTGCTTCCCAACCGGCCACCCTCTCTTCTTCTTTACCGCTGGCGCCACCCAAACCTTGGAGAGAGAAAAGAGAGAGGGAGGGAGGAAAGAAGCCATAGGGTTAATTGTGATGGCCTTGGGCTCATGACTCAAGAGGTATATATAAGCTACAATAGGAACCATGAGGAGGAGTTGGTTTTGGTCTCCTAATGAATCCTAAATCTGACCCATTAATGATAACCCGCTCCACTAATGGGTTATCATTGAACTACCGCACCAACCCCATAATTAAATATGGGCTCCACCATATTATGTGTATATAATCTCCCCGTTTTTATGATCTCGCATGTCCATTAATTAATTAAATTACTAATAATTTAATTAATTAATATCTAACTCCATAAGTAGTACCACTCATCCTTATCATCATGTCGGACCAAGTCCACCTGCAGGATTTACATGATGAATTAATGAGCTCCTCAAGGGGACATCATCATCCTAACGCATTAGGACAACTTCCTTCTATAATCAACGGCACACCATGTAAATAATATTATTTTCCAATTTATCTGGCCTATTGATTTAACGAATAAATCTCGCCTATTGTTAAATCAAAGAAATAGATATTAAGTACATGTGCCCGTTATTATATCGGGACTAAGAGCATGTACATCATAATATCTGAGGTATGATTCAATTATATAGTCAGTATAAATCGAATCACCTCTAATAAGTCCTGCTCAATATACACAAAGTGTACTAGTGTAATTCTATAGTCAAGATAGACTAATACCAAATTACACTACAACCATTCTAATGGTTTATCCAAATTCATCTTGGTTGTAATCCACTACTTATACTTCATAATGTTAGATATGTATACTAAAAGACATTACTCTTTTTATATATGAGATCATCTAATTTTTGAAGAGAGAACACAACTACACTAGGTGCCTGTTTATATTAGTACATGCACGAAGCCCATTACTTCGCATTGTAGATAACATGGTGTGTGGTGTCACACGGAAGATCATGTTATCAATTCCTTGTCTAGTATAAGTAGAGGCTCACAACCGAGATGGAATTGGACAAACCATCAAGATGGTTGTAGTGTAATTAGGTGTAGTTGGTCTTGACCATAGAATTACACTACTGTGCTTTGAGTACATTGAGCAGGACCAAAACCCGAGGTTATCCAATTTGTACTGACTCGATAATTGGATAGGACCTCAACTTTATTGTGGAGTACGATACCTTAATCTCGATATAATAATGGGTATATATTATTAATTATTATTTCTTTGATTTACCAATGGGCGAGATTTATTCTGTTAGATCGATAGGCCCGGTAAGTTGGGAGATAATATTAGTAATATGATGTGCTGTTGATTATTGATGGAATCCGTGTCCTGGTGAGTCGGGTTGATAATGCCCCCTTGATGAGCTCGAAAGGTTCATCATGCTAAACCCTACAGGTGGATTTGATTCGGCATGATGATAAAGTCGAGTGGTACTTGTCAAGGATACAGAGGTTAATTACTTTGAATTGTCAGTAATTTAAATTAATTAACGGGTATTCGATATCTTAAACATGGGGGATGGACGACTCGTAATAAGTGGAGCTCATATGTAAATATGGGGTTGGTGAGGTAATTCAGTGAGGGTCCTTTAGTCGAATGGATCATCATTAATGGAACGGGTTTAGATCCATTAGCAGGCCAAGATCCAACTCCTCCTCATGGTCCTTACCGTAGCCCTATATATAACCCCATGTGGCATGAGACCAAGTTGATTTTTCTTATAGAAAATTAATCCGATATAACTCATTAAAAATCCTAAATATCCTCTCCTCTCTCTCTTCTCTTTCCCTCTCGGTTCAGCAGCACCGAAGCACAAGTTCTTCACCACGAGAAGCAGTGAAGCTTCCTGAAGGCCGGTAGTGCTCAAGTTGCACATGCAACTCGTGCCACAGGTCTTCGGCGGTGGAGAAATTTCACCTGCCCACAGCCTTCGGCGGTGGAAAGTTCCACCTGGCTCAACCTTTAGCGATGGAAAACCTGCACTAGGCTTTTGCCACCTGGTGATGTCTTCAGCAGTGGATTCAATCCACCAGGTCATCAGCGGTGGAGAATATTCACTAGGTGCTGATTCCTTTGCCTGCTGATGGAGAGAAGAAGGATGGTGCGGCCTTCGGTGGTGGAAAGGGTCCACCTGGCTGCTTCCTTCGGTGGTGGAGAGAGTCCACCTGGTGCTTCCTTCGGCAGTAGAGAAAAACCACATGGCGCTGACTTCTCCTTGTCGAGAAGAAGCAACTTTCCAAGTTGCTCACGCATTGGTGCCAAAGGGAAACAAGCTGATCATATTACTTGCTTCCAGAGGAGCAAACAGATTGCATGAGGGATCAACTTGCTTATCCAAGTTGCACATGTAGTTCGCTTCAAGAGGAGAAGATAAGATTACATGATGGAGCAGCTTGTTTCAAAGGGTGCAACCAGGATGCGTGAGGAAGTAGGCGATGGAGGAGAAGAGGAATGGTAGGTTTTGTGTTCGGATCATCTTTTTCCTTGGAGTGGCCGACGGCATCCCTTTGGTTAGGGATTGTTTGGCGCAAGGAGAAAGGATCGACTTGGTGACCACGGGTCTTGGTAGATTGTCGCCCACATGATGTCTAAGAGGGCAGGGTCATACGGTAGAAGATCGTAAGGTAATGGAAGGTATAATTCTTCCTTGGCTCCTTTCATTCTTATATGTGCCTTATTCATTTGCCTCGTCATTTTATGTGAGTTATTTAATTATTTTGATTTTGAATCATAGTCAATAATTATTTAACTGGACCCCGATCATAAACACAAAAGTCGGCGATCCACTCATCGCCTTTTCCGGGGTCGAACGATCAAGCAAATTACAAGGTCGATTTTGGTAATTGGCCGAGTTGTAATTTGGATCGTTCGATATGGCACGAGATGGTCGTTGGGAGACGGGTCTCCATTCAGATTAATTTTTTAATTCATAGACATGGAGAGGTGTCTCGGAACGACCAAGTATGTAAGATCGATGTCGTCCGCTAGAGGGGGGGTGAATAGCGATTTTTCGACCCCTTCTTCCTACAAGATTGTTAGCGCAGCGGAAATACAAATAGAAATAAAACTAACAATAAGAACAATGCTAACAAACCGTATTTAGTTGGTATCCACCCCGACCGGGTGACTAATCCAACAATCCGTCGATGGATCACTCCCCGGATAACCTCCGGCTATCACGTGTCGCTCCTTGTGGGTGGAGAAACATCACCACAACACCTCGGACGCTTTGTGAACACAATAGACTTCTAACCGGCTTTACCCAAGCAGGTTTCGTCAAGAAACTCAGCCACCACGACGTCGTCTTTAAATAGGACTAGGTGTTGATTTCTCACTACCAGCCGACTGCCCCCAGGGCAGTCGACTGGTTTCTCCCAAATTCGACCGATGACACTCCCAACGTTCGAATTTGCCAGCTCACCAGCCACCTACCAGTCGACTGCCCCAAGGGCAGTCGACTGGTCCCTAGCTGAAACCCTTCCCGAGTACATTCACACAGCACTCGACCCTCACGACTCGACTGACTCCTCATCCGCAGCCTCGACTGTTGCCTTCATGCCCTCTTCATCTTCGGCCCTCGTCCCTCGGATGCGCACGCAAGCCTCCAGCTTGTATCCATACCACCCTTCACATACGCCTCGAAGTCCGAGCCCATCAGCTCATCGTCCCTGCACTCCATGGTCCCTCAGATGCGCACGCCAGCCTCCAGCTGGCCTCCATGCCATCCTTCACCGTACTGAGGCCGTCCAATCAGGTCCATATGCGTAACCTGTACAACCTGCACACTCAACATACGCATATTAAATACAAGGGTAAACCTAACTTAAACCCTTTGCCCAAACATTAAAACCCATGGTCACACCGGACCATCTTAGGGCCGATTGCTCCAACAATCTCCCCCTTTTTGATGTTTGGTAATTCGTTTAAGTTAGGGAAAGCAAGATAGTAGTAAATAACAAAAACCATGCTAAATGAATGCATATGCAATGCATAACTGGATCCTATCCCAAAGCATCCCACACCTAACCCTCCAAGTTAGGAATTTTACACCTAGTCCTCCAAGCTAGGATTTTCACCACCTAACCCTCCAAGTTAGGATTTTTTACCAAACCGGGCTTTTTAAAGCTTCTCCCAAGCTCCCCCTTACACTGGACTTACAAAGACTTTTTAAGAACCTCTCCAAGGTTCCCCTTACGCCTAGAAGGGAGCAACCATGCTCCCCCTTAATTTCAGCTCCCCCTAAACCTAGGATTTCTAGCAAAGGTATTGGTTTCCCTCTTAAACACAATATTTCTCCCCCTTTGCCATACATCAAAAAGAACCCAACAATATCCAATTATTGGTTCTTTACATCCCCAATGATCCTAAACATAGTGTACTAAACCCCCATACACTTGTTACTTGTCATTTGGATCCCAAGTCAGCTGCTGGATACCCACACCAGCCCTGACTAGTCGACTGCCCCCAAGGCAATCGACTGATACTCTGATTATCAGTTTTCTTGCCAATTTCAGAATTGCGCCAGAAATTCCACAAATCTCCAAAAATTCCCAAATTTCGTGGAGAGCTTTATGGTACCCATACCTACTTAGGAAAAATAAATTTCACCATGTATCTATCCCCATTCCCAAGTTTAGTACAAAACCCAAAAGTTTTCTTATGAAAATTAAGGCAAATAGGAGACAACCTCCCCCTTAAACCATGCCTTCTCCCAATTTTTATTTTCAAAGGGTTATGTTCTACCCAACTTAACCTCCTAACACCAAGTTAGGTTCTTCCCAACCTAACATCCGAGTTCTTTTCCCTTTGAACACCATTAAAGGCTTGCTCCCCAAGCACCCTTATCCCTAGTGTCAATAAGAACTCAACAAAAGTCTAAAAACTCTAAAGTTTGCAAGCACACTTGCTAGGATATACTCTATCCTAGAAAAATATGATATTAAGGAAATATAAAGTGTGCTTGACATTTGGTACACATCTAAGTTCCTTAAAAAAAATTTGACATTTTGAAATTAAGTTATTATTCCTTGTGTTTGTCTCTTCTAACCCTTTCAAATTGTACCCAAGGAATTGTCCTCAACTCTAAGATTCATCCATAATTCCAAGTGTTTCTGAAAAACCCTTCAGAAATCACTTATTAACACTCTGCCCAGACCCTCAGTCGACTGTCCAAATGGCAGTCAACTGCCAAAACTCACAGAGAGATTCCGGGCTCTTACCAGTCGACTGTCCCCAGGGCAGTCGATTGATACCTGATTTTCTGGTTTTCAGGCCGAAATTCAGAAATCTCCTATAAATTCTACAAATCTCCAAAAATTCTAAAATTTTGTGGGGAGACTTGTGAAACCAATATTTACGTGAGAAAAATATGTTTCCAAATAAATGTACTCCAAATCCCAAGATTGGCACAAAATCCTACTTCTTCTAAAATGTATCAAATGAGCTCATCCTAAAAGTTCTAATTCTCACTTCTCTTCAATGCATCCTCTTCTCCTTGATCACAACTCATTTATATCATTGAATTATATGATGTTCCACTATTAAACCTCAATTTTGTCAATTAACTCTCCTTTTTCATCTTTTTCCCCCTATATTATCTTTTTAATGTGCCAAAATCTAGGATTAAGACATACCTAAGTCTTCCAACCCCTTTTTGGCATATTTCATCTAATTTCCAAAGGGAGAAACTTTTGAGATCCATTTACCATGGACCCCAAAGGCTCCTAGAGCTCCCCCTTGAGCTCTTAGCCTTTGCCACCTCCCTAGGTGACTCCATCCACACTAGGCCACATCGGTGTGCCACCGGTGACTCTTGATCTACAAAATTTACCTTTTTAACCTTGGACACCTTGTCCTTGGTTAGGTCACTCTTTTTACCCTTGGATGGCATTTCCTTGTCATCCTTGGACTTCCCCTCCTTAATAAAATTATATGTTTTCCCAACATGCTTCTTTCCATTGCCCTTGGAGGTCTTAGATCGGTACCCCAATCCCGATCTATCATAGTTGGGTTGGATGATACCCAACACCATGTCTAAGCCCTTAGATCCAACCGTGAATCTTTCTAGAGCCTTTTTTAAAGTATCAAGCCTTGCTCTCAAGGCTTGATTTTCCCTCTCTAGACCATTAATTTTGGAGTCCATATGTCCACTTTGGACATCCCTAGAACTACCCATTTTCTCAGGCACATTCTTTCCCTTCTTGGGATTAGTGTCATGATCATTAGATACAAAGGTCCTAGATTTACCATGATGCATGCTTTTCCTAGAATATTGATCTACCTTGTTATCCTTAGTCCTATTATTATATTTAAAGCCAAAGTTATGCACCATTAGGCAGTTTTCATGAAATCTAGCATGCATGGATGAACAATTTGCATTATTTCTAACATTCATGGAGGTATTTAAATTTGAATGGCAAATTGACCTAGGGTTAGGAATTACCTCCCTTACCCTTGTAGTCCTTCCGTGTTGTGATCTTTGCTTCCTTTTCTCTTCTTTCTCCCATCTTCTTAGATGCTCCATTTTCTTGAGCTTTCCACTCATTGGGCATCTTGTGTGGTAGTGTCCTAGCTCTCCACACGTGAAGCATCTAATTTTCTTCTTAGCTTGAGCCTCTTTATTTCTACAACCCATGTTAGATTTAACCGAAATTGAAATGGGTTTAGATTTTACCTCCCTTTTACCTTTTGGGCACTTGTCCTTGTAATGCCCCTTTTCATTACACCCAAAGCATGTGATATGCTCATTCAATTTAGCTTTGGTGGAGGTGAAGGCTAGGTTGACTTCTTCTTCAACCTTGGAAGAGGTGGATGCTTCCTCTTGTTCTTGCATTAGTGAAGATCTTTCCTCCCCCTCAATTCTTAAAGTGGTGACCTCCTCCTCTTCTCTAGATGAGGTGGATGACCTCTCACTTTCTTCTTCCACTTCACTTGATGAGATGGTCAATTCTTCTTCTTTTTCTTCTTCTTGAACCATTTGACTCATCCCTTTGGGCTCCTCTACTCTTTGAATTATTGTATGGTTCTTGTGCACTTCTTCCAATTGATTTCACAACTCATATGCATTCTTATAACTCCCTACATTACTCAAAACATTGTTAGGCAAAAGATTTACTAAAATACTCATTACTTTTTCGTTTGCCTTGGAATAGGCTTGTTGCTCTTGAGTCCAACATCTAGGACGAAGCTTCTTGCCATGCTTGTCCTTTGGAATTTCGAAGGGCCTATTTATCATCATCAAGCCCTCCCATTCCATGCCCAACCATGTCTCCATTCTCGATTTCCAATACCCGAAATCCTCATGGTTGTAGGCCGGCGGAGTGTAAATATCTTCACCCAACTTGTCTTCCATAGCATTCTCCTCTAGCATATGCTCCCTCGGCGGTTAGTCCGATCAAGAGTAGTCCTTCGCTCTGATACCAATTGTAAGATCGATGTCGTCCGCTAGAGGGGGGGGGTGAATAGCGATTTTTCGACCCCTTCTTCCTACAAGATTGTTAGCGCAGCGGAAATACAAACAGAAATAAAACTAACAATAAGAACAATGCTAACAAACCGTATTTAGTTGGTATCCACCCCGGCCGGGTGACTAATCCAACAATCCGTCGGTGGATCACTCCCCGGATAACCTCCGGCTATCACGTGTCGCTCCTTGTGGGTGGAGAAACCTCACCACAACACCTCGGACGCTTTGTGAACACAATAGACTACTAACCGGCTTTACCCAAGCAGGTTTCGTCAAGAAACTCAGCCACCACGACGTCCTCTTTAAATAGGACTCGGTGCTGATTTCTCGCTACCAGTCGACTGCCCCAGGGCAGTCGACTGGTGCCAGCTAAATTCGATCGTTGACACTCCCAACGTTCGAATTTGCCATCTCACCAGCCACCTACCAGTCGACTGCCCCAAGGGCAGTCGACTGGTCCCTAGCTAAAACCCTTCCCGAGTACATTCACACAGCACTCGACCCTCACGACTCGACTGACTCCTCATCCGCAGCCTCGACTGTTACCTTCGCGCCCTCTTCATCTTCGGCCCTCGTCCCTCGGATGCGCACGCAAGCCTCCAGCTTGCATCCATGCCACCCTTCACATACGCCTCGAAGTCCGCGCCCATCAGCTCATCGTCCCTGCACTCCATGGTCCCTCAGATGCGCACGCCAGCCTCCAGCTGGCCTCCATGCCATCCTTCACCGTACTGAGGTCGTCCAATCAGGTCCATATGCGTAACCTGTAAAACCTGCACACTCAACATACACATATTAAATACAATGGTAATCCTAACTTAAACCCTTTTCCCTAACATCAAAATCCATGGTCACACCGGACCATCTTAGGGTCGATTGCTCCAACAAAGTATTCGCTTAGGAAACACGCCAAGCCATACCCAACAATTGGTATCAGATCTGAGGTTTCCGGCTTTGTGTGTTTAAGGATTGGTTAATTTTTGCATTTTCATACATTATATTTTGCCGGATGATATGTGGATGTGCGTAGGCTAACTTTGTAACGACCCGGAAAATTCTCTTAATATTTTCTTAAAATATTGAGCAAGTCTAGATAATTTTCCGAGGGGCCCAGAAATAATTATGTAAAATTGGGCCTAGAAATCCATGTTTTCTTATTTAAATTGAGAAAACTAAGTACTAATGAGCTTTAAATGGGCTCCAAAAATAGGTATTAATTAGGTAAAAATTTATATAAATTAGGTAAAATTAATATAAATATAAAAAAATTTTATTTAGGAATATTAGCATAGTTATGGGTGATTTTAGGGGGGGATTTTCGTAATTATAAAAATAATACAATAAATGAAATAAAAATAAAAATAAAAATAAATGTGCATGAGCCAAGGATTGAACCTTGGACCTCTTATACAAGCATGTATGCCTTAACCAACTCACCTAGCAAGGAATTCTTATGAGTAATTGAAGTGGAGGATAGTTAAGAGATAAAAGGAGGTGAAGAGTCATGGAGAGGCTCTTCATTTGCCTTCTTGATGGGTTATAATGAGAGGAGTTTTGGGAGTTACTTATTCTCTCAATCAAGTGCATTTCCTCTCCACTTCATTCCTCATCTTGCCGAGCACCAAAGGGAGGAGTTCCTTGGAGAAAACTTCACAAGAGGTCTCATCTCTCAAAATCTCAAGTTCCTACAAGGTGACAAGGATTAGTTGTGGTCAAGAGATACCAAGTCCTCTTCCTTCTCCTCTTTCAAGGTTCGAAAAATCAAGAAAACTAAGGTAAGACTCCCTCACCTATGGTATAATAGTTACCAATGTTTTCCATGATTTTTGGCTTGATATATGGGTGAGTTTCGGATTTAATGTTGAAGGGAAACAAAAATCAAGGTTCCTATGTTCAAAGGTTTCGGACAGCATGTTTTAAAGGTCCATAATTATGCTAAAAATCATGATAATATTATTTTATGTTCCCTTAGTATGTTTATAAGTTAAGTGTGATTTTTGGGGATTTTTGGAGTACCTAGGACACCCTAGGGTCTCGGCCAACATGACAGAAGCAAAAACCCAGAACCTTTAGTTCAAGGGTTTCGGCCACTATGTTTAAATGTCTAGTAATATGTTAAAAATAATGATAATATTATTTGATGTTCCCTGATGATGTTTATCAGTTAATTGTAATTTTTGGGGATTTTTGGAGTAACCTAGGACACCCTAGGGTCTCGGCCAACATGAAGAAGCAAAAACCCAGAACCTTTAGTTCAAGGGTTTCGGCCACTATGTTTTAAATGTCTAGAACTATGTTAAAAATCAAGATAATATTATTTGATGATCCCTTATGATGTTTATAAGCTAATTGTAATTTTTCGGGATTTTTGGAGTAACCTAGGACACCCTAGGGTCTCGGCCAACATGAAGAAGCAAAAAACCCAGAACCTTTAGTTCAAGGGTTTCGGCCACTATGTTTAAATGTCTAAAATTATGTTAAAAATCATGATCATATTATTTTACGTTCCCTTATGATGTTTAGAAGTTAAGAGTAATTTTTGGGAATTTTTGGAGTACCTAGGACACTCTAGGGTTTCGTCCAACATGAGAGGGACAATACCAAGGTCCCTATGTTTATGGGTTTCGGCCACCATGATTTAAATGTCTATAAATATGTTAAAAATCATGATAATGTTATTTGATGTTCCCTTATGATGTTTATAAGTTAAGTGTAATTTTTGGGAATTTTTGGAGTATCCTAGGACACTCTAGGGTTTCGGCCAACATGAAAGGGACAAAACCAAGGTCCCTATGTTTATGGGTTTCGGCCACCATGATTTAAATGTCTATAAACATGTTAAAAATCATGATAATGTTATTTAATGCTCCCTGATGATGTTTATAAGTTAAGTATAAATTTTGGGAATTTTTGGAGCACCCTAGAGGCCCATATGGTTCGGCCAACCCCAAGGACCCAAGGGTTAGGGTTGAGTCTTTCACTTCAAGCATATGTTTATGTGTGTTGCCATGATATAAGGATGAAGGATGGTGATTGTGTGAATTATCACATGGCCTTGGGACTCCATAAGTTTCGGCCAATAAGGGTTAATAGGATAAGAGTTATGATTTATTCCAAGTAAGGGTCCCAATGGCCCTATGGTAAGATGTGATTTATGTTTATGAATGATATGCCATGCTTACGAATGATATGCCATGTTTATGAATGATATACCATGTTTATGAATGATATGCCATGTTTATGAATGATATGCCATGGTTATACATGATATGCTATGCTTATGAATGATATGCCATGTTATGAATGATATGCCATGTTTACGAATGATATGCCATGTTTATGAATGATATGCCATGGTTATGCATGATAAGAATGATGTTATGATAAGTATGTTATGATCATGTTCATGATAAGAATGATGCCATGATAAGTATGCTATGAATGTCTTATGAATGATGAAGCATGCAAAGTATTTTACTTTATGAATGGGCATGTACCGGACCCAAGTATGGGTCCAAGGGATGGGCACCTTAAGAACGCCCCGGTTCTGGACTACCGGAGCTGTCCACGGTTCTGGCACTACCGGAGCTGTGCAACAGGGATGGGCTCCTTGAGAACGCCTCGGTTCGGGGACTACCGACTATGCTGTCCTCACCCTAGTAGGTCGGGGCTAGCTACCTCGGATTTACTAGGGATGCGCGCTATGATGTATGTATGTGGTACAAGCCGGGGACCCCAAATGTTATGATGATGATGTTTAAGCATTTTCAAAGTATGTTTAAAAGTTAAGCATCCCTATGTATATGCATTCCACCCCTGCATTCATACATGTTATGCATTATGTTATGATAATGATGTGTTATGCTTATGCTCCATGTTAAAAGATATGTATGAGAATGAATGATCCATGTTATGATTAGGGTAAGATAATGCTCTTATGATATCCTAGAATGTATGCCTATGTTTATGCCATATAGGTTGGTTTATATCTTATGTTATATTTATGTCATGTCTCATGCCATGCTAGGAAAGTTTATTAAGTTATGTTATGCCGTGTATCATGCCATGCTTAGAATGGTTACGATGTCTATGCTTGATATGCTAGAAAGTATGCCTATGATTGATTTACATCTTATGCTTATGTTCATGCCACATATGATGCCATGCTTAGAATGTTTACTTATGCTTATGCCTATGCTTATACTTTATGCCATGATAAGAATGTTCAATTAGATTTATGCCTATGTTTATGCTTTATGCTATGATAGAAATGTTTATAATGCTTATGTTCCATATGATTATGAATGAATGACGAATGATTTTAGTGAGTAGGAAAGAGTCTTACTAAGCCTGTGTGCTTATAGTCTTCTTTCCTTATACCGCAGATCATGCAAGGGGATAACGAGGAAGCAGCAGGAGGGCCTGAAGTATGTGTGTTGGTGACTTGACCCATGAAATCAAATGTGTTAACCGTTTATGCTAAGAACTTTATTTTGACTACCTATATGCTCGAATAGTGACTTATGGAACTATATGATAAGATGTCCAGTATGATATGATATGAACCTTATGGTATGATGTTAAGCATGTTATGATATGATGATTAAGCATGATGTTCATATGTGAAGTTCCATGTCATTATATTAGGGATGGTAGTAGGGGCATGTATATGTAATGTTTAAGTTATTCCGCTGCAGTATGATGTTACATGCCTTAAGTATGTTAGCGTAACGCCGCTTTAGGAAAAAAAAAGCGGGCGTTACAGGTTGGTATCAGAGCTGTTACCATCTCACTACACACACATCAAGCCCTCTCCTGCAGCTTCCAAGTAAGTACCTTTAAGTGTATTTTATGTTCTATTATGGTTCTAGAATGATGATACCTATGACTATAGAATATGCAAGTATGAACGTATGGATGATGAAAGGTACGTTACGATAAGTAACGACGAATGATGCTTTATCTTATTTTAGGAATTGGATATTTAGAATAACATAGGGGTAGGAATATGTATAGATAGGAACTTATAGCAGTGATATCTTGCATGCTTCTCTCTGTATTATTTGTGAATTGAAAAAAAAAGAGAAACTAGTTTTGTACTAGTTTTTGTCAGTTCCGTACCGACTGTGTTTTTCCAATTCCAGATGTCGCACGAGATTGGCACCAGGAGTGGTTATCAAGGGCGGAGTGGGGAGTTGCTGGAGCAGTTAGGGGAGGTGGAGTATAGCCCGGTCCTTGGAGTCCAGGGCAATATTGGGAAATTGGACCGGCTGTTCTGGAAATTGGAGCAGGAGGGATTTCCAGTTGTGGATGATCATCGGATCGGGGCTCTACTTCGTTCATTGCCCAACCGGGCGAGAGTAGTGGCTCATCAGATTTGGGGGCAGCACGGATGCCGTATCTGCTATACGGAATTATGTAGACAGCTTCTCCGCCATGAGTTCCCGGAGGACCTGGGGGACTCGGAAGAAGATCCGGAGATGTACGAAGAGGATCCCGAGCCATTAGAGGAGGACCCCGAAGAGGATCCTGAGATGTACGCGGAGGACCCTGAGCCATTCGCGGAGGACCCCGAGATGCTGGAGATGTTCGAAGAGGACTCGATGAGCGAGGACGATCTCGAGGTGTTCGGACAGGACCCCGAGATGCTCGAGATGTGGGAGGAAGACCCCGGGATGTTTGGAGAAGATCCTGAGGTGGCTGAGGAGATTCCCGAGATAGAGGAGGAGAATCCGATGGAGACAATGGAAGATCCTGAGGTAGGCCAGGGGGAGATGAATGAAGGAGTGGCAGTGACTGCCATGATGTTCTTTGTTATGGGCATAATGGCAGCCCATCTATTCCATTGAGTTTGGTTAGGTTGTGAATTAATAAGTTTTAAGTTAGTACTAGTACTAGTTGTCGAGTGTGTATTTCAATCTTATGCCCATGAACCTGATATTAACAATAAAGTATCTATTGGGTCACCCAATGGTATCAAATTATATGAGGCAAATGATGATAATATGAGAGCATGGACTAATATAAGATTATTATCAATATAATTCATAGCTCATGTAGTGAACTAATATATCGGAGGCATACTACTATGGTTTACCCATAATTATGATAACATATAAGTATGATGTGTGCATATAATCACAGCATAGAGCGATTAAGGATACTGGCTCAACTATATGTTAGGGAAGTAATCAGACTTCATGGAGTGCCCAAGACCATTATCTCAGATAGGGATGGTCGTTTTACTTCGCATTTTTGGGAATGCGTTCAGAAGTCTCTCGGCACCAAATTGCGATTCAGCACCGCCTTCCATCCGCAGACTTACGGGCAAACTGAATGGGTGAATCAAATATTAGAGGATATGTTGAGGGCTTGTGCCCTGGATTTCAAGGGAAGTTGGTGTCGATATCTATGCTTGGCGGAATTTGCCTACAACAATAGCTACCAAGCTACTATAGGAATGGCACCTTATGAAGCCTTGTATGGCAGGAGATGTAGATCTCCGATATGTTGGTACGAGAGTGGGGAAAAGAAGGAGATGGGGGTCGCAACGGATGTTATTGACAGCGCCACCCGAGCTATTCAAAATATTCGACAACGGATAGAAACCGCTCAGAGCCGGTAGAAGAGTTATGCCGATGTCCGGCGCAGACCATTGAAATTTAATGTTGGAGATCAGGTATTTCTTAAAGTGGCTCCTATGAAAGGGGTGACAAGATTTGGGAGGAAAGGAAAGCTGAGTCCGAGATATGTGGGGCCATACTTAATTCTGAAAAGAGTTGGTAAGGTGGCATATGAGGTGGAGCTGCCTCCGGAGATGTCAGCTATCCATAACGTATTCCACGTATCCCTGCTTAAAAAGTGTATCCCGAATATGGACCGAGTGGTCGAGCCGCAGATAGTACAAGTACAAGAGGACCTAAGTTATGAGAGCAGACCCATCCAGATTTTGGATAGGGAAGTCAAGAAGCTGAGGAATAAGGAGGTACCTCTAGTCAAGATCTTATGGCAAAGCCAGCGGTTCGAGGAAGCTACCTGGGAACGCGAGGACGAAATGAGGAGCAAGTACCCAGAATTATTCTAAGTTCGAGGACGAACATTCAAGAGGTATGGGGGATTGTAACGACCCGGAAAATTCTATTAATATTTTCTTAAAATATTGAGCAAGTCTAGATAATTTTCCGAGGGGCCCAGAAATAATTATGTAAAATTGGGCCTAGAAATCCATATTTTCTTATTTAAATTGAGAAAACTAAGTACTAATGAGCTTTAAATGGGCTCCAAAAATAAGTATTAATTAGGTAAAAATTTATATAAATTAGGTAAAATTAATATAAATATAAAAGAATTTTATTTAGGAATATTAGCATAGTTATGGGTGATTTTAGGGGGGGATTTTCGGAATTATATAAATAATACAATAAATGAAATAAAAATAAAAATAAAAATAAATGTGCATGAGCCAAGGATTGAACCTTGGACCTCTTGTACAACCATGTAAGCCTTAACCAACTCACCTAGCAAGGAATTCTTATGAGTAATTGAAGTGGAGGATAGTTAAGAGGTAAAAGGAGGTGAAGAGTCATGGAGAGGCTCTTCATTTGCCTCCTTGATGGGTTATAATGAGAGGAGTTTTGGGAGTTACTTATTCTCTCAATCAAGTGCATTTCCTCTCCACTTCATTCCTCATCTTGTCGAGCACCAAAGGGAGGAGTGCCTTGGAGAAAACTTCACAAGAGGTCTCATCTCTCAAGATCTCAAGTTCCTACAAGGTTACAAGGATTAGTTGTGGTCAAGAGATACCAAGTCCTCTTCCTTCTCCTCTTTCAAGGTTCGAAAAATCAAGAAAACTAAGGTAAGACTCTCTCACCTGTGGTATAATAGTTACCAATGTTTTCCATGATTTTTGGCTTGATATATGGGTGAGTTTCGGATTTAATGTTGAAGGGAAACAAAAATCAAGGTTCCTATGTTCAAAGGTTTCGGACAGCATGTTTTAAAGGTCCATAATTATGCTAAAAATAATGATAATATTATTTGATGTTCCCTTAGGATGTTTATAAGTTAAGTGTGATTTTTGGNCCTAGGACACCCTAGGTTCTCGGCCAACATGAAGAAGCAAAAACCCAGAACCTTTAGTTCAAGGGTTTCGGCCACTATGTTTTAAATGTCTAGAAATATGTTAAAAATCATGATAATATTATTTAATGTTCTCTTATGATGTTTAGAAGTTAATTGTAATTTTTGGGGATTTTTGGAGTACCCTAGGACACCCTAGGGTCTCAGCCAACATGAAGAAGCAAAAACCCAGAACCTTTAGTTCAAGGGTTTCGGCCACTATGTTTAAATGTCTAGAAATATGTTAAAAATCATGATAATATTATTTGACGTTCCCTTATAATGTTTAGAAGTTAAGAGTAATTTTTGGGAATTTTTGGAGTAACCTAGGACACTCTAGGGTTTCGGCCAACATGAAAGGGACAAAACCAAGGTCCCTATGTTTATGGGTTTCGGCCACCATGATTTAAATGTCTATAAATATGTTAAAAATCATGATAATGTAATTTGATGTTCCCTTATGATGTTTAGAAGTTAAGTGTAATTTTTGGGAATTTTTGGAGTATCCTAGGACACTCTAGGGTTTCGGCCAACATGAAAGGGACAAAACCAAGGTCCCTATGTTTATGGGTTCCTGCCACCATGATTTAAATGTCTATAAACATGTTAAAAATCATGATAATGTTATTTAATGCTCCCTGATGATGTTTATAAGTTATGTATAAATTTTGGGAATTTTTGGAGTAGCCTAGAGGCCCATATGGTTCGGCCAACCCCAAGGACCCAAGGGTTAGGGTTGAGTCTTTAACTTCAAGCATATGTTTATGTGTGTTGCCATGATATAAGGATGAAGGATGGTGATTGTGTGAATTATCACAAGGCCTTGCGACTCCATAAGTTTCGGCCAATAAGGGTTAATAGGATAAGAGTTAAGATTTATTCCAAGTAAGGGTCCCAATGGCCCTATGGTAAGATGTGATTTATGTTTATGAATGATATGTCATGTTTATGAATGATATGCCATGTTTATGAATGATATGCCATGGTTATACATGATATGCTATGCTTATGAATGATATGCCATGTTATGAATGATATTCCATGTTTACGAATGATATGCCATGTTTATGAAGGATATGCCATGGTTATGCATGATAAGAATGATGTTATGACAAGTATGTTATGATCATGTTCATGATAAGAATGATGTCATGATAAGTATGCTATGAATGTCTTATGAATGATGAAGCATTAAAGTATTTTACTTTATGAATGAGCTTGTACCGGACCCAAGTATGGGTCCAAGGGATGGGCACCTTAAGAACGCCCCGGTTCTGGATTACCGGAGCTGTCCACGGTTCTGGCACTACCGGAGCTGTGCAATAGGGATGGGCTCCTTGAGAACGCCTCGGTTCGGGGACTACCGACTATGCTGTCCTTACCCTAGTAGGTCGGGGCTAGCTACCTCTGATTACTAGGGATGTGCGCTATGATGTATGTATGTGGTACAAGCCGGGGACCCCAAATGTTATGATGATGATGTTTAAGCATTTTCAAAGTATGTTTAAAAGTTAAGCATCCCTATGTATATGCATTCCACCCCTGCATTCATACATGTTATGCATTATGTTATGATAATGATGTGTTATGCTTATGCTCCATGTTAAAAGATATGTATGAGAATGAATGATCCATGTTATGATTAGGGTAGGAAAATGCTCTTATGATATCCTAGAATGTATGCCTATGTTTATGCCATATAGGTTGGTTTATATCTTATGTTTATATTTATGCCATGTCTCATGCCATGCTAGGAAAGTTTATTAAGTTATGTTATGCCGTGTATCATGCCATGCTTAGAATGTTTACGATGTCTATGCTTGATATGCTAGAATGTATGACTATGGTTGATTTACATCTTATGCTTATGTTCATGCCACATATGATGCCATGCTTAGAATGTTTACTTATGCTTATGCCTATGCTTATACTTTATGTCATGATAAGAATGTTCAATTAGATTTATGCCTATGTTTATGCTTTATGCTATGATAGAAATGTTTATAATGCTTATGTTCCATATGATTATGAATGAATGAAGAATGATTTTAGTGAGTAGGAAAGAGTCTTACTAAGCCTGTGTGCTTATATTCTTCTTTCCTTATACCGCAGATCATGTAAGGGGATAACGAGGAAGCAGCAGGAGGGCCTGAAGTATGTGTGTGTTGGTGACTTGGCCCATGAAATCAAATGTGTTAACCGTTTATGCTAAGAACTATATTTTGACTACCTATATGCTCGAATAGTGACTTATGGAACTATATGATAAGATGTCCAGTATGATATGATATGAACCTTATGGTATGATGTTAAGCATGTTATGATATGATGATTAAGCATGATGTTCATATGTGAAGTTCAATGTCATTATATTAGGGATGGTAGTAGGGGCATGTATATGTAATGTTTAAGTTATTCCGCTGCAGTATGATGTTACATGCCTTAAGTATGTTAGCGTAACGCCGCTTTAGGAAAAAAAAAAAAGCGGGCGTTACACAAGCTCACAAAGATGTAACAAGATCGCTCAAGCACAAAGCCACAGAGAGCACGAACACAGCCCAGCTAATCTTTCCAAGTTTCTGTCTTGTTCGCCTCTGCTCCTCAGCATCCAGCTTTGTCTCCTAAGCTCCGACTCAACGTCGCCAGCTCCATCAGCACCACTAACTCACACCCTGACCTACTGACCTCTCTGAGCACTCAGTCCACTGGACACTCCTCCAGCTGAGCCTCTGTCAGTTGCCAGCCGCGCCTTCGTCAGTTGCCAGTTGCGCCAAACGCCGTTGAGACGTGAAAACACAATAGATCCAAACCTACTCTAAGAAAAGTCTCCCATTGACCCTCCTTGAGTGTTTGAATCACCTGTTATCACTTGCACACTCCAACAGATGCTTAGCAATGCTTATCAAAAAGAAATCAGCAAGTAGCAGAGAATCAGTAGTGAAAACAGACTTCTGACAGCATATTTGAATTAAAGTGATCGGTCACCGGACTGATCTAGGGCGTGTGGGTCGGTCACCAGACCGATCTACAGCTTCGCTGGGATTCCCAGCTCTCGCGGCTATACACGGCTGATCGGTCACCCGACCGATCAGAGTGAAGCCTGATCGGTCACCAGACCGATCAGAGTGAAGCCTGATCGGTCACCCAAACCGATCAGGACAGATGAACAGTGATTTTTTAATCAGATCCAAAGTCCCTGATCGGTCATCGGACCGATCCAGGACTTTGATCAGCAAGGGAACACACTCACCGTCCGCTCCCTGATCGGTCACCAGACCGATCAGGAGCAAGGCAGTGAGGAAGCAGCCTGCTCCCTGATCGGTCACCGGTCCGATCAGGAGCCCCACAATAGGTTCCCAACCTCACTGTATGCTCCATGATCGGTCACCAGTCCGATCAGACATCGCTGGATCGGTCACCAGACCGATCCACGAAGGAGCAACGTGCCAATGTCCCTGATCGGTCACCAGACCGATCCAGGGACTCAAACCTAGCCCTCCAAGCTAGGAATTCATCCACCTTAGCCCTCTAAGCTAAGGATTTTTCCATCTAACCCTCCAAGTTGGGAATTTGCACCTAACCCTCCAAGTTAGGACTTTTCACCTAGCCCTCCAAGCTAGGACTTTTCACCCAACCCTTCCGAGTTAGAACATCATCCAACCTAGTCCTCCAAGCTAGGCACCTGACCCTCCAAGCCAGGACTTTTTCACCTAATTCTCCAGGATGGGAATTAGCACCTAACCCTCCAAGTTAGGACTTTTCACCTAGCCCTCCAAGCTAGGACTTTTCACCCAACCCTTCCGGATTAGGACTTTTCACCACCTGGCTTCACTCACCAGGACCCGGCTTCACTCATCGGGATTTTCAACACCTGGCTTCACTCACTAGGACCCAGCTTCACTCACCGGGATTTCCATCACCTGGCTTCACTCACCAGGACTCGGCTTCACTCACCGAGATTTCCACCACATGGCTTCACTCACCAGGACCCGCCTTCACTCACCGGGATTTCCACCACCTGACTTCAGTCACCAGGACCCGGCTTCACTCATCGAGATTTCCATCACCTGGCTTCACTCACCAGGACTCGACTTCACTCACCGGAATTTCAACCTAGCTTCACAAGCTAGGACCTGGCTTCACTCACCAGGGATTCATGCCCAGTCCCCGACCAGGACTTTAACCCAAATTCGCTCAACCAAACTTAAATCATTGTCAAACACGAAAACAACAACCGGGCCAGACTGCATCAACACTGATAATGTTGAGTACAGAAATTTCATAAGTGCCGAAGCATTCAAGTGTTTGGCTATATTCACCCCCCGCCTCTCTAGCCATCCGGTTTCCAACACTTACTCTTGGGCGTCTCACACAACTAACTAAACATGTACCCCTAGATTATTCTCAATCATAGTTAGAAGCAATTGAAAGGAAATTATCTAGGGTTGTCAATTCTCAAAAATCTAAACTCAATGGACTAGAATATTGTCCTTAAATCAACATCTTAGCATACTTCATCTTTCATGACTCATTGAGATGAACTAAACACTCAAAGCTTATCAAGGGAATATTTAGTGGCTCTCTTCCTAAGTTCTTGCACACTGCCATGGTTCTTGCACTACCATAAGCTTGCTTATGCTCTAATCTCCACCATCATTCTTGATTTGGATCCACACCTACAAAAGCATATTCAAACAAGTTAAAGAAATATGAAATGATAGAAATGAAATAGAAGTTTAATGATCTTTGATACTTATGAATTATGATAAAGAAAGTAGAGAAATATGACATGATAAGAAAATATAGAAAAGAAGTATGGCATAATAAGAAAATATGGAAAAGTAAAGAAAATGGAAGACTTGGACACCAAAGTTGTATCCTAATGCACTTTGCCCTCTCATTTTGAATTATCCTGCATATTTCATAGCCTAGGTGAGTAAGGATTGGAGAGTGCCTCTTAATTGGATTAAAACCATGCTGAATTTAGTGTGCCCAGGTTTTATTCTGTGCCAACCTCTGTTGATCGGTCTGGAGACCGATCAGACTTCTTCTGATCGGTCAAGGGACCGATCAGTCTTTCCCTGATCGGATTGGTGACCAATCAGGGTCTGATCAGTAGCTGATTTTAGCAACCTTCTGAATTGTTTCTGCCTGATTTTTTCCATTTCAACCAATACTACATCTTAAAACCAACTAGCTCCTTGTTCTCATCTTCACATCCGAAATCTAACCCAGCACTTGTTTTCCACTTCATATTTTTTTTCTTTTCTTTTCTTTTCTTTTTTTCTGTTGTTCTATTTTTCTGATTTTTCTTCTCTGCAGCCAAGTTTTTTTTGTTTCTGTTTTTGCTTCCTTTTCTTTCAATGATTCTAACACTTGGAAGCTCCCATTTATTTCCATCAAAATGATTGTAATGTATCATTAATTCTTGCAATTTAGCTGCCTTTACAGCCACCCAGTTTTTGCTTCCTTTTAGCTTCTCAGTTTTTTTTCTTTTTTTTTTCAGCACTTTCAAATTCAATTCACACTTGAATTGTACATCCCAATTCATCTTCAACCGAAACGTTTTTGATCAAAACATATAATTAATATGGAATTATATGCTCTACTTACTCTTGCAACCAAACTTGATATAAAACTCCTTCAATTGACATCTTTGCTTGTATGTTGCCAAATGCTACACTTTATCCTCTATATTTGATCAAATGCTTGCTCCTCCCCCACACTTAAACTTTTGTCCGTCTCAGGTAACGTAACATCAAGAGACGCTCAAAGTACCCAAGTCCATGGAAAATATGGTATGAACAGAAAAATAGGAGAAGGAAAATAGAATATAGGGTAGGTCAACAAGAAATATAGCTAAATTGATATGAGAAAGAAAATAAAGTGATTCACCTCTATAAATGGGGTCCAATTATAGAAATATAATTTTGAAAGAACCTAAGCAAGTTCTAAAGTACAATCACAGGTGTGTATCACAAAAATTAGGCTAATCCACACTAGGTAAAAAGAATTCATCTCAAGTCATCAATCTAGAGTCCATAACTAAGTAGTACTCAAGCATCCAAGATTTTTCTGTTGGAACTTGGATGGCTAGAGAGGGGGGGTGAATATAGCCAGACACCAAATCTTCTTGCTTTTGAACTTATCTGCACTTAAGTTAGCCGCAGCGGAAGCAATACAAGTATAACAGTAGAAACAGAAATGCAATAACTGAAAACCAAACCACACAGTCGCTAACAAGGATCGTTTACAAGGTTCGGGGATAACATGCCCCTACTCCTTGGCGTGGCCGTAAGGTGGGCGATCCCTTGATCGTCGGCAGATCAAGCCTCGGTGAACACTGGATATCAAGCCCCTCCTTCTCAGTGGAGAAACCTCTCCACAAGCTGTCTCACAGATGCATACAAGATAAGCTCACGAGACACTCGAGAAGGGAAGCTTACTAGAAAGTGATAAGAACGCTTAAGCTCAAAGCAATAGAGAGCACACAAGCACCACAACCCAGCCAAACTTCCCAAGTTTCTGTCTGTTCCACTTGTTGTCGCTCCTCTGCATCAGCTTCAACTTAAGCTCTGCTCACCATCGCCAACTTCATCAGCATCCACTGAGCCAGCCTGAACCCACTGACCTCCCTGAGCACTAAGTCCAATGAAGACCTCCTCTCCAGCTGAGCCTCCGTCAGTCGCCGGATACGCCAGCTACGCCAGCTGCCCGTTGAAACCTGAAATCCGTAAACAGACAAACCTGCACCAAGGAAAGCCTCCCATTGACTGTCCTCCAATGTTTGAACCATCCCTGTAAAGTCTTTACACTTCAACAGAAGCTTAGAAAAATATATCAAATGAAATTAGCAATGTATCAGAGAATCGGCAGAGAAAACAGTCGCGATTAGAGCGTTTGACAGCGTATTTGAATTAAAGTTCTGCTCCTGAACGGTCCCCAGACCGATCAGGGAGGACCCTGATCGGTCATAAGGAGAATCTCGCGACACTTGATCATTCACTTAGACCGATCTGAACAGTATCCCTGATCGGTCACCATACCGATCAGGAGTTGAGCAGTAAGGTTCCCAAAACTCACTGTATGCTCCCTGATCGGTCAGCAGACCGATCAGACATAGCTGGATCGGTCACCAGATCAATCCACGAGGGAACATCGTTCCAACTTCCCTGATCGGTCACTAGACCGATCCAGGTAATGCCAAATCTACTCTAAGTCATGAGAACAAATCTCCAGCCCTTCCATGACTCGTGCTCAGGCCCTCGGACCAAGATTCCATGCCCAGCTTCACTCACCGGGACTTCACCTAGCCCTCCAAGCTAGGACCTGGCCCTCCAAGCCATAATTTCATCCAACCTAGCCCTCCAAGCAAGGACCTGACCCTCCAAGCCAGGGTTTCATCCAACCTAGCCCTCCATGCTAGGACCTAACTCTCCAAGTTACGACTTTTCCACACATAACCGTCCAGGTTAGGAATTTTCACACCTAGCCCTCCAAGCTAGGACTTTTCCACACCTAACCCTCCAGGTTAGGATTTTATCCACCTAGCCCTCCAAGCTATGATTTTTCCACACCTAACCCTCCCAGTTAGGATTTTATCCACCTAGCCCTCCAATCTTGATTTTTCAACGCCTAACCCTCCCAGTTAGGATTGTATCCACCTAGCCCTCCAAGCTAGAATTTTTCCACATCTAACCCTCCAAGTTAGGATTTTATCCACCTAGCCCTCCAAGCTAGGACTTTTTCACACCTAACCCTCCAAGTTAGGACTTTTCACACCTAGCCCTCCAAGCTAGGACTTTTTTCCATGCCAACGTGCGATCTCCCGATCCTCCTGGACTTAATCCAAATTCTCGCAACCAAACTTAAATCAAACTCAAATCATAACTTAAATCGGTGTCAACACCAAAACAACAATCAGAGGCAGACTGCATCAACAATCTCCCTCATTTTATTTTTTGACAACCCGATTTAAGTTTAGTCATTAATGATCAATTGAAGGCGATTCAATTAACGTAAGGGAATCAGAATCCCCCCCTACAATAACCCTAAACTTAATCAACCATTCTCTCCCCCTTTGTCAAACATCGAAAAGGGTATGGTTATTAAGATTAAACATACCTCCCCCTCAAACACGGGTCTCTCCCCAAACCCAAAATAATCAAGGTAAAGTTTTTGAATTGCATATGAGAGACATATAGCATATGTGTATCCTGACAACAATGTATATGTAACGACCCAGAAAATTTTCTTAATATTTTCTTTAAAATATTGATCATGTCTAGATAATTTTCCGAGGGACCTAGAGATATTAGTACAAACCTTAGCCTAGAAATCCATGATTTTCTCATTTAAATTGAGAAATTTAGTACTAATGGGCCTTATATGGGCTCCAAAAATAGGTTTTAATTAGGTAGAATTTACTATAAATATAAAAGAATTGTAATTAAGAATTTTAGCATGATTATGGGTGAATTTTAGGGAATTTTCAAAAAAAAGGAAAAATGAAATAAAAAGAAAATAAAAAAAAGTGCATGCACCAAGGATTGAACCTTGGACCTAGTCTACAACCATGCATGCACTAACCAATTCACCTAGCAAGGGAGTGCTAGTAGGGAATTAAGTGGATTTTGGTTAATGCTTAAGGAAAATGAAGAGTCATCCACCATGACTCTTCACTTGCCTCCTTAAAGTGGTATAAAGAGAGGGCATGGGGAGTTACTTCTCTTCTTCCACCAAGTTCACCCTTCTCCCTCCTCCTCCTTCATCCTAGCCGAAACCCCAAGGGGGGATTTTCCTTAGGAAAAGTTCCCAAGAAAGCTTCTCCTTCCAAGATCCAAGATTTGTTCAAGGTTACAAAGGTTAGAGGTGGTCAAAAGGCAACAAGGTCTTCATCTTTCTCTCAAATCTAAGGTCTAAAACCAAGGTAAACCAAGGTAAGACCCCCTCACCTGTGGTGTAATGGTTTATCTTGATATGGCTATGATCTAAGCATTTTGTTTGAGATCCATGTTGAAAAATCCATGAAAGAGGACTTAGGGTTTCGGCCACCTCCATGTTTCTATGGCTAGGACTAGTTTTAACTCTCTAATGATGGTTCTTATGTCTCCTTATGATGTAAGTGATGTTAGTGGTGATTCATGTGAATTTTTACATGCTTAATGGCTCCTACAAGTTTCGGCCAAGACCCCTAAACTATGGATGGAACTTGATCTAACCCTTCAACATGTTTAATTTGTTTCCCCTATGACATGATGGATAATGATTGGGTTTTATAATAATTTTTCTATGAATTTCATGGGACTTTAGGTTTTGGCCAAGGGCTAATCTAAAGCTAAGGGATTAGGGTTAGCTTTAGCTATGGGATCAAATGCTTTCTATAGCATTTTATGTTGTATGGGATGTTATTTGTGACCTATATGAATTTTTCCATGGACCTAGGGTTCCTTAGGGTTTCGGCCAAGGCCATAACTTGGGGTTTGGAGTGGGTTAAGACGACAAGAATGTATGTTTATAGGATACTATGATGTATGTGTATGCTTAAGTATGTTGGAAGAATTTTATGCCCTTGAAAACCCTAGCTTATGGGTCATGAATTGTATGTTAGGTCACTTGTTATGATGATTCATAAATGTTTAGACCATGTGCCATGAACCTAAGGAAATGTATCATGTATGAAAGGATCTAGGCATGTTTTCCTATGTACCATGACCATGTATGTTTAATGAATTAAGATGCTAATTATGTAGGTATGCCATGAGATAGGAATGATATGTATGTATGCCATGATCTATGAATGATATGTATGATTTACTAATGATATGTATGCATGTCATGTTATGAATGGAAATGATGAATGAAGTTAAAGTTCATGCCTTCAAGGAATAATGATGATATGGAATGAAAATGATGAATGGAGATAAGATTCATGCCTATAAGGTATAATGATGATGTTAAGCATTAAGAATGAATGATTATGCTATGAATGCTTATGAATGAAGAAGCATATGAAAGTATTTTATTTTATGAATGAGCTTATACCAGACCTAAGTAAGGTCCACGGTTCTGGACTACCGATGAAGCTTTCTACGGTTCCAGACTACCGATGAAGCAGTCCACGGTTCTGGACTACCAATGAAACTGTCCACGGTTCAGGGACTACCAATGAAGCAGTCCTTACCCTAGTAGGTCGAGATTAGCTACCTCGTATTTACTTAGGGATGCGCGCATATGATGAATAAATGTGGTACAAGCCAGGGCCCTATGATGTTATGATTATGTTTAAGTATTTAAAAGTATGATTTTTAACTAAGCATCCTTATGATATATGCATTTGCCGCATGCATCCATCCATGTTATGCATTATATTTATGATAAGTATGTTTATGCAAAGTAAGTATTATGCGAGGTATGTTTATGCAAAGTATGATAATGCAAAGTATGTTCATGCTAAAATATGATGCCATGATTTTATTTATGTTCATGCTAAGATATAATGCCATGATTATATTTATGTTCATGTTAATTATGATGGCATGATTTTATTTATGTCCATGCGTATGCTTATGCTAAAATATGATGCCATGATTTTATTTATGTTCATGCTAAGCTATAATGCCATGATTATATTTATGTTCATGTTAATTATGATGTCATGATTATGTTTATGTTCATGTTAATTATGATGCTATGATTGTGTTTATGTTCATGCTAAAGTATGATGCCATGATATTTATGTTCATGCTAAAGTATGATGCCATGATATCTATGTTCATGCTAAATTCTGATGCCATGATTTTATTTATGTTTATGCTAAAATGATGATGCCATGATTGTGTAGATGTTCATGATAAGAAGTATGCTATGATATGTAGGATTTAGGCATTATGTTCATGTTTATACGACGTATGGATTTTGTGAGTAGGAAAAGGGTTTTACTAAGCCTCCGTGCTTATAGTCTTATTTTCTTATACCGCAGATCAAGCAAGAGATTTCTAAGGAAAGCAGCAGGAGAGGCAAGAACATGGGTGTGTAGTAGTGGCATGGCCAAGAAACCCTCTCATTTCACTTATTGCATATTTTGTGATCTGACAATGCTTACTTTGGGTTATGCTCGACTTATGATAGTTATGCCTAAGAAACAACCTACTATTCGTGAAGTTATGGATAAACTACTTGCTTCCTGAAATGCTTATGAATAAGTCATGGAAAGTTGATATCATGATGCTATGCATGCTGATAATATGTTACCTGTGTAACGCCCCAAAATTCCCATTTTTAGTTCTTAAAGTCCTTAGAATTATTTGAAAATGGTTTAGAAATATTCTAGATATTTTTAGGAATTTTTAGAATATTTTTATGGAATTTTCCGAGTCCGTTTGGTATTTTAAAAAAAAGGAAAGAAAAAGAAAAAGGAAAAAAAAAATTTTAAAGGGCAGCAAGGTGTTCGAACCCGCGACCAGCAGGAGACAAGGCAAGCGCGCGACCAGCCAGGCTAGGGTATCAAACACTACAAGGGATGGAGAGAAGTATATTTAAGGGGTAGTTAGGTCGATCCGCCCCATAGGTATAAATAGATAATTAAAGAGAGAAGTTTTATTTCTCTCCTCTCCAAACCCTCACGCCGGCCTCCTCTCCTCTCTTGGGCGACGCCGACCAACACCAAGCCCTCGAGGGCTGGCCAAAGCTCTCCTCCGAGAGATATTCCTATATTCGGGATCCCCGCGACGAGAGGAACGCGTAGGCGTGAAGAATTCTCCGAGATCTCAAGTTTCTCTCGAACCTCCGACGCCGTTCTTGGTTGTAAGTCCAAGATATCAATGTAAGTACTGCTCACCTGCAGTAAGAGGCAGTTTTTCCGCGAGAATTTCCTTAAACGTTTTTAAAAGAGATATTTCCTTTTTGTTTGAGTTTTTGCATGTGATCTTAGTTCATTATATGCTTATATATGTTGATTAAGTACCCTATGTGAGTTTAGGGTCCAAGAAAAGCTATGAGAAAAGAAAAGAGAAGATAAAGATAAGAAAAGAAAAGGCCAAGGCCTTAAGAAATCCCCAAAAGTCAAGACTTAGGGATTTTAGCAGGCAAGGTGCTCGAGAAAATGCCAAGGCATTTACAGATAAGAAAGAAAAGAAAGAAAAGTTATTTTATTTTCTAAGGCCAGTACCCGGCGTCCAAGGGCGTCGTTAAAGAAATCCAGGTGTCCAATTCCAAGGTCTTGGCCCTGGTAGACCAAGGTATGCTCTATTAGGATTGGTGGCTCGCTACCCCAACCTTTTAGGGAACGCGCATATGAGATGGTACTTACGTCTTCAGTGGATCCAAGTGATTATTATTTTCAAGTATATGCTTTAGCAAAGTTTTCTAAAGTTTAAGAAAGTTTTCAAAGGTTAAAAAATAGCTAAAGTTTCAAGTTGAGCCAAGAAAAGTAAATTGAGATTTATTATTACTTGAGTATGCATGTTTTGAGTTATACATATTCTTAGTTTCCTTTCAAGCATATTAATATCTCATATGATTTTCATATTGTTCTAGAAGCATATTTGCACATCTCGAGATTTTGTGAGCTAGATAGTACTTACTAAGCTTTTTGCTTACTAGATGCATTTCTCTTATTGCAGATAAAGGTAAAGGCAAGCAATTCTAAAGGAAGGCGACGAGGCGGTGCTGAGAAAAGTGTGTGTGGTGGCTGATTTTGGAGAGATCTTTGAGACGAGACAATTTAGTTATTTGAATTACAATATTTTAGTTTATTCAATTTCAAGTTATTGCTTTATGGAGTTTAGCGAACATTTAAGCTTTGGATAGTTTTACATGCTCAATTTCTTACAGTTAAGATTCCATGTCATTTCATTTAGCATACACATCCTTATAATTGCATTGGATGAGTAAAAGTGTGAGTAGTTGGAAATATTGATACTTTGTTGGAGAAATAGATGTTTGTGCCAAGATAGTATTAATTTCTCTTTGAATCAAGTTTTATTGCTTAAATATGTTTAGAAAAGTTGCATTCACATTTCATAATGCTTTAGCAAGGTTCTTGAACATGTATTTGGTGTTATGAATGCATAGGAGTCTAGATTGGTACAAACTCTATTGTTAAAGTTTATATAAACTCGAATAGCTCATTTTCTTCCGCAAAAGTCCTAATTTCAAGTTTATGGATTGATTTTGTTTGGCTAAATTGTTTAGAAAACTGGCATAGAGTATAGAAATGGTATCATAGTTTTATATGGCTCGAAAATACATGATTGGTGGACCTTTGAAGCAAGTGCCGAAACCTGAATTTCCGATTTCAGGCCTATCAGTCGACTGATACAGTATCAGTCGACTGATACCCGAAAGATGAGTTGGGTGAGGCAAGCTTCAATGAGTATCATCTTGCGAGCTTTTGAGAAGGAAAGTGTGATATGGTATCGTGCATGACTACTTAAGTTAGAATATCATTGTTAGATGAATTAAAAAGAAAAAAAAAGATTTCCGCATTTCTATTAGTTGTGCATTAGAGTCGAGAAGTAGACAGAAGTAACGATCCGCCTTCAGCAGGAGAAGGCGGGTCGCTACAGGTGGTATCAGAGCAGTTCCCATTCTCCAGCATCACACACACATCAGCATCAACCTTGCCGTCTTCAAGTAAGAAAGCTTTCAGTTTCAGTTTTTCTATTGCTCCTTTACTTAACTTCAGTATAGAGAAATGCTTAAGTACTTACTCATATGTGCATAGAACAAGGAAGCATGTTTAATACCTTAGTACCACGGAATCATGTTTAATCCCTAGAATGGATATTAGAGAAATGCTTAAGTACTTACTTGATTTGCCCAAAAGTAAGTTTTGGGATTATGGCACGCATGGTGCTTGATAAAAGTTTTGAGTAAGACCAAAGTCTTACTAAGCCCTAGAACGAGTTCTAGGACTAAGAAATGAGATAAGGATCGAGACCAAGGTCTTGTTATATCCTAAAGCAAGTTTGGGAACATTACCATTGAGTGTTAAGTTATACATTTGAGGACTTCCTAGAAAGGCCCAAAACGAAGAGCAAGCTCCTAGAGGGCAAGAGGCAACAGAGTCAGTACCCCCACCAAATCTCTTAGACGTGGTGGCTCAGTTACAGAGACAGTTAGCAGAACAACAACAAGTTATTGCCACTAGGATGGCTAACCAGCGGGTCGTTATTATTACCTCGCCGGTGGCGAATGTAGTGGCACCAGTTGTGATCGAAGACCCATCGATTACATCTGTAGTCCGGCAAGGGGGGTAAGGCAAGAAGCGTACCTCATTCAGTAGAAGAAACTGAAGCCAGGGAACTTCCCAGGCACAAGCAGACCATGGGATGCTTAAGCATAGTTCAAAACGTTGGAAAGAATAGTAGGGCTACTGGACTGGCATGAGGTAGAGAAGATAAAGTGTGCATCTTTCTGCCTTGCGGGAGATGCTATAATATAGTGGAAGAGAGTCAAGGCCAAGAGAAATGTCAGCCAGATGACATGGGCCGACTTCGAGACTGAGTTCTTCGAAGAATACTTTCACATGCAAGTAACCAACAAGCATTATGATGAATTCACGGAGTTCAGACAAGGAGAACTATCCGTGGATGAAGCAGTGAAGATGTTTAAGCGGTTAGCTCATCTGTGCCCAGAGCTAGTTAGCACAGAAAAAGAGATAGTTAGGCTAATGCTCAAGATGCTATGGCCTGAGATAGCGTTGAAGGGGGCTAGCGGTGTTAAGAGGCTGCAAACCCCCGAAGAACTAATAAGTAGTGCTTTGATCACTGAGCACTACTTAAATAGTATAAAGGCCACTAGAAAAGTTGAACGATGAAGTTCTTAACAACCTTACCGTCAGGGGAAGTAATGGCCTCTACTGAGAGGCTAAGGGCAGTATCAATCTAGATTTCCAACCAAGAGCTCTACAGTGACTTGTTAGTCCTTGAGATGAAGGATTACGATGTCATTTTAGGAATGGACTTCTTGAGCAAGTATAATGCTTCTATAGACTGCCGCAAGAAAAAAGGTCAAGTTCACACCAGAAGCAGAACCTTCATTTGAGTTTATTGGAGACCCAAGGAGAAAGATAAATAGGTTCCTACCTACCTTACAAGCTCAGAGAATGTTAGAGAAGGGGTGCTCTGGTTTTCTAGCTCATATAGTAGATGCAAGTCAAAGAGAAGGATTGGAGAGAGAAGAAGTGAGGGTAGTCTGTGACTATCCTGAGGTGTTTCCTGAAGAGTTACCAGGACTCCCTCCCAATCGGGAAATTGAGTTTGAAATTGAGTTGGCCCAGGAACCAACCCAATTTCGAAGGCACCTTATCGCATGGCGCCAGCAGAACTGAAAGAATTACAAGAACAATTGCAAGAGTTGCTAGACAAGGGCTTCATTCGCCCGAGTCATTCACCCTGGGGAGCTCCTGTACTTTTCGTGAAGAAGAAGGATGGGTCTATGCGTCTGTGCATAGACTACAGAGCTCTGAACAAGGTAACCATCAAGAACAAGTACCCCCTTCCTAGAATAGATGATTTATTTGATCAACTCAAAGGGGCTACAGTGTTCTCGAAGATAGATCTGCGTTCTGGGTATCATCAGCTAAAGGTTAAAGAAAGTGACATCCCCAGGACGGCTTTCAGGACATGATACGGCCACTATGAATTTGTAGTAATGCCTTTTGGAGTAACCAATGCTCCAGCAGTCTTCATGGAGCTGATGAACCACATCTTCAGGGAGTATCTCGATAAATTCATCATTGTATTTATTGATGATATCCTCATATATTCACAGACTCCAGAGGACCATGCTACACACTTGAGGATAGTGCTGCAGATCCTTCAGCAGGAGAAGCTCTATGCAAAATTCTCAAAGTGTGAGTTTTGGCTAGATCAGGTGACCTTCCTAGGTCACATTGTATCCAAAGAAGGCATTCAAGTTGATCCAGCCAAGATAGAAGCAGTCAGCAACTGGTGTAGACCCAAGAGTGCCAGTGAGATCAGAAGCTTCTTAGGCCTGGCAGGATATTACAGAAAATTTGTGGATGACTTTTCCAGGATAGCCTCTCCACTCACAGCTTTGACCAGAAAGAACAAGAAGTTTGAATGGTCAGATAAATACGAGCACAGTTTTCTAGAGCTGAAGAAGAGATTGACTAGTGCTCCCATCCTGACTGTTCCAGAGAGTGACAAGGCCTTTGACATCTATAGTGATGCATCCAAGATGGGCCTTGGAGCTGTCCTCATGCAAGACGGTAAAGTGATAGCATATGCCTCCAGACAGCTCAAGGACTATGAGAAGAATTACCCTACCCACGACCTTGAGCTAGCAGCTGTGGTTTTTGCACTGAAGCTCTGGAGACATTACCTGTATGGAGTGCAGTGCAGAATCTTCACAGACCATCAGAGTTTGAAGTACTTCTTCACCCAGAAAGATCTGAATATGAGGCAGCGCATGTGGCTAGAGTTGGTCAAAGATTATGACTGTGAAATCCTCTACCACCCAGGTAAAGCTAATAAAGTGGCAGATGCACTGAGCAGAAAATCCTGTGCGGCACTGATGTCCTTATCATCACTGTCTCTACCACTTCAGAGAGAAATAAAGAATTTTGGAGTCGAGGTAATAATCGGGCAACTTTCTGCATTGACTCTAGAGTCAACCCTGCTTATAGATATACAAGGAAAGCAAGATCAAGACCCAGAAATCCAGAAGATCAAGCAGGGGATCCAAGAGGCAGAAAATTCAGAGTTTCGAGTATCAGATAGTGGCATCCTCTATTTTGGAGACCGCCTTTGCGTCCCCAATGATGAGGAACTAAGAAAGAATATTCTAGAAGAGGCCCACAGTACCCCATACTCTATGCATCCTGGTTCTACCAAGATGTATCAAGATTTAAAGAAAAGATTCTGGTGGTCTGGACTCAAGCGAGACGTGTCCAGATATATCAGTACCTGCTTGACCTGCCAGAGGGTCAAAGCAGAACACCAGAGACCAGGAGGAGTTCTACAGCCACTTCCCATTCCAGAGTGGAAGTGGGAAGAAATATCCATGGACTTTATCACAGGTCTTCTAAGAACCACCCATGGACACGATGCAATTTGGGTGATAGTGGACAGATTGACCAAGTCTGCCCATTTCCTAGCCATCAAGTTATCGCATTCGGTAGAGCAATTAGCACAGCTGTACGTGAAGGAAGTAATCAGGCTTCACGGAGTCCCGAAGTCGATCGTTTCTGACAGAGATGGGCGATTCATCTCCCATTTTTGGAGGTGTGTTCAGGACGCCCTAGGCACCAAACTTCAGTTCAGCACAGCCTTCCATCCCCAGACAGATGGACAAACAGAGAGAGTAAATCAGATTTTAGAAGACATGCTCAGGGCTTGTGCGTTGGACTTTAAGGGTAGTTGGTGTAAATTTCTGTGCTTAGCTGAGTTTGCCTACAACAATAGCTATCAGGCCACCATCAGGATGGCGCCTTATGAGGCATTGTATGGCAGGAAATGTAGATCACCCATATGTTGGCAAGAAGCTGGTGAGAGGAAGGAGATGGAGTCAGAACTAGACAGCCAGACTGAGCTTATAGATGAGACCACTCAGGCTATCCAGACGATTCGCCAGAGGATTGAGACTGCCCAGAGTAGACAGAAAAGTTATGCTGACACACGCCGTAGGCCACTTGAATTCCAAGTTGGAGATTCAGTATTTCTCAAGGTCGCCCCTATGAAGGGAGTGATGAGATTTGGCAAGAAGGGCAAGCTGAGTCCTCGCTACATAGGACCCTATAATATTATAAAGAGAGTTAGAAAGGTAGCCTATGAGCTGGGCTTACCAGAGGATATGTCAGCTATCCACAGTACATTTCATGTCTCTATGCTAAAGAAGTGTATTCATGACCCTAGCCAAGTGATTCAACCCCAGTCAGTACAGATCCAAGAGGATCTTAGCTATGAGAGCAGACCGACACAGATAGTGGACAAGGCAGTTAAAAGATTAAGAAACAAAGAAGTGCCACTAGTGAAGGTCATCTGGCAGAATCAAAAGCATGAAGAGGCTACTTGGGAACGTGAGGACAGCATGAGAGAGAGATATCCAGAATTATTCTAAGTTCGAGGACGAACTTTTCATAAGGTATGGGGGATTGTAACGCCCCAAAATTCCCATTTTTAGTTCTTAAAGTCCTTAGAATTATTTGAAAATGGTTTAGAAATATTCTAGATATTTTTAGGAATTTTTAGAATATTTTTATGGAATTTTCCGAGTCCGTTTGGTATTTTAAAAAAAAAGGAAAGAAAAAGAAAAAGGAAAAAAAAAAATTTTAAAGGGCAGCAGGGTGTTCGAACCTGCGACCAGCACGAGACCAGGCAAGCGCGCGACCAGCCAGGCTAGGGTATCAAACACAACAAGGGATGGAGAGAAGTATATTTAAGGGGTAGTTAGGTCGATCCGCCCCATAGGTATAAATAGATAATTAAAGAGAGAAGTTTTATTTCTCTCCTCTCCAAACCCTCACGTCGACCTCCTCTCCTCTCTTGGGCGACGCCGACCAACACCAAGCCCTCGAGGGCCGGCCAAAGCTCTCCTCCGAGAGATATTCCTATATTCGAGATCCCCGCGATGAGAGGAACGCGTAGGCGTGAAGAATTCTCCGAGATCTCAAGTTTCTCTCGAACCTCCGACGCCGTTCTTGGTTGTAAGTCCAAGATATCAATGTAAGTACTGCTCACCTGCAGTAAGAGGCGGTTTTTCCGCGAGAATTTCCTTAAAAGTTTTTAAAAGAGATATTTCCTTTTTGTTTGAGTTTTTGCATGTGATCTTAGTTCATTATATGCTTATATATGTTGATTAAGTACCCTATGTGAGTTTAGGGTCCAAGAAAAGCTATGAGAAAAGAAAAGAGAAGATAAAAGATAAGAAAAGAAAAGGCCAAGGCCTTAAGAAATCCCCAAAAGTCAAGACTTAGGGATTTTAGCACGCAAGGTGCTCGAGAAAATGCCAAGGCATTTACAGATAAGAAAGAAAAGAAAGAAAAGTTATTTTATTTTCTAAGGCCAGTACCCGGCGTCCAAGGGCGTCGTTAAAGAAATCCAGGTGTCCAATTCCAAGGTCTTGGCCCTGGTAGACCAAGGTCTGCTCTATTAGGATTGGTGGCTCGCTACCCCAACCTTTTAGGGAACGCGCATATGAGATGGTACTTACGTCTTCAGTGGATCCAAGTGATTATTATTTTCAAGTATATGCTTTAGCAAAGTTTCTAAAGTTTAAGAAAGTTTTCAAAGGTTAAAGAATAGCTAAAGTTTCAAGTTGAGCCAAGAAAAGTAAATTGAGATTTATTATTGCTTGAGTATGCATGTTTTGAGTTATACATGTTCTTAGTTTCCTTTCAAGCATATTAGTATCTCATATGATTTTCATATTGTTCTAGAAGCATGTTTGCACATCTCGAGATTTTGTGAGCTAGATAGTACTTACTAAGCTTTTTGCTTACTAGATGCATTTCCTCTTATTGCAGATAAAGGTAAAGGCAAGCAATTCTAAAGGAAGGCGACGAGGCGGTGCTGAGAAAAGTGTGTGTGGTGGCTGATTTTGGAGAGATCTTTGAGACGAGACAATTTAGTTATTTGAATTACAATGTTTTAGTTTATTCAATTTCAAGTTATTGCTTTATGGAGTTTAGCGAACATTTAAGCTTTGGATAGTTTTACATGCTCAATTTCTTACAGTTAAGATTCCATGTCATTTCATTTAGCATACACATCCTTATAATTGCATTGGATGAGTAAAAGTGTGAGTAGTTGGAAATATTGATACTTTGTTGGAGAAATAGATGTTTGTGCCAAGATAGTATTAATTTCTCTTTGAATCAAGTTTTATTGCTTAAATATGTTTAGAAAAGTTGCATTCACATTTCATAATGCTTTAGCAAGGTTCTCGAACATGTATTTGGTGTTATGAATGCATAGGAGTCTAGATTGGTACAAACTCTATTGTTAAAGTTTATATAAACTCGAATAGCTCATTTTCTTCAGCAAAAGTCCTAATTTCAAGTTTATGGATTGATTTTGTTTGGCTAAATTGTTTAGAAAACTGGCATAGAGTATAGAAATGGTATCATAGTTTTATATGGCTCGAAAATACATGATTGGTGGACCTTTGAAGCAAGTGCCGAAACCTGAATTTCAGATTCAGGCCTATCAGCACTGATACAGTATCAGTCGACTGATACCCGAAAGATGAGTTGGGTGAGGCAAGCTTCAATGAGTATCATCTTGCGAGCTTTGAGAAGGAAAGTGTGATATGGTATCGTGCATGACTACTTAAGTTAGAATATCATTGTTAGATGAATTAAAAGAAAAAAAAAGATTTCCGCATTTTCTATTAGTTGTGCATTAGAGTCGAGAAGTAGAAAAGTAACGATCCGTCTTAAGCAGGAGAAGGCGGTCGCT
>JAGFNQ010005440.1:343064-383439 GCA_024364735.1 Boesenbergia rotunda | reverse complement strand
GGTTTCACACTTCACCAAATGATCTGAAGTCAGCATTCCTTAATGGGATCAATAAGGAAGAGGTTTATGTAGAACAACCCCCCGGATTTGAGACCCTAACTATCCAAGACACGTTTATAAATTGAGAAAAGCCTTATGGATTGAAACAAGCTCCCCGGTCTTGGTATGAAAGACATTCTTCCATTTCTAGTGTTAAGGGGTTTAGGAGAGGAACAATTGACCCTACTTTGTTCCTAAAATCTAAGGACAATGGACATATTTGTTGCCCCAAGTGTATGTAGATGATATCATTTTGGGTTCAACAATAATGACTTCCTACAAGAATTCATCAAATGTATGGAAGATGAATTTGAAGATGAGTCTTGTAGGAGAGCTAACCTTCATTTTAGGACTACAAGTTAAGCAAACAAATAAAGGAACACATGTCTTTCAAACTAAGTATGCTAAGGAAATGTTGAAGAAATTTGGCCTAGAAAATGCTATGGTAGCATCTACACCCATAGGAACCAATGTGAAAATGGATAGTGACCTTGAAGGTAAAATGGTAGACTCAAAATAATATAGGAGCATGATTGGTAGTCTACTATACGTAACTACTAGTAGACCCGACATACTTTTTAAGGTAGGTATGTGTGCACAGTACCAATCATGTGCAAAAGAGTCCCATTTGGTAGTAGTGAAGAGGATCCTAAGGTATGTTAGAGGGACTCTCAATGTCGGGTTGTGGTATCCTAGAACTCCAAATGTTGACGTTATTGGATACACCCACTCGGACTATGCAGGGTGTAAGCTAGATAGGAAGAGTACTAATAGAGGGTGTTAATTCCTTGGGTCTTCGTTAGTTAGTTGGAGTAGAAGGAAACAACCATGTGTTTCCCTATCAACCACGGAAGCCGAATATGTGGCAATGGGTGGATGTGTTTCCCAACTACTTTGGATCATGCACACCTTAGAAGATTATGAGTTACATTATTCCAAGGTCAAAGTCTTGTGTGATAATGTAAGTACAATCAATTTGACTAAGAATCCGGTTCACCATTCTAGGACAAAATACATTGAAGTGAAGCATCAATTCATTAGGGACCACATCTACACTATGTTGAATCAAAGTCAAACCTAGCCGACATTTTTACCAAGCCTCTTCCCGAATCGGAATTTACATCCTTAAGAAGAGGCCTTGGAATGTGTTTTGTAGAAGTCTAGGATGAACCTTAGGGTAATAGATTGGGAAAAGAGTGCTTGATTCATTAGGATGATACAATTGGTTCACTTGTGCTTGTGGCATAGTGTTGAATCAAGAAAAGTATCAAAATATGAAAACTACACCAACCATGGGTAGAGCAAGTGTTTAATTAATGGACACTTTGGCCAAAGATAATGGTTGAACATTTTAAACCTTTGAAAATCATTTCATGTCTTATATGTTTGGTCATGAGCTTAGAAGAAATTTGAATGCAAAACTAGGTTGAAATATTGATACTCTCTTAGTGGTTTTCAACATTTTTGAAGTTTGGTCAAAAGTCAAGCATGCTTGAAATTTTATATGGACTTTTCTTGATAGAGTATATTATTTCAAACATGCTTGCAAATTTTTAAAATTTTTGGAATTTTTCTGAATTTTCTGGACGTTTCTGAAATTCGACAGAAAATCTAAAATTTTCCACTGACAGAGTATCAGTCGACTGCCCCTTGGGCAGTCGACTGGCAAATCTGGTTTCAACTGCTGAACAATTTTTCAGAAATCGAGTTTTCTCTCATTTGATGCCATGGGTTTGGGTTGCTTGAGGCAATCATTTTGATGGTGTCAAAGGGGGAGAATAGATGGTTTAAGTTAGATTTTTGTCTTAAAATGGGTGGTTTAAGTTAGTTGTTTAACTTACATCTTGGAGTATGATTGAAAATTGGAAATGGATAAAGACACAGGTTAAGGGGGAGGTTACCTCTTAGGTTTTACTATGTTTTATACTCTTAATTGTTGTTGCTTGTTGTTAAGTTGGGAACCTAACTTGGATTATGAGTAGAATTGAAAATGGGAGAAGACATGGATTAAGGGGGAGGTTACCTCTTAGGTTTTTGATATGTCTTATGTTTTTCTTTCCAATTGCTACTGATATTTACTATTGTTGACTGTTATATTTTATCCCTAACTTAAACATATTGTCACACATCAAAAAGGGGGAGATTGTTGAGGCAATCAACCCTAGAATGATCGGGAAGATCATGGTTTTGATGTGTGTGCCAATAAGTTTAAAGTTAGGGTGTTATGTTGTATTTGATATGTGTGATTGAGTTTGCAGGACTTGGAGAATCACACGTGGAGAACATATCCGAGGGACGAGAGCTGAGGGAGGAGAGCTCCAAGGGCAAGCCGGGAAGTGGACTTCAAGGGCACACGTGAAGGGTGGCATGGAGGCAAGCCAAGGGAAGGCTTGTGTGCGCATCCGAGGGGCGATAGCCAGATGAAGAAGACTTCAGGGGCAAGTCAAGGGAGCAAACCTGAAGGCACACGTGAAGAAGAAGGTTCAGAGTGGTTGTAACCGAGCTGAGAGGCAGGGCAGTCGACTGGCCAGAGGGCAATCGACTGCCAAAACTCATAGAGAGTTTACAACCTCGGACCAGTCGACTGCCCTGGGGGCAGTCGACTGGTAACATCGCAAAACTAGCCGTTGGCTAGCAAATAATGCTAGACCAGTAGACAGCCCCAGGGGCAGTCGACTGGTGCGGGGCTGAACAACCTACGAGGTTGTTCTGTTCTCTTATAAAAGGAGGACTTTTCCGCCCGTGAACGGTACGGTTTTTCACTGTAACGAAGTGTCGTTTGTGATTAGAGTCTTCAGATCTTCCTCTCTCTCTATTCATTACATTCTGTAATGAGGATGACAACGCTTTTGTAAAAATTTCTCCACCTGAAGGAGACTTTTCATAATGGAGGTGGAGAACGCGCGTGCATCCTTGGATTAGTCACCCATTCACGTGGATACCAAGTAAAATTACTCTGAGTTAGCATTGCTTTTTTCTTTCATATATTTTTGTTTGTATTCCGCTAACAATTCTGTAGAGAAATTCGACAAAGTGCTATTCACCCCCCCTCTAGCAACGCTCTTGGATCTATCATAACCAACTTAGAAGATTATCTCACCCAGTAACTAGACTTGAATCTATCAGAATGTTACTAGCCTATGCAACATATAATGGATTCAAACTCTACCAAATGGATGTCAAATCTGCGTTTCTAAATGGACTAATCAAGGATAAAGTATATGTAGGTTAACTTCCAGGATTTGAAAATATAGACTATCCCAACAATGTATTTAAACTTAAAAAAGTCTTATATGGTCTCAAACAAGCCCTTAGGGCTTGGTATAAAAGATTATCAACATATTTGACATCAAAAGGATTCAAACAAGGATAAATTGATTCAACTTTATTTGTAAAAACACTTGAAAATGAAATCATTATAGCCGAAGTATACGTTGATGACATAGTATTTGGCTCCACCAATTTAGGATTTTTGAAAGAATTTATAAACTTAATGAAAAAAGAATTCGAAATGAGTCTAATAGGTGAGTTAATACATGAATTACGTACATCATGAAAAACATACAACAGACCTTCTTAAAAAAAATTTGGAATAGAAAATAGTAAATAAATAAAAACTCCTATGGCAATTAATATTAATGAAGATAGTAACCCAAGTGGAAAACTAGTAGACTTAAAATATTATCGAAATGCAATAGGTAGCCTACTCTACTAATTATAAGTTGACCGAACATCCTATTTGTAGTAGTATGTGTACAAGATACAAAACTTGTGTAAAAGAATCTCATCTAACAAATGTCAAGAGAATCTTTAGGTACTTAATGTAACGACCCGGAAAATTCTCTTAATATTTTCTTAAAATATTGAGCATGTCTAGATAATTTTCCGAGGGGCCCAGAAATAATTATGTAAAATTGGGCGTAGAAATCCATGTTTTCTCATTTAAATTGAGAAAAACTAGGTACTAATGAGCTTTAAAAGAGCTCCAAAAATGGGTATTAATTAGGTAAAATTAATATAAATTAGGTAAAAATTAATATAAATATAAAAGAATTTTATTTAGGAATATTGGCATAATTATGGGTGATTTTTGGAGAATTTTCGAAATAAAAGGGAAATTTTCGAAAATAAGAAAAAAAGATTAAATAAAATAAAAAAATAAAGGTGCATGGGCCAAGGATTGAACCTTGGACCTCTTGTACAACAATGAATGCTTTAACCAACTCACCTAGCAAGGAATTCTAGTGAGGAAAGGAAGTGAATGGCAGTTAAATGGTAGAAGAAGATGAAGGGCCATGGAAAACTCTTCATTCACCACCTTAATGGTTGATTAATAAGGGGGTTTGGGAGTTTCATTCTTCATGCCATCAATTGCATTTGCTCCTCTCTTCCTTCTCCATTCTTGCCGAGCACACAAGGAGGAATTCTCCCTTGAGAAAACTCCACAAAAGCTCTCCTTCTCCAAGATCTAAGGTCTTCTCAAGGTTCTAAGGGCTAGGTGTGGTCAAGTCTTCTTTCTTCTTTCCATCCAAGGTCTAAAAATCAAGAAATCTAAGGTAAGACTCCCGCACCTGTGGTATAATAGTTACCAATGTTTTCCATGATTTTTGGCTTGATATATGGGTGAGTTTCGGATTTAATGTTGAAGGGAAACAAAAATCAAGGTTCCTATGTTCAAAGGTTTCAGACAGCATGTTTTAAAGGTCCAAAATTATGCTAAAAATCATGATAATATTATTTGATGATCCCTTATGATGTTTAGAAGTTAATTGAAATTTTTAGGGATTTTTGGAGTACCCTAGGACACCCTAGGGTCTCGGCCAACATGAAGAAGCAAAAACCCAGAACCTTTAGTTCAAGGGTTTCGGCCACTATGTTTTAAATGTAGAGAAATATGTTAAAAATCATGATAATATTTTTTGATGTTCTCTTATGATTTTTAAAAATTTTAGGGATTTTTGGAGAACCCTAGGACACCCTAGGGTCTCGGCCAACATGAAAGAAGCAAAAACCCAGAACCTTAAGTTCAAGGGTTTCGGCCACCATGTTTTAAATGTCTAAAAATATGTTAAAAATCATGATAATATTATTTGATGTTCCCTTATGATTTATATAAGTTAATTGAAATTTTTGGGGATTTTTGGAGTACCCTAGGACACCCTAGGGTCTCGGCCAACATGAAGAAGCAAAAACCCAGAAACTTTAGTTTAAGGGTTTCGGCCACTATGTTCAAATGTCTAGAAATATGTTAAAAAATCATGATAATATTATTTTATGTTCCCTTATGATGTTTAGAAGTTAAGTGTTATTTTTGGGAATTTTTGGAGAATCCTAGGACACTCTAGGGTTTCGGCCAACATGAAAGGGACAAAACCAAGGTCCCTATGTTTATGGGTTTCAGCCACCATGATTTAAATGTCTATAAACATGTAAAAAATCATGATAATATTATTTAATGCTCCCTGATGATTTTTATAAGTTAAGTATAAATTTTGGGAATTTTTGGAGCACCCTGGAGGCCCATATGGTTCGGACAACCCCAAGGACCCAAGGGTTAGGGTTGAGTCTTTAACTTCAAGCATATGTTTATGTGTGTTGCCAAGATATAAGGATGAAGGATGGTGATTGTGTGAATTATCACATGGCCTTGGGACTCCATAAGTTTCGGCCAATAAGGGTTAATAGGATAAGAGTTAAGATTTATTCCAAGTAAGGGTCCCAATGGCCCTATGGTAAGATGTGATTTATGTTTATGAATGATATGCCATGCTTACGAATGATATGCCATGTTTTTGAATGATATGCCATGTTTATGAATGATATGCCATGGTTATACATGATATGCTATGCTTATGAATGATATGCCATGTTATGAATAATATGCCATGTTTACGAATGATATGCCATGTTTATGAATCATATGCCATGGTTATGCATGATAAGAATGATGTTATGACAAGTATGTTATGATCATGTTCAGGATAAGAATGATGCCATGATAAGTATGCTATGAATGTCTTATGAATGATGAAGCATGCAAAGTATTTTACTTTATGAATGAGCTTGTACCGGACCCAAGTATGGGTCCAAGGGATGGGCACCTTAAGAACGCCCCGGTTCTGGACTACCGGAGCTGTCCACGGTTCTGGCACTACCGGAGCTGTGCAACAGGGATGGGCTCCTTGAGAATGCCTCGGTTCGGGGACTACCGACTATGCTGTCCTTACCCTAGTAGGTCGGGGCTAGCTACCTCGGATTTACTAGGGATGCACGCTATGATGTATGTATGTGGTACAAGCCGGGGACCCCAAATCTTATGATGATGATGTTTAAGCATTTTCGAAGTATGTTTAAAAGTTAAGCATCCCTATGTATATGCATTCCACCCCTGCATTCATACATGTTATGCATTATGTTATGATAATGATGTGTTATGCTTATGCTCCATGTTAAAAGATATGTATGAGAATGAATGATCCATGTTATGATTAGGGTAAGAAAATGCTCTTATGATATTCTAGAATGTATGCCTATGTTCATGGCATATAGGTTGGTTTATATCTTATGTTTATATTTATGCCATGTCTCATGCATGCTAGGAAAGTTTATTAAGTTATGTTATGCCATGTATCATGTCATGCTTAGAATGTTTACGATGTCTATGCTTGATATGCTAGAAAGTATGTCTATGGTTGATTTACATCTTATGCTTATGTTCATGCCACATATGATGCCATGCTTAGAATGTTTAATTATGCTTATGCCTATGTTTATACGTTATGCCATGATAAGAATGTTCAATTAGATTTATGCCTATGTTTATGCTTTATGCTATGATAGAAATGCTTATGATGCTTATGTTCCATATGATTATGAATGAATGACGAATGATTTTAGTGAGTAGGAAAGAGTCTTACTAAGCCTATGTGCTTATAGTCTTCTTTCCTTATACCGCAGATCATGCAAGGGGATAACGAGGAAGCAGCAGGAGGGCCTGAAGTATGTGTGTGTTGGTGACTTGGCCCATGAAATCAAATGCGTTAACCTTTTATGCTAAGAACTCTATTTTGACTACCTATATGTCGAATAGTGACTTATGGAACTATATGATAAGATGTCCAGTATGATATGATATGAACCTTATGGTATGATGTTAAGCATGTTATGATATGATGATTAAGCATGATGTTCATATGTGAAGTTCCCTGTCATTATATTAGGGATGGTAGTAGGGGCATGTATATGTAATGTTTAAGTTATTCCGCTGCAGTATGATGTTACATGCCTTAAGTATGTTAGCGTAACGCCGCTTTAGGAAAAAAAAGAAAGCGGGCGTTACAGGTTGGTATCAGAACCGTTACCATCTCACTACACACACATCAAGCCCTCTCCTGCAGCTTCCAAGTAAGTACCTTTAAGTGTATTTTATGTTCTATTATGGTTCTAGAATGATGATACCTATGACTATAGAATATGCAAGTATGAACGTATGGATGATGAAAGGTACGTTACGATAAGTAACGACGAATGATGCTTTATCTTATTTTAGGAATTGGATATTTAGAATAACATAGGGGTAGGAATATGTATAGATAGGAACTTATAGTAGTGATATCTTGCGTGCTTCTCTCTGTATTATTTGTGAATTGAAAAAAAAAAGAGAAACTAGTTTTGTACTAGTTTTTGTCAGTTCCGTACCGACTGTGTTTTTCCAATTCCAGATGTCGCACGAGATTGGCACCAGGAGTGGTTATCAAGGGCGGAGTGGGGAGTTGCTGGAGCAGTTAGGGGAGGTGGAGTATAGCCCGGTCCTTGGAGTCCAGGGCAATATTGGGAAATTGGACCGGCTGTTCTGGAAATTGGAGCAGGAGGGATTTCCAGTTGTGGATGATCATCGGATCGGGGCTCTACTTCGTTCATTGCCCAACCGGGCGAGAGTAGTGGCTCATCAGATTTGGGGGCAGCACGGATGCCGTATCTGCTATACGGAATTATGTAGACAGCTTCACCGCCATGAGTTCCCGGAGGACCTGGGGGACTCGGAAGAAGATCCGGAGATGTACGAAGAGGATCCCGAACCATTAGAGGAGGACCCCGAAGAGGATCCTGAGATGTACGTGGAGGACCCCGAGCCATTCGCGGAGGACCCCGAGATGCTGGAGATGTTCGAAGAGGACCTGATGAGCGAGGACGATCTCGAGGTGTTCGGACAGGACCCCGAGATGCTCGAGATGTGGGAGGAAGACCCCGGGATGTTTGGAGAAGATCCTGAGGTGGCTGAGGAGATTCCCGAGATAGAGGAGGAGGATCCGATGGAGACAGTGGAAGATCCTGAGGTAGGCCAGGGAGAGATGAATGAAGGAGTGGCAGTGACTGCCATGATGTTCTTTGTTATGGGCATGATGGCAGCCCATCTATTCCATTGAGTTTGGTTAGGTTGTGAATTAATAAGTTTTAAGTTAGTACTAGTACTAGTTGTCGAGTGTGTATTTCAATCTTATGCCCATGAACCTGATATTAATAATAAAGTTTCTATCGGGTCACCCAATGGTATCAAATTATATGAGGCAAATGATGATAATATGAGAGCATGTACTAATATAAGATTATTATCAATATAATTCATAGCTCATGTAGTGAACTAATATATCGGAGGCATACTACTATGGTTTACACATAATTATGATAACATATAAGTATGATGTGTGCATATAATCACAGCATAGAGCGATTAAGGATACTGGCTCAACTATATGTTAGGGAAGTAATCAGACTTCATGGAGTTCCCAAGACCATTATCTCAGATAGGGATGGTCATTTTACTTCGCATTTTTGGGAATGCGTTCAGAAGTCTCTCGGCACTAAACTACGATTTAGCACTGCCTTTCACCCGCAGACTGACGGGCAAACTGAGCGGGTAAATCAAGTGCTAGAAGATATGTTGAGAGCTTGTGCCCTGGATTTCAAGGGAAATTGGTGTCGATATCTATGCTTGGCGGAATTCGCTTACAACAATAGCTACCAAGCTACTATAGGAATGGCACCTTATGAAGCCTTGTATGGGAGGAGATGTAGGTCTCCGATATGTTGGTACGAGGGTGGTGAAAAGAAAGAGATGGGGCTTGCAACGGATGTTATTGACAGCGCCACCCGAGCTATTCAAAATATTCGACAACGGATAGAAACTGCTCAGAGCCGGCAGAAGAGTTATGCCGATGTCCGGCGCAGACCATTGGAATTTAATGTTGGAGATTTGGTATTTCTTAAAGTAGCTCCTATGAAAGGGGTGACAAGATTTGGGAAGAAAGGAAAGCTGAGTCCGAGATATGTGGGGCCATACTTGATTCTGAAAAGAGTTGGTAAAGTGGCATATGAGTTGGAGCTGCCTCCAGAGATGTCAGCTATCCATAACATATTCCACGTATCCCTGCTTAAAAAGTGTATCCCGAATATGGACCGAGTGGTCGAGCCAGCGGCATATGAGTTATGAGAGCAGACCCATCCAGATTTTGGATAGGGAAGTCAAGAAGCTGAGGAATAAGGAGGTACCTCTAGTCAAGATCTTATGGCGAAGCCAGCGGTTCGAAGAAGCTACCTGGGAACGCGAGGACGAAATGAGGCGCAAGTACCCAGAATTATTCTAAGTTCGAGGACGAACTTTCAAGAGGTATGGGGGATTGTAACGACCCGAAAAATTCTCTTAATATTTTCTTAAAATATTGAGCATGTCTAGATAATTTTCCGAGGGGCCCAGAAATAGTTATGTAAAATTGGGCCTAGAAATCCATGTTTTCTCATTTAAATTGAGAAAAATTAGGTACTAATGAGCTTTAAAAGGGCTCCAAAAATGGGTATTAATTAGGTAAAATTAATATAAATTAGGTAAAAATTAATATAAATATAAAAGAATTTTATTTAGGAATATTGGCATAATTATGGGTGATTTTTGGAGAATTTTCGAAATAAAGGGAAATTTTCGAAAATAAGAAAAAAGATTAAATAAAATAAAAAAATAAAGGTGCATGGGCCAAGGATTGAAGCTTGGACCTCTTGTACAATAATGAATGCTTTAACCAACTCACCTAGCAAGGAATTCTTGTGAGGAAAGGAAGTGAATGGTGGTTAAATGGTAGAAGAAGATGAAGGGCCATGGAAAACTCTTCATTCACTACCTTAATAGTTGATTAATAAGGGGGTTTGGGAGTTTCATTCTTCATGCCATCAATTGCATTTGCTCCTCTCTTCCTTCTCCATTCTTGTCGAGCACACAAGGAGGAATTCTCCCTTGAGAAAACTCCACAAAAGCTCTCCTTCTCCAAGATCTAAGGTCTTCTCAAGGTTCTAAGGGCTAGGTGTGGTCAAGTCTTCTTTCTTCTTTCCATCCAAGGTCTAAAAATCAAGAAATCTAAAGTAAGACTCCCTCACCTGTGGTATAATAGTTACCAATGTTTTCCATGATTTTTGGCTTGATATATGGGTGAGTTTCGGATTTAATGTTGAAGGGAAACAAAAATCAAGGTTCCTATGTTCAAAGGTTTCGGACAGCATGTTTTAAAGGTCCAAAATTATGCTAAAAATCATGATAATATTATTTTATGTTCCCTTATGATGTTTAGAAGTTAATTTCAATTTCTAGGGATTTTTGGAGTACCCTAGGACACCCTAGGGTCTCGGCCAACATGAAGAAGCAAAAACCCAGAACCTTTAGTTCAAGGGTTTCGGCCACTATGTTTTAAATGTCTAGAAATATGTTAAAAATCATGATAATATTATTTGATGTTCCCTTATGATGTTTAGAAGATAACTACAATTTTTAGGGATTTTTGGAGTACCCTAGGACACCCTAGGGTCTCGGCCAACATGAAAGAAGCAAAAACCCAGAACCTTAAGTTCAAGGGTTTCGGCCACCATGTTTTAAATGTCTAAAAATATGTTACAAATCATGGTAATATTATTTGATGTTCCCTTATGATTTTTAGAAGTTAATTGAAATTTTTGGGGATTTTTGGAGTACCCTAGGACACCCTAGGGTCTCGGCCAACATGAAGAAGCAAAAACCCAAAACCTTTAGTTCAAGGGTTTCGGCCACTATGTTTAAATGTCTAGAAATATGTTAAAAAATCATGATAATATTATTTGATGTTCCCTTATGATGTTTAGAAGTTAAGTGTAATTTTTGGGAATTTTTGGAGTACCCTAGGACACTCTAGGGTTTCGGCCAACATGGAAGGGGCAAAACCAAGGTCCCTATGTTTATGGGTTCCGGCCACCATGATTTAAATGTCTATAAATATGTTAAAAATCATGATAATGTTATTTGATGTTCCCTTATGATGTTCAGAAGTTAAGTGTAATTTTTGGGAATTTTTGGAGTATCCTAGGATACTCTAGGGTTTCGGCCAACATGAAAGGGACAAAACCAAGGTCCCTATGTTTATGGGTTCCGGCCACCATGATTTAAATGTCTATAAACATGTTAAAAATCATGATAATGTTATTTAATGCTCCCTGATGATGTTTATAAGTTAAGTATAAATTTTGGGAATTTTTGGAGCACCCTGGAGGCACATATGGTTCGGCCAACCCCAAGGACCCAAGGGTTAGGGTTGAGTCTTTAACTTCAAGCATATGTTTATGTGTGTTGCCATGATATAAGGATGAAGGATGGTGATTGTGTGAATTATCACATGGCCTTGGGACTCCATAAGTTTCGGCCAATAAGGGTTAATAGGATAAGAGTTATGATTTATTCCAAGTAAGGGTCCCAATGGCCCTATGGTAAGATGTGATTTATGTTTATGAATGATATGCCATGCTTACGAATGATATGCCATGTTTATAAATGATATGCCATGTTTATGAATGATATGGCATGGTTATACATGATATGCTATGCTTATGAATGATATGCCATTTTATGAATGATATGCCTTGTTTACGAATGATATGTCATGTTTATGAATGATATGCCATGGTTATGCATGATAAGAATGATGTTATGACAAGTATGTTATGATCATGTTCATGATAAGAATGATGCCATGATAAGTATGCTATGAATGTCTTACGAATGATGAAGCATGCAAAGTATTTTACTTTATGAATGGGCTTGTACCGGACCTAAGTATGGGTCCAAGGGATGGGCACCTTAAGAACGCCTCGGTTCTGGACTACCGGAGCTGTCCACGGTTCTGGCACTACCGGAGCTGTGCAACAGGGATGGGCTCCTTGAGAACGCCTCGGTTCGGGGACTACCGACTATGCTATCCTTACCCTAGTAGGTCGGGGCTAGCTACCTCGGATTTACTAGGGATGCGCGCTATGATGTATGTATGTGGTACAAGCCGAGGACCCCAAATGTTATGATGATGATGTTTAAGCATTTTCAAAGTATGTTTAAAAGTTAAGCATCCCTATGTATATGCATTCCACCCCTGCATTCATACATGTTATGCATTATGTTATGATAATGATGTGTTATGCTTATGCTCCATGTTAAAAGATATGTATAAGAATGAATGATCCATGTTATGATTAGGGTATGAAAATGCTCTTATGATATCCTAGAATGTATGCCTATGTTCATGCCATATAGGTTGGTTTATATCTTATGTTTATATTTATGCCATGTCTCATGCATGCTAGGAAAGTTTATTAAGTTATGTTATGCCATGTATCATGCCATGCTTAGAATGTTTACGATGTCTATGCTTGATATGCTAGAAAGTATGTCTATGGTTGATTTACATCTTATGCTTATGTTCATGCCACATATGATGCCATGCTTAGAATGTTTAATTATGCTTATGCCTATGTTTATACTTTATGCCATGATAAGAATGTTCAATTAGATTTATGCCTATGTTTATGCTTTATGCTATGATAGAAATGCTTATGATGCTTATGTTCCATATGATTATGAATGAATGACGAATGATTTTAGTGAGTAGGAAATAGTCTTACTAAGCCTGTGTGCTTATAGTCTTCTTTCCTTATACCGCAGATCATGCAAGGGGATAACGAGGAAGCAGCAGGAGGGCCTGAAGTATGTGTGCGTTGGTGACTTGGCCCATGAAATCAAATGCGTTAACCTTTTGTGCTAAGAACTCTATTTTGACTACCTATATGCTCGAATAGTGACTTATGGAACTATATGATAAGATGTCCAGTATGATATGATATGAATCTTATGGTATGATGTTAAGCATGTTATGATATGATGATTAAGCATGATGTTCATATGTGAAGTTCCATGTCATTATATTAGGGATGGTAGTAGGGGAATGTATATGTAATGTTTAAGTTATTCCGCTGCAGTATGATGTTACATGCCTTAAGTATGTTAGCGTAACGCCGCTTTAGGAAAAAAAAAAGCGGGCGTTACACTTAAAAGGCTCAATTAATATAGAAATATGGTACCATAGAACATCAAACTTTTATCTACTAGAATATTCTGACTCTGATTATGCTGGCTATAAATTAGATAGAAAAAACACAAGTGATAACTTTTGGGGTCATCACTTTTTAGTAGTTTAGTATAAAGCAACATTGCATTACTTTATTTACCATCAAGGCAGAATACATAGCTATGGGAGAATGTGTTACACAACTTCTATGGATGATACACACATTAAAATACTTTAATTAGAGTATAAGAACATTAAAATCTTTATTGACAACTTAAGTTCAATTAACCTAACTAAAAATCCAATACATTATTCAAGAACTAAACACATAGAAATCAATCATTTTGTTAGAGATCATGTCGCCAAAGGAGAAATTAAACTCAACTATGTTGAGTCTAAATCTAACTTGGCTGACATCTTCACAAAAGCGTTACCTGAATCCGAATTTAGTCAATTATGACAAAATTTAGGTGTGTGCTATAGAATAGAATTTATTACAACATTTATGATTTTCAAAACTATATTTTTGTAAAAAAATAATCCCAAAATGATTGGAACTAGCCTAGGATGTTGGTGCAAAGAGCATCAATGTTGAACAGTCATCCTCTAGGGTTTCGATGGTTGAAAATATACAAAGGTTAGTCAAAGTGATCATGGGTTAAACCAAAAAGGACCTGATGCCTGGTAGGATAAAACCAGATTTGATCATGCTTGACATAGGGTTAGCCAAATAGGACCCGATGTTTGGCATAACTATAAGTGACAATATACCTAAGGTTTAGTCAATGTGGTCAACGGTTCAGCCAAACAGGACTTGATGATTGGTAGGGCAAACCCAAGTTTGATCAGGTTGTCAAAGGGATAGCCAAACAGGATCAGATGTTTGGTAGAGTGAATAGAACCCAGGGTTGGTCAGTTTGACAATGCACTACTAGAAAAATGCTTTTAACAACAGTGAATCACTGTTGTCGTAGGCCAAATACCACTGTTGTTAAATGTCATGTTGTTAAAGGGGGGGGCTACGACAACAGTGAATCACTGTTGTCGTTTTGGTCTACGACAACAGTTTGACAACAGTTTTCCACTGTTGTCGTATATCACATTCGACAACATTTTCACAACAGTGTTTCATTGTTGTCTTTTATTATATTCGACAACAGTTTTATAACCGTTGTCGTATATCAATAACAACAATTTATCACCGTTGTCGTATGCCATATTCACCGTTGTCTTTTATTATATTCGACAACAGTTTTTATAACCGTTGTCGTATATCAATAACAACAGTTTATCACCGTTGTCGTATACCATATTCACCGTTGTCTTTTATTATATTTGACAACAGTTTTATCACTGTGTTGTCGTATGCCACCGTTTATCTACAACAACAGTTTAGCTTTAAAAAAACCTATTGTGCATTTGTACTGTTCCACAACAGTTTCATACCAATTTGACATCAAAGATATTTGCATTATATTTTCAATTAAAAGGCAATAATTTAACCTCGAAACAAAAACTATATATATCAAACATCATCAGCATATTTACAATAAAGATCCACCACAACCGTTCTACAGACGAAACCACAAAAGTATCTTCTGTCCAAAAACCTTTCTACAGACGAAACCACTAAAGTATCTTCTGACCCAAATTAAAAGAGTTCAAATTATATATAATTCTGACCCAACTAAACTTACAATGAAGTTCAAATCACAAAAATTATAGCTTGGAAGGTCAGATTAATGGTCTTCGAACATGATCACGAACAAGTCCATGCAGCTGGAAAAAAGAGAACAAACACTCTAATTAGTTATTCTATTAAATGCATATGTCTAATAAAAAATGATCCATGAAGATATGTATCAACAAACAACAAAAATAACAAACTAACAAACAAACAAACAAAAAAGATATGCATGTATCAGCACTTGCAATTATAAGGAAACTGCTAGCTTGGCTTATCTAGACATTTACAGCCTTGCAACCACTTTTCAAGGAAAATACTCAGTCGACCATATTAAATATCTGACACATGTTCTTGATTGATTGTTTGTGATTCAGAATCATATTCTGAATCACAAACTGTGTCTGTTTAGGCAAATAAAAAAATATATTGAAGAATTGCATCCAATCAGGGATGTTAGGCAGAACTGCTGAAGCTCCAAAATATATTGAAAAAAAATATATTGAAGGAATTTCTATTGGATGAATGTGTTTATATTTATGTTAATTTCATACGATCATACAATTAGTCATGCCAAATTCAGTCTGTCCACTACTATTTCGAGTAATATGATATTTGAGTTGAATCGTATCTAGTAGTAAATGCAGTTTGTTGAAAAGTTTAATTCTTAGTGATGAGTTCAGTGATCTGTAGTGGTGATCAGTTTATCCTCCTTAAATGAGAACACTTGAAAGGCTAGGCTGCAAATTCAAGTAGAGATGCAAGAAAGCAACTAAATATCAAGTTTCTGCAGGTTTTAGTCCACAGCATTAAAAGGATATCTGTTCATCCACTTATTAATAATACAAAGAACTAAGAGCATCAAAATAGATATGATTTTGCATCGATAATTAAAATCAGATGGGAAATTACTAAATTCAGAACATCATTTCAATTCCTTCAAAGGAAAACAACAATTGAGTTTTGTCGTGCTTGTGCCGATTAGAGAGGACCTGGAAATGTGCCATTATCTCTTTGCTCGTTCCATTTCCCAATCTGATTAAGAAAACAAGGAGAAGACGTGCTGTGATAGGAAGAAACCTCTAGAACCATAAAACATACAAAATATTTAAAAAAAATATTCTATAGGAAATGCATTAGTTGACAATGGTCGTAACTTAAATAACCTGGTAAAATTTGTAATCAAGTAAGTCAGAAGAAAAAAGGGCACAATGATAAATTGGATATGTGTATAGATCATAACGAGTGTTGAAATAGTATACATAGATGAGGTGTAGCAATATAAGAAAAAACAAGAAGTATGGTAAGTTACCCATTCTGCTGGACAGAGAGATCGATAGTATTTGGCAAACTTTTGGCAATCACCATAGTCTTCACCTTTAGCAGCCACACACCTACATGTGCAACATCAATCAAAAAAGAGTCAAAGTTTGATGGGGACGTGTTAAAGTATACTTATGGGCAATTTGGTTTAGTAAAACATACTTGTGAAACTCAATATAGCGAGTGAAACAGTGTTTGGTTTGATTTGTGGTGGGAAATCGAAAATCGAAACAGTGTTTGGTTTGATTTGTGGTGGGAAACCGAAAATCAGCTGGTGCTGTTTTCAACTCAAACTAACAAGGGAAATTGCTTAAATATTAGTGTCACTATCTTGAACCAATAAACATGATAATTAATAGTAAAAAGTGTTAAATACAAGTGTATCTTTCAACCGAAGATTGAAGACGCTATAAGATGAAGGATAATTAGAAAACATGTCAGGCAACAAATTATTGATACTTCAAACCGAGTTGGATGTGCACATGCACTAGATAATTGAAACTACAGAGTAATTGTTATAATTTGCTACATTCTATGTTTTATACTCTCCTTATGGATTTCTTTCAAATTCAAGCATGACAAGGCTTTCAATTTAGCTTGATGAAAAGAAACAAATAAATATGAGACTGAAAGACTCCAGGTCAAGCAAAGCTAGAGCAATACAATCGGAGTCTGAAAAATAATACTATCAGAGTCTGAAAGAATAAATTCACCTTCTCAAACTGTGAAGGAGGAGAAACTAAGCTAGAGCAAAGCATGGGAGTTTAGATTGTACCAGACTTCTTTGGCCAAACTTGATCCTGGAAATCATGCAAATGCAAAAAAGTAGAAACAAAGATCATTCTGAAGTTGAGAACCAAATCAATTGCAAAGAATGAAGGAAACAAGAATTGTTCATGTACCTCAAGGAACAAACCAAGAGCACCAGTACCAATTATGTCTTTAACATACCATTGAACATTGAGAGCGTTTCTACCTTCTGTATCTATATGAAATAGGGAAGCAGTAGAGTCATTTGAAGAAATCATGTTTTCAACTATTTTGATCTATGAAAATCATAAAGATTATCTTAATAATTATACAAGGTTATAACAAATATTAGATAAAATTTAATAAATGTACAAAAGAAAAACATACAATAGTAAAATATATCAATGCTTATATGTAAAGTTAAACTGAACATTATTAATCAAGAACATACAATATAAAGTTAATCTTCTTTAAAAATTGTTCATGTAATAGATAATTGTCGTCTTTGGGCATTAGACTATATATTCACTATGAAGTTTCAGATCAATCAAATCAAAAAACCTACAAACCTCTTGCAAAATCATATCTTGTTGGTACTTAAAGCAGAACAGAATGTACCTTCAGAGTCCTCATGTAGTTTCGAAGATCACGTAAAAGACCCTCCTTCTGGTTAGCCTTGAAACTTGGTTCAGAATGAATAGCATGGTCATAGCTCAGTAACCGTTCCTTAGTTATTCCATTTTTATTCAAAGTGCCCCAGTAAACACTGATATCAAGATCACTTTTAATATAATCAATAAGTGCCTGGAAAATAGAAGGCATCAGCTTCCTCTTCCTGTAAAACAATCTAAGTTTAGGAATTATCATTAACCAGCACCTGGCATATCACTACATCATCGGGGCTAGTGTTGTTATGTAGCTTCTGATGCCATTCCTCCACCATTCCTCCTGCATAGTCATTGTTTCTCTAGAATGAAAATAATGACATGTAATTAATGTAATAAAGTATGAAGAGAAACTATGAGTTATATTTAGGTAACTATACCTGGATAACAAATATTTCATCCCGGATGCGTTGGCCAAAATCACCTTCACCGCCCCGACCAATACAAGACATGATCATCCTCAAGATCTCTCTATATTGGGAGGAGTCTTTGTAAATGTTCTGAAGAAGATCAGTTAGCCTATCTTGAGCTTGACTAATCTCACTGCAAATGACAAATTGTGTCCAATTCACATCAAAATATTCTTCATGTCCAACATTTTCTTTACTAGACTTAGAAATACAAGAATAAGACATTTGCTTCATGTCAAACGATGCATATGCAACACACAAAGAATAAAATAGAATGAGAGCCTAGGTAGCAAATATCTAAGATGACTTCTACTATCATTCAAGTTTTTATCTTAGGTGTTCTGAACAATGTATAGAGTGAGATGATTCTTTTTCACTCCAAATCCAGGCCTGTAATGCACCACTGTTAGCTCCTCCATTACCAACTCAAGCAATCACTAGGCAACATCAACCCAGATCAAGAATACATCCAGAACTGAGCAAATGAAATCCAAGCAAATTGATACAATTCCTTCGACCACCACTGAATCAAAATAGCCAACATCCAACCTACAACAATCGAATCACAGCCCACATAGAATCAAAACATCAAGCACACCATACCAAAACAGAAGATTCGAACCGATACCAATATCACAGATGAAACATCACCTACTTCGGATAAAAAAAATAGAATCCTCTTCAAAACAATATTGCGATCAGAAAACCAAACCACCCTTCGAATCCAAACTCACGGAAATCGTTCTGATCAGAATAACTAACCACAATACCAATTTAAAACCAAAAACTTGATCAGAGATCCCTTTCCTTACCTCAGTTGAGTGTGTCCCTTGCTCCGACTCCGAAGATCAGAACTACACTCCCAGCACCCGATCCAACCCAAGGCCGGCCAATCAACAAATTCAACCTCAGCACCAAAATATACTGCGATCTACCGAGAGGATCAAGGTTAGAACTCAGTGATCGGAGATTAGGTCAAAATGAGCATGACTTACCTCCTCATGATACCGGCGATGGCGTGATCTGCCAGGGATACGAGATCAAGATCCTCCTAACGTCGGCTACCTAAGGTGACCTGAACCGCAGCGTCGCCGGCGCTGGTTGAGAGGCCCGAAGGCGAAATCGTGAAGACGAGGAGACGAAGAAGAAGGGGAAACGAAAGTCTCGACTCGGTTTCTCTATCTGCCGAAAAACTTGGCGCTGTATTGGAAAAAGTTTAATTAAATAAATTTAAAATAAAATAAATAATCTATTTTAATAAGAAAATGTTTAGGTTTATAAAAGCATTTATAAAATGTGTCAGGATAGAAGGTTTAATCTGATACTTTTTTTATAAAATTAATCTATTTTAATAAGTGTCATTATAATTAGTTTATAATGACATTTACTATTAAGTGTCATAAAATAAATGTCATAATAGGTCATTTTTCTTGTAGTGCGCGGAAAGGTTCGGTGAGGAAGCCCACATTGATCTAGATAAAATTGGCTGCGAGACTCACAATTTTTAAACTATGAAGTCCAAAATTAAATTTACTTCATCAAATTTATTACTGAAGTTGATTAGTATGTATTACTTCATTAAAAGAAATCGCCGAAGTAATTTGTGGCGAAGTCTATGTTTGATTTTCACATAGTGGTGCGACGAGAAAAAAGATGATTAAGGATCGAAAAATAAGAGAATGAGGATTCAATAGTTCGTTATTTTTTTGCAGTTGGATATCCACCGTTGATTTTGTTTATTGCTTGAACAGCACAACAATACAACAACAACAGTTTAATATAACTGTTGTCTATTGTCATAATAGACAACAGTTTATCACATCAGTTGTTGTAAATCCCGCCTATAGACAACAGTTATTTTATAACTGTTGTCGTTGAGTATACATACGACAACATTTTATTATTACTGTTATCTTTTTACGTATACAGACCAACAACAACAACGATTAATACTAAAACTGTTGTTAAATTGACATAAGACAACACTTTATCAAAAAACCATTGTCGATTATGTGTTGTTGAATGTAAAAATTCTAGTAGTGATGGGATTCAACTGAACCGGACTTAAGGTTTGGAATACATACTTGAAAGGTGGAAGGAAGAAGTCTAGTAAGGATTAAGATGACTAGCAATGAAGTGATTATGGTGGAAGAAATCCTAGTGAGTGATGCTAAGTGAAAGAAATCCTAGTGAGTGAAGTTGGGTCCTAGCAAGGGAAGCTAGGTGGAAGAAATCCTAGTGAGTGAAGCTAGGTGAACTAAATCCTGATGAGTGAAGTTGTGTCTTAGTGAGTGAAGCTAGGTGGACTAAGTCCTGGTGAGTGAAACTGGGCACAAAGTCTTGGTCCGGGGGCTAAGTCCTGATCGAGGATCCGGCAACGGAGTCTTAGCCGAGTGAGGATTATGGACAGAAGTAGAGACGGGTGGAGGTCGGATGTCTCGAGATCGAGTTGTCGGAGGCCGACCAAAAGTCTACCCGGAGGTCCTGGTTAGAAAAAGCTTTAGTCAAGCTAGAATCGTGAACAGAAGTAGAGACGGGCCGAGGTTTGACGTCTAGAGATCCGAGTTCTTGGAGGCTGAGCAAAAGTCCAACCGGAGGTCCCATTTGGAAATTAATAATTTCTCCATGGTGGAGTAGGCGAGGATGTGTTCCCCGGGAAAGGGAACATTAGGTGTTTGTTCGACCTAGGGTTTTGGGTGAAATCTAATGTCAGAACCAATCAATTAAGGCTAAGATTACTTGTATTTTTGTCTTGTGTTTGTTGTCTTGCAGGTACTTGGAGTTGGAGGAAAGATAGGAGAGCAAACACAGGAAAAAGTGGACCTGGGAAGAACCTTCATGGACGCCTGAATGAATCAGGCGCCCAAGAGGGTTGGGTGCCCAAGTTGTGGGCACCCCCTCTTAGGGGCCTAGAAAGCTAGGAGCTTGAGGCTTCCCAGGCGCCTGGGAAGGCAGTGTTATCCCTGCACGATTCTCTCTGCTACGGATGAAGTTTTGACCACACATGGCAGCCGCCCAAGAGCTCTGAGGCACCAAAGAATGCAGTACATAAAGGAGTTTGACCCCTCACTTCAGAACAACAATTTTCTACATCTTCTAAAGCAATTTGTGCGAAGCAAAAGTGCTCAACGCGAAGCTCTATCACCAAGGAGGCTCCAGGAGGAAGTGCGTTGCACTTTAGACTTTCGGATTGGCTAGATCTTCACTTTTCTGTTGGTTTGTTTTTTCGTTTACAAGTTGTATTTAATTTCATTCTTTTGTCCTTGTAATTCAAAATGTAAGATGGGTATTCTCCGCCTCCGAAAATTCTAGAAAGGAGACCATTAGTGGTCTCACGCCGAGTACATAGGCCTTGGACGTACTGACCCTGGGGGGTCGGGAACCAAGTAAATATATCCCGCGTGTACTGTTGTCTTTATTTTTCTTTATTATTATTTCGGCTGCATACTAACTCTGATAGAAAGACGAACAACAAAGTTTTTTGAAGAAAATTACGAGTCGATATTCACCCCCCATCTATCGACCAACACCAATCCTACAAGTGGTATCAGAGCATGAAGCTCTTCACCGGACTAATAGCCGAAGGAGCATCAACACTAGGAATTGAGGGGGAGCATGGGTGAATACTTGTATATTATAAATTATGTAAATTTTTTATGTTCCATATTATTTGTTTTAAGTGTAGGGAGAGAGGACACTATAAAACCAGTGTCCTACTCGTAAGATTCAAACTTCACCACCGACAGCAACGTAGGTACCAACGCTAGGAGTCCGGAGGGACAAAAGTCACATCCGCTGTTTTAAGTGTCAAAAGTAGGGATACTACAAGAACTAGTGTTCGACCACTGTGAAGAAGGTATGAAAACAAATAATATGGCAAAAATGATCTTCAAATTCCTGCAAAATTAGATAATTTTTCATTTAAGGTAGATAATCCTTATGTTAATATTCGTGTTAAATTAGATTACTTACATAATAATTTAAATATCTTGTAAGATAAATTAGTAAGTGATGAATCTAAATCAGATTTTGTCAATATTAAAATATTAAATATTAATCATTAATCCATAATATTAAAGCTACAATTTGTGAAATTAATTCTTATATTTTAATTAATAATTTTTCTAATAATACTAAAAATCCTAAGGATAATCATAAAATCTTAATTAATAATATTACTATAAACTCTGATAATTCTAAGGATAATTAGGAAATCCTAATTAATAATATTAGTATTAATTTTGATGATTCTGAGAATAATGACAAAATTATTATTGATAATTCTAATAATATTGATGATAATACTCAATATATTTCTGAAGATAATGTTCAACCCATTTTTTAATATAATGCTACAACTTTAATTAGCCGCCCTGAAAAATTATTCTACCTGTTTTGTATATAATGATACAATTTTTGAATATAACTCTGAAGATGAAGATGAAAATAAATTTATTAAAATTAAAGTTATATTTAATAAGGTTTACAAAAATTCAAAAAAAGCAGAAGTATTAAACAAACTTGAAAATTTAAATGCAAAAGAAATAATAGATGAATCAGAGATTTTTGAATTAATGAAAATGATGCAACTACACCCAAAATTCTTAATAATCTAAACCTTAATTAATTCTTAATAATTTAAACCATAATTAATTCTTAATAATTTAAACTTTAATTAATTCTTAATAACCTAAACATTAATTAATTCTAAATAATTTAATACTTAATTAATTCTTAATAATTTAAATGTTAATTAATTCTTAATAATCTAAACATTAATTAATTCATAATAATCTAAATTTTAATTAATTCTTAATAATTTAAACCTTAATTAATTCTTAAAAATTTAAATCTTAATTAATTATTAATAATTTAAACCTTAATTAATTCTTAATAATTTTAACCTTAATTAATTCTTAACAACCTAAAATTTTAACTAATTCTTAAATTTTAATAACTTAAAATCTTAATTAATTCATAAATCTTAATTAATTAACAATTCAACTTTAATAACAAATTCAATCCTTAATTTAAAAAAATCCATAAAATAAATTCTAATTAATTACCTTCATATATAAAACTAAATAATATCCTACCCAACTAAAACATGTAACTTAATAATAATAAATATGTCAAAATGGGTTGACATATTTGGGGGTTCACACATTCTGTATCAAATTGAGAATTTGATACATGAATAGAAACCTAATAAAAATGATTTGACCTGATTGACTCATGCATAAATGTCATGCTAATACATCTGCCCATCTTTTCTTATATATTTGCCATGGCATCCATGTTCACTTTTCTGCATAATTTAAAATGGATAGATAGGAAAAAGATTAGTTGATACTTGCCTAACCTAGTACTAGGGTGGGGCGAGATGATAGTACATTAGGGAGGATTGGTCTAGGAAGACATGAAGGGTAAGGAGTACCCGACTTGATCGACCTAGCTAAGGTGAACTAGCCGAAGCTACCTCGAGACATCCTAGACTAGTTAGACAAGAGTCTTTCAAAAGAGTAAATTAGAAGTTTGTTTTTAAAATCTCACCACTTCTGACTTGTTGAACTCATCACATCAGCCATACTTTGTGGTGCTAAATTGAACACATTCTACAACACAAAATATTAGTTGGTACTGTTAATAGAGTGGTTCTATTAGAATAAAAAATAATAAAAATACAATTAAGAATATCTTACCGAGATATCTTCCCACAATTTTTGTTTTATGTTTTCTGGAATAGTTGGCCATGACATTATGTTGATTGCCACCATGGATCTAGCAATAGAGCCAATGTAAGATTGCAATGCCAGTCCATTTGTATTGTATAATGGCTGCCCTAAGTTATCATAATCAATCTTTGCCTTTTTTCCCCATCTTGCAGCTGCACTAAACTTACACGTCAAGGTAGGACCTCACTTGTTCTTCTTCACATCTACATGTTCGATCACATCAGTAACTCCATCCCATCGGTTACTTCATGTTGATCCGCATCAACTACTCCATGTAACTATTTGGAACTGCTTTAGAACTGGGAGAACAATTGACCACCCTTTTTTTAATGGGTCATCAATATAAAAAACTTGACTGACCTGACTTGCTAGCACAAATTCATCATTCATATGCCCTCGTTTGTTGAAATTAACCAAGGTGAAGCCTTACTCATTATTGTTGATTATTCCATTGTCATTTGCAACCCACGAGCACTTGAAAAGAGGGATGTGAAATTGATAATAGTTTAATTCCCATATTTCTTCAATCACTCCATAGAAAAACACAACAGCCAGCAAGGGATTTGTTAGGATGTATACTAAAAGTCTTGCTTTTGGTTAGAATACATTTACATTTTAAAAGAGAACCGCAAAATCACACGGTGCATATTTATATTAGTATGTGCACAAAATGTCTCATACTTTGCATTGTAGATAACATGGTGCGTGGTGACGCATAGAAGATCATGTTATCAAGTTCTTTGCAGAAGTATAAGAAAAATGCTCACAACCCAGATGGAGTTGGACAAACCATCGGGATGGTTGTAGTGTAATTAGTTATGGTTTGTCTTTGTTGATGGAGTATGACCCGATTATTGTCTTGGTGTTGACACCGATTTAAGTTTGGTTGAGTAAATTTGGATTAAGTCCTGGTCGGGGACTGGGCACGAATCCCGATGGGTGAAGTCGGGTGATGGAATCCCGGTGAGTGAAGTCGGGTCCTGGTGATGAAGCCAGGCGAAGGAAACCCCAGTGATTTAAGCTGGTTCCAGTGAGTGAAGTCGGGTGATGGAAATCCTGGTGAGTGAAGCCGAGTCCTAGCGAGTGATGCTGGGTGAAGGAAATGCCGGTGAGTGAAGCCGGGTCCTAGCGAGTGAAGCTAGGTGAAGGAAATCCCGATGAGTGAAGTCGGGTCCTAGAGAGTGAAGCTAGGTGACAGAAACCCCAGTGAGTGAAGCCGGGTCCTAGTGAGTGAAGCTAGGTTAAACAAAGTCCTGGTGAGTGAAGCTGGGCACGAAGTCTTGGTTCGGGGGACTGAGCATGAGTCATAGAGTGGTTGGATCGGTCTAGAGTCCGATCATGGATTGACACGAACTCCCTAGACAATAGATCGGTCTGGTGACCGATCCAGGGAGTCTGATCGTTCTGGTGAACGATCAGAGAGAGAACAGAAAGAGTCTGGAGAAAACCTGATCGGTCAAAGCGACCGATCAGGATCCTCCTGGACAGATTAGGATCCTCCTGGATGTTAGTAATATGAGAGAAGTCTCTATGGCAATCGCCTTATGATTGTAATCATTTATTTTATAAATGAATATTCACTATTTGAGTATACATATTGTGTATTTGATTGAGATCTTAAACTCATTTACTGAATGCCCGCAATACAATTCACAGCATGAGAGAATTTGTGATGAATTCACAACAAGTGATTATCTCTACATGTGCAATTGTGAGTATTGAAATTGTCCCTAGTCGATGAATTGATAGATACGGACACTATCATTTTGTTGAGACTAGCATGGGTTATTCTCTAATCAGCTGATTCTCACTGGCTGGTGACATTGGGATGTCCGGAGATAAACATGGATGCTAGTTAAGGGAACTAGTTCATTGGAGTGACTGGCTGTAAAACGTCATAGAGACATGTCAGAGAAGTTTTTACTACAGCTTAAGTGCGATATTCCTTTGACTTGCGGTGTTCAAGTCATCTTGGTCATAGAGACTTATACTTGACATCTTAAGCAAGCATCTCCAAGGAGGTGTGGACCCATGATGATTGGGTATAAGCCAAAGTGCCCGAAGATGTTTGAACAGCCTACAAAGGAGTCACCACTCCTTGCGAGGAGATGTATACCCAAGGCATATCGTCGGATTGTTACTCGAAGCCTCTGGCCAGAGCATGACATGTTCGGAGTATGAATCTCTTAAATACATGAGAGTAATTAGAATCTGTTGGACGAGAAAGACATTGCTTGGGCTAGGTGTGACGTAGTCAGCCTAGTGGGGACTGACACACATAGACCATGTCCTGAACCAAGTGGGTATAAGATGGTGAAGGGAATGAGGCACGATTCATTAAAGCTGCTGAAGGGTTTCAGAATAATTTCTGAGATCAACCGTTGATCTTTCGATTAATTGGGGATCATGATGTACTACTAGGTGCCACTCATGATCGTTCTATAATTGGTTAATTATAGATGACCAACATAAATCGAAAGCCTATTTAGTCACACGCACTACGAGTAATCCGAGGGATTTAAAACAAGTTGAAAATTGGATTTTCCGATCAAGAGAGATAAGGCGAATCTGAATTTTTCAGAGACGCATTGGAAGCATAAAATGGCTAAGTCTTTTGAAGACTTATTGGACGAATTAAATGAGTTTAATTCGTACAGTTTTGGCTTGGGTTTGGCTGGCCAAAGAGGGTCCCTACCCTCTTTGTTTGGCCGGCCACATTAAAAGGGAGAACCAAATTGTTTGGTTCAAGTTATAAAATAAACCAAGTGTGGTTTGTTTTATAAAATTATGGATAAAGAGATTTATTTTTCATAGAAATTAAAATGAACCATGGATTGGTTTATTTTATTTTATAAAATCAATAATGGATTGATTTACCATGATAAAGAAATTTATATACAGAAATTTATATAATGAAATTTCTTTCCATAAGAAAAGGGAGACATGGTTGTTTTTATCATAAATTAAATTATGATAAAAACTTGGCATGATGGAATAATTCATAGAAAAATTTATATGATAAATTTCTTATGAAAATTTATTCCATAAAAAGGAGACTTGGCGGTTGAGAGGCTACTATATAAAGGCACCAAGGCAAGGCTTGGAATTTAATCCAAGAGATCAAGGATTCTTGCCTAGCCTCTCTTCCTCTCCTTCTCTCCCTCTCCCTCTTCTAGGGCTGGCTACCCTCTCCCTCTTCTAGGGTCGGCTGCCCTCACCTCCTTTGCCGTGAGCCTCCACCACCGAGAAGAGGTCGAAGAAGAAGAAGAAGCGGGCACAACTCCTTCCTTCCTCCCGGAATCTCGATTCCGTTCTTCGTTTGGTGGTTAGTTTTCCATCTCTCTCTTGTTACTCTTGTCGTGCCATTGGAGAATCTAGTAGATCTTGTCGGCACGAAACTCGTGGCTTTGCGAAGACATCCCGAAGAAAACTCGTCGTGGACGCGAATAGAGGCGGAGCTTCCAAGGGACGCTACGGTTGGATCTCGTCCCTTTCTACGAGTTACGCGAGGTATCAAGTAAATTAGTTTACTTTCTGTAAAATTTTAAATGTATGATCATGTCTCCACAATATAAGGTTGCATGCTAGATACGTGGTTAAAATAATTTGAGAAATTATTTATGCTAAATCTTCCGCTGCACGTAATTAAATTTTAAAATTACGAACCCGTATCCATGTCAACATGCACCCGGTCCCAACATTGGACCGATCAGGATGGCTCCTGATCAGTCCAAAGGTGACCTAATCGGTCCCTCTGACCGATCAGGGCATAACCTATTCGGTCAAGGGACCGATCAGGTGACTAATCAGGATGTGCCCTGAGAGTTCAATGAAGGTTGGGTTGAGGATCGGTCTGGTGACCGATCCCCGATCTCTGATCGATCAGTGTGATCGATCAGAGGATCCCTGGATTGATCACGAGTGAGCCTGATCGATCAGGACCTTCACTGATCAGTCAAGGTGACCGATCAGTGCCTGATAAATTTAATTTGAATCATTGTCAAACGTGTGATTCCCCTCTAATTCCTGCTGATTCACTTCTGATTCATTTCGATTTGCTGTGCTAATCTTCTGATGAGTGTGCAGGTGATACAGGGATGACACAAATCAAGAAGGAGGGTCAATTGGCGACTTTCGCTTTGGGCAGGTTTGTTTGTTTTCCATTCGCATGATTCAACAGCTTCTGGAGTGGGTTGGCAACTGTCTGTCGAAGCTGGCGCCTGACCTGAGGCTCGGCTTAAGAGGTTTCAGTGAACTGAGCCCAGTAGAGGTCAGTGGTGATGGAGCTGTGTTTAGAGGTAGCGGACGCACGGTGATGAGCAAAGGCTTAAGAACAAGCTGGCGAAGAAGAGGAGCGAAGCGAACAGAAAGAAAACAAGCGAAGTGTTTTGTTGGGTTGTTTTAGCTCTCTGTATAGTCTTCTTGCTTGAGTGTCTTCTGCTACATCTGTGTGAGCTATCCTTCTTGTTGTCTCGTGCGCTTAACTGTTATTCTACTGAGACGGTTGTGGAGAGGTTACTCCACCGAGAAGGAGAAGATTCTTATCTGGAGTACCGGGGCATGATCTGCCGACGATCAAGGGATCACCCACCTCACGGGCATGCCAAGGAGTAGGGGCAAGTTATCCCCGAACCTTGTAAAATCTCATGTGTTAGCTGGTTTCTTTTCTTTCTGTCTGTTTGGTTCTTTCTGTGCTATTTTTGCTTCCACTGCTAACCTAATCGGAGAATGGAAAAGAAGCCAAAAAATTTAAGAGTCTGTCTATTCACACCCCCCTCTCTAGCCATCCAAGGTCCAACAAGTGGTATTAGAGCCTGGGGCTCGTTCCAATGGTCTAACACCTAAGAGCATAACAAGAATGGCTATGAGGGAAGGTTTCAGCACCAACAGACCTCCATTTTCGTTGGAGCTTACTTACAATACTGGAGGTCAAGGATGGAATACTACCTGAAGATAGATATTGGAATGTGGTTCTCTGTGAAGGAGGGTTTCACCCTCCAAAAGATGCTGAGGGATAAGAGCTGGACTCATTAAGATGGTTGATAACTAGCACTTTAGGTAATTTTATTTGCTCATTTACTTGGTAATTTTTATCCTCTCGTACGTTTAAATCATGTTTATATGATATTTTACGATTAGGATCTATTTTTGGAGCTCAATATAATTTCCTCTAAATTTTGGTATTATTTCATGATTTTTGTAGGGAATTAAAGATTGGACCTTGAACCGAGGAATTGGCTGAACCCAAATGCTAGGTTAAACATAGAGCTGACCCAAATAGTTGGGTAGCCGAACAGTTGGGTCAAGCCAAATGCTGGGCTGAGGCTGGGTCAAGCCAAATGCTGGGCTGAGGCTGATGCGAACCGAAAGGTTGGGCTGAAGCCGGGCCAAACATAAGGAGGGCAGAGACGCGAAGGAAGGGCAGACGGGGGGTCCCCGACTCGATTCATCATCTCTCCCACAGGCGGCGATCTCTTCCACTTCTCCTTTCCTCCGGTCGGCGGTTCTCCTCATCATCTCACTGTCGTCGGCCGGTCTTCGGACCTCGCTCTCCACCTCTTCCCTTCAGGTTAGAAGGGGAGAGAGTAAGGGTCTCTTCTTTGGGTTAGAAGAGGAGTCTCCACCTCTCCATAGATCGTAGCAGCCACCAACACCAAGCTCCATCAATGCCATCGCATAAGCTAGGGCCCAGGGTCCGAACCCTAGCTAACCTCCTACCATTTCTGTCATCCACTTTACCGCCAACTCTCTCTCGGGTTGAGAGAGGGCTGGATTGAGAGCACAGCTCTTCTCATCGATTCCGGTGATCCACTTCTTCACAGCATTTCTGTATTACTTCTTCACAGCGATACACTTCTTTATAGCAATTCCTTCACTTTCACAGCAGCTCCTTCAAGCAAATTTCGATTCCGAAGATCCATATGAGCCTTGGGTTTTATTCATGTGTTGATTGTGTTGATGTTTGAATGTTTGTGATAGAGTGTTGAATGTTTGTATTGGATAGATCTTTCCCCATTTCAAATTGCACGTACTTAATGCAATTTAGAACATGCCTATCTTGTGTTTGGTTAAATGTCGCATAGAACAATACTTTCAATTGTGATGTTTCTTAGTTGCTTAACGTTTATTTTTTATTGTTTTTCCCATTGCTTTAAGATTTGATCTTCATTTAAATGCAATTAAGTTAGGTTGGATTAGATATCCTTAATGCTGTAGGGTTTTTGTTCCATGTTTAGTTTGTTAATGCTTTATTTCATGTTGCATTTTCTTTACTACAATTGTAGTTAGGTTAAATTTGATTTCCTTACCTGCATTGTCTTTCATTAATTAGAACTAGATTTCATACTTACTTTGCAATTTCTTTTCGTAGTCTTAACGTTCAAATCCAAATCCCAGTTTAATATCCAAAATCCAAAAGCAATAACATACGATCTTAAGGTTTATCATGTATCAACTACATTCGTTGGCAGATGACTCGAGTTACTCTATGCTACATTAGTTTAGAGGAGTTTGATACTTTAATTGTATTTGATACTCGCGGTACGACACGCGGTCATCAAATTTGGCGCCGTTGCTGGGGAATGTAGTGGTGCTTCATAATTATATTCTTTGATTCTATTTGTGATTGCTTTATCTTTTGTATACGGTTGCTGCCATTTTACTTATTTTGTGACAGGACTACATATTTAGAATGTTTTCAAACGAACAATCAGAGATCAAAAGTTCATTGTTAGAGTTAAAATGTTTGATTAAGATGATGGAGTGCCAACAAAGGACAAATGCTTATTCATCTACTTACCAGCAGCCGTGTCAACAATTTCAGCAGCAGAACCAATATTTTCAGCAATCCCACTCAAATTTTCAACAACCAAATTATCAATTCACTACAACAAAAATAGCTTTTCGCAGTGCACAAATTCACTTTCTGCAGCGCGCACTGCATGCTGCATAATTAAAAGCTGTTGAAAGTTCTAGATTATCAACAGCTCGCAAAAGTGCGCTGCGGATATTATGATCTACAACACGTAAGGCACGCTGCGCATATGTACTTTGCACGCTGCGACTATTATTATCCGCAGCATGCGTTGTGCGCTATGAAATGTATTTTCGACAGCATATAAATGCATGCTGTTAATATTCTAATCTACAGCGTACAAATGCATGCTGTTGATGTTCTTATCTATATTAAAAAAATTAATTTCATTGATTAATACAGTAAACCAAATTTTTAATACAAATTTAATACAAATCTAATCCACACACGAATTTAATAAAATTATTATTTTTATTATACCAAATCAAAAGGTCTCAAGATCCAAAACAAGATACGAAATTTCTAGCAAATTAGTTATTACATAACAATAATTAAACTTTTGATGGTGTAATTGCAATGCCCATTCCACACACTCTACCTTGGGCTTCCTTGCCAATTCAAAGAATTTCAACCCCTGCTTAATATTATTGTCACCTAAAAATCAAAAAATAAGATCCATATAAGTTTTCAAGGTTAAGTAAGATTCGCATAAATATCAATCACACACCAATTGATTACGAGCTAACACTGCTCTACTATTTGATCTATGTTGAAGGGCTTCATTCATCATTTCTTGAACTGACTTTCCTTCTTTTTGAACAAAATAATCATCTACGGTAAAAAAAAGACCGAAGTAAGACATTTGCTTAGGCCGAAGGTAGGCACAAAAGGGATAAATTGTAGCAAAGCCATAAAAAATGATAAAGCAATATTGAGCAATCAACAATCAAATATCTAAAGCCACGCATAAGGTTAGACACAACAAAAGCAATATCTTACTTTTCCTCCTGATGATGCTATGATTTATCCTAGGTCAACTGGTCCTATCAAATTGTTGAAATCTACAATGTTATTATCACTTACATCTACCAGATCATGCTCAATGATACTAACATAGACACTATTGTTAGCAAATAATTAAATATGTGCAGATCATAAATTTACAAACTTTAATTCAAGAGAGCAGACTTAGTGCAATTCAAAATTAAACTTAGTGCAAGTTCAGCAAAACACGCAATAGCCAGGAAGGGAAACCCACAAAAACATAATTTTTTAAAAAAATTAAACTTAGTGCAATTCAAAATTAGACCTTCCATAAAATTCCTCTGCAATTTCAATGGCAAATGATAACCTAGATACATCAGCCTCATGAATCTACAATAGAAACCATCAAAGCAAAAAAGTATGATATTAGACTACATTCCTAAGGGAATAGGAATAAAATAATCAAGAGTTGATTGAATAAGTTACTAGTGCTCATTATAGGCTAATCAAATTTCCAACAGATGAAGAACAAAATGTCTTAGGGAGATTATTAGTGAGCACAAAGCTCATAATCGTAGCCAGAGCAAAGATCCTGAAAAACACCAAAAGAATAAATATACAACCTATATCTAATGGAGAAATAATTCGAATTTCCAATTTACCTATCATCATAAACATTTGATTTCCCAACACTTTCAAATCCTTTCGTATCTTGGTATAATGCAAATATTTTTCTCCATTGATATCCATTTCAATTTTCAACAAGTGCTTCCCAAACCCGTATTCCTACACCAAAAAATAATTGCTTATTGAAGGATATTAAATGAGATCAAAACAAAAAACATTAAACTGTCATAAAATATTAGAAATTAGCTTAATAAAAAGTTAAGAAGTGTAAGTACCAATAAAACCAAAGATGACTGAATATGAACCATTGGTATTAATATCACGCATATGTCCTACTCCAAACCCTGTGCATGATAGTGAGGTCAAAGACTTTTAGCATCAGGAATGACAAAAAAAGAACAAATAGAAATGCACCTTCATCACATGATAAGAAAAGTAGTTGGTTGAGAAGAAAGGATTTGCCTGAGCGATATAGTCCAATGACCTAAGAAATTATTTGGTAGAATCTGAAATGTGCATGTGTGTGTGTGTCAAAAAGGCAAAACGCTCACCCTCAGCGCACCCGTGAAGAACAAGAAGCTACCGTGAGCAAACGAGGCGAGCAAACCAGACGAGCAAACCAGACGAGCAAACCAGACGAGCAAGTGAGGAGGCGGCGTCTGTGAGGAGGAGCCGGAGATGATGGTGCTGAAGAAGCAACGAGGAGGCGGAGAGTCGAGCAGCTAGGAGGAGGCGAAGGGTTGCGCGATGAGAAGCAGCGACGAGGCGGCGGAAACTCGAGCGATGAGGAGGGCGATGGGTTGAGGCGCGCGCGAGGGTTTTGGGAAAGAAAGAAGGTTACGACGATATATTGGTATCGGGAGGGTTCCGGGAAAAAACAGGTATAAGGAAAAAGAAAAAAAATAAGGAAAAAGTCAAAATAAAGAAAATAAAAAATAAGGAAAATAATAATTATTTGTAATTTTATTTGTAGCGTATCATATATAATAAATAGATTCATTAATAGCGTATCAATTTTTTACATGCTATCGTTATTATTTATTCACAGCGTACATTAATATGCTGTTAATAATAATATTAGCAGCGTGCTTTTAATGTACGCCGTTGATGCTTCTTCTTTTAAAAAAATTTATGGTATTAACAGCGCACATCGATATGCATGCTGTTAATGTAACGCCCGCTTTTTTTTCCTTTCCATAAAGCGGCGTTACGTTAACATGAGTAGGGCAGGTGAACCTCATAATGCAGCGGAAAAACCTTAAACTTACACCTACATGCATCTACTACCACTCTTAACATGATGACATGTGAACTTGGCATATTAACTTCATACTTAGTATCATATTATATCATATTTAGCATCATGTCATACTTAGCATCATGTCATAGAGTCACATAAGTCACCATTCAAGCACATAAGTAGTAAAGGTAAAGTTCTAGCATAAGACGAGTAAACATATTATTTTCTTGGCCAAGTCACTACCACACACATACATTCTTGCCCTCCTGCTACTTCCTTACTGTCCCCTTGCGTGATATGCGATATAAGGAAATAAGACTATAAGCACACAGGCTTAGTAAGACTCTTTTCTACTCACTAAAACCATTCATTACTTAATAATGAGCACATGAAACATTAACATACTTGGTGCTCTGCTTAGAATATAAGCATCTAGAATCACTTAGCATATAATTGACATGGCATGAACATAAACATAATAAACATTCTTAGTATGGCATGATACATGACATAAATATAAACATAAGGAAACATTCTTAACATGCATGATACATGGCATAAACATAAACATAAGGAAACATTCTTAACATGCATGATACATGGCATAAACATAAACATAAACATAAAGAAACATTTTTAACATGCATGATACATGGCATAAACATAAACATAATAACATTCTTAGCATGGCATGATACATGTCATAAACATAAACATAAAGAAACATTTTTAACATGCATGATACATGGCATAAACATAAACGTAAAGAAACATTCTTAACATGCATGATACATGGCATAAACATAAACATAAAGAAACATTCTTAACATGCATGATACATGGCATAAACATAAACATAATAACATTCTTAGCATGACATGATACATGACATAAACATAAACATAAAGAAACATTTTTAACATGCTTGATACATGGCATAAACATAAACATAAAGAAACATTCTTAACATGCATGATACATGGCATAAACATAAACGTAAAGCATGAACTAACCTGTATGGCATAAACATAGGCATGCTTTCTATCATATCATATGGGCATCTTCTTAACATAACCATAAGTATAAATCGTTTACTATCATGCATATTTCTTGACATGAGACATAAGTATAAGACATTACTATCATGACATAATGCATAACATGAATGAATGCATAAGTCTAATGCATATACATAAGGATGCATAACTTTTAAAATCATACTTTTAAATACTTAAACATAATCATAACATCGTTGGGGGTCCCCGGCTTGTACCACATACATACATCATAAACGCGCATCCGTAAGTAAATACGAGGTAGCGAGCCCCGACCTACTAGGGTAAGGACAGCATAGTCGGTAGTCCCAGAACTGGGGCGTTCTTAGGGTGCCTATCCCTGTTGCACAGCTTCGGTAGTGCCAGAACCGTGGACAACATAGTCGGTAGACCAGAACCGGGGCGTTCTTAAGGTGCCCATCCCTTGGACCCATACTTCGGTCCGGTACAAGCCCATTCATAAAGTAAAATACTTCATATGCTTCATCATTCATACATCATGGCATGCATCTTTATTCATAAAACATGGCATGCATCTTCATTCATAAACATGGCATGTGTAACGACCCGGCTTGTCTACCGGCCCATTTACCGGTCCTCATGACCGTCGTACCGTCGACCATCGACCGTGCCGTCATTCATAAACATGGCATGCATCTTTATTCATAAAACATAGCATGCACTTTCATTCATAAACATAACATGCATCTTCATTTATAAACATAACATGTATCTTCATTCATAGAACATGTCCTACTTACATAAACATCATTCTTATTCCTAGTGCTTGCATGATCATGGCATATAAGGTAAGTGTTGCATTATATGACATGTTTGCATAGACAATTATCCTAATCCATAGAGTTTGCATGATCATGATATATAAGGTAAACATTGCATTTCATACATAAACATGGTATTCATCCCAAGCATACATAAGTAGGACTTCCATAAACATACTACCTACCATTCAAGTGCATGGCACAGAACACAAGACATTCATAATTAAACCCTATCAAGCATGACATCCAATCATAAACATACAAACATGAAACATGGTGCTTAAAGTTAGGGTTATAGGTAACTTAATTTCTACCACATGCTTGAACCTTTATATATACTTCATAAAAAAGCATAAACCATCATTCTTCAAACCCTAACTTCCCCCAAACCCTATTTACCTTGCTTGGCCGAAACCTATAAGGAAGTGTTCCATTGTTCAATTAACATGTAACATAGCATAAGGTAAAGAAACAACCATACATTACCTATAAGACCATGGGAAGCCATTAGGGCTCATGATTAGGGTTATCCCTAACCTTTAGCCCTCCTTCTTATGGCTGGCCGAAACCCTACAAGGCCATGGGTGCATGGAAAAATTCCATAAAATTCCCAATCAAACGTTAAACACCAACCATACCCTACCATAGGGTCTTTCGGAACCCATACTTGAAGAAAACCTTATCCCCTTGCCCTAGATTTGTTGGGACCGGGTGCATGTCGACAAGGATATGGGTTCGTAAAATTTTAAATTTTACGTGCAGCGGAAGAATTAGCATAAAATAATTTCCTAAATTATTTTAACCACGTATCTAGCATGCAACCTTATGATGTGTTGACATAATCATAAATTAAAACATTGCGGAAATGTAAACTAATTTACTAAGTACCTCTCGTAACTCGAAGTCAGGGACGAGATCCAACCGTAGCGTCCCTTGGAAGCTCCGCTTCTATTCGCGTCCACGCCGAGTTCTCTTCGGGATGACTTCGCAAAGTCACGAGTTTTGTGCCGACGAGAACTACTAGATCCTCGAAAGGCACAACTAGAAGAACAAGAGAAAAGATAGGAAACTACCACCAAAGTAACGGAATCTAAATTCCGAGAAGGAAGGAGTTGTGATCCGCTTCTTCTTCTTCTTGGTTGGCTTCTCCTACTTGTTGATAGCTCACGGCAACCAACCCTAGGGAAGGAAGTGCGCCGGCCCTAGGTGGATGAAGGGGCGCCGGCCCTAGATGGCTCAAGGGGCGCCGGCCCTAAGGGGAAGAGAGGGAGGGAAGAATAAGAGAGAGAGAGGGAGGAAGCTACTAATCTCTTGATTTCTCAATTGGAATTAATGGCTTGCCTTTGGTTCCTTTATATAGTAGCATCTCCCTTGCCAAGTCTCCTCTTAACAGAATTTTCATAACAAATTTATCCTATAAATTCTCTTATGAATTATTCCGTTTAAACCAAGTTTTTTTATAACTAACTTTATAATTAAACAAATACTTCTTCTCCTTTTATTATGGAATAAACTTTATAAGAAATTTATAAACTTTCTTATTATGAAAAAAATCAATTCACAATTGATTTTATAAAATTAAAATAAACTATTCCATGGATCATTTTAATTTCCATAAAAAGAATAAATTTCTATAAATTTATTTATATAAATTTCTTTACACAAATTTATTTATCCATAATTTATAAAACAAATCGCACTAGATTTATTTTATTAATTAAACCAATTAAATTGGTTCCTTCCCCTTCTTGTGGCCGACCAACCCAAGGGGTTTGGCACCCTCTTTGGTCGGCCAAACCGAGCCGAACCGATCGCGAATTAAACTCATTTAATTCGCCCAATAAGCCTTCAAAAGACTTAGCCATTTTAAGTTTCCGTTGCGCCTCTGATTAACTCAGATTCGACTTATTTCTCTTGATTGGAAAATCAAATTTTCAACTCGTTTTAAATCCCTCGGATTACTCGTAGTGCGTGTGACTAAATAGGCTTTCGATTTATGTTGGCCGTCTATAATCAACTAATTATAGAACGATCATGAGTGGAACCTAGTATTACATCATGACCCCCAATTAATCGAAAGATCAACAGTTGACCTCAGAAGTAATTCTGAAACCCTTCAGCAGCTCTAATGAATCGTGCCACATTCCCTTCACCATCTTATACCCACTTGGTTCAGGACATGGTCTGTTTGTGTCAGTCCCCACTAGACTGACTACGTCACACCTAGCCCAAGTAGTATCTTTCTTGTCCTTTGGATTTCTAATTACTCTCATATATTTCAGAGACTCGCACTCTAAACATGATATGCTCTGGCCAGAGGCTTTGAGTAACAATCCGACGATAGGCCTGGGTATACATCTCCTCGCAAGGAGTGGTGAATCCTTTGTAGGCTGTTCAAACATCTTCGGGCACTTCGGCTTATACCCAATCATCCTGGGTCCACACCTCCTTGGAGATGCTTGCTTAAGATGTTAAAGTATAAGTCTCCATGACCAAGATGACTTGAACACCGCAAGTCAAAGGAACATCGCACTTAAGTTGCAGTAAGAACTTCATTGACATTTCTATATATAGATTCTATATGAAGTTTTACAGCTAGTCACTCCAATGAACTAGTTCCCTTAACTAGAATCCATGTTTATCTCCGGACATCCCAATGTCACCAGCCAGTGAGAATCAGCTGATTAGAGAATAACCCATGCTAGTCTCAACAGAATTGATAGTGCCCGTATTTATCAATTCATCGACTAGGGATATTTTCAATACTTCACATTTGCACATTTAGAGATAATCACTAGTTGTGATCCCATCGCAAATTCTCTTATGCTGTGAGTTGTATTGCGGACATTCAGTAGATGAGTTTAAGATCCCAATCAAATACAGAAGCATGTATACTCAAATAGTGAATTATCATTTATTAAAATAAATGTTTTACAATCATAAGGCGATTGCCTTAGGACACTTCTCTCTTATCACTAACAAACTCCCACTTGGCCTAATGCCAATCGCTACGGTATCCAATACCACAGGCTCTAACATGACCCTCAAACTTGCTCTGAGGTAAGGCCTTAGTTAAAGGATCCGCTAAATTCCTTTCAGTGGGAATTTTCTCAATTTGTATGTCATTCCTACTTATAATCTCTCTGATCAGATGATAGCGGCGAAGCACGTGTTTGGATCGCTGATGAGACCTTGGTTCCTTTGCTTGTGCAATAGCTCCATTGTTGTCGCAGTAAACCGGCACTGCTTCATCAATGGTTGGAACCACACCAAGTTCGGAGACGAACTTCTTGATCCAGGCTGCTTCCTTTGCTGCTTCCGAAGCTGCGATATATTCCGCTTCCGTGGTAGAATCTGCTACGGTGTCTTGTTTGGAACTTTTCCAACTTACTGCGCCTCCATTCAAAGTAAATACGTATCCAAACTGAGATTTGGAGTTATACTTATCTGTCTAGAAACTGGCATCTGTCTACCCACGTATTACCATATCTCCTTCTCCATATATTAGGAACACATCCTTAGTTCTTCTTAAGTACTTAAGGATTGTCTTAACAGCCGCCCAATTATCCATTCCTGGATCCGACTGGTATCTGCTTGTGACGCTCAAAGCATACGATACATTGGGCCTAGTACATAACATAGCATACATGATAGATCCTATCGCGGATGCATAGGGAATCTTATTCATGCAAATCCTCTCGTCTTCTGTGCGCGGACACATAGACTTTGAAAGGTTGATGCCATGCCTGATGGGAAGGTAACCTTTCTTAGATTTTGACATGCTAAACCTTTTTAGCACTCAGTCTATATATGTAGACTGCGAAAGACCAAGCAACCGTTTTGATCTATCTCTATAGATTCTAATCCCAAGGATATAGGTTGCTTCTCCCAGGTCTTTCATGGAGAATGTTATGGACAACCAAATTTTAACTGTCTGTAAGACTGATATATCGTTTCCTATAAGTAAGATGTCGTCGACATATAATACTAGGAATACGACTGCACTCCCACTAACCTTCTTGTACACACAAGGTTCGTCAGGATTTTGTGAGAAATCAAACTCTTTGATTGTCTCATCAAAACGGATGTTCCAACTCCTAGATTCTTGCTTCAGTCCATATATGGATCGTCGAAGCTTGCATACTTTGGTTTTATCAACCGATGTGAAACCTTTAGGTTGTATCATGTATACATCCTCAAGCAGGTTTCCGTTAAGGAATGCTATTTTCAAATCCATTTGCCATATCTCATAATCATAATGAGCTGCTATGGCTAGGAGCATCCGAATGGATTTAAGAATAGCTACTGGCGAATAGGTTTCGTCATAATCAATTCCTTGCATCTGACGATATCCTTTTGCCACTAATCTAGCCTTAAAGGTAACAACATTACCTTCCATGTCGATTTTCTTCTTGAAAACCCACTTGCACCCTATGGGCTTAATCCCTTCAGGTGGTTTAATCAAGTCCTATACTTGATTTTCGTACATGGAATCCATTTCCGACTTCATGGCTTCAAGCCATTTGTCCCTTTCTGAATTTTTCAGAACATCTTCATAACTGATAGGTTCGTCATCGCTTATGAGTAACACGTCGTTCGATTCACTTATGAGAAATCCGTATCTCACTGGAATATTGCGTGTCCTATCAGATCTACGAAGAGGTGGTGTAGTTTTAGGTTCAACTGATAGCTCATCATTATGAGGTATTGGTTGTGGGTCTAGACTAGGTGTCTCTGTAATGTCTATTGGAGTTTCTTGAACTTCATCAAGTTCGATGCCACTCCCACTATTTTCTTGTAAAAGAAATTCTTTTTCCAGAAATACAGCATGCCTTGAAACAAACACCTTTGTTCCAAGGGA
>JAGFNQ010005440.1:245616-313600 GCA_024364735.1 Boesenbergia rotunda | reverse complement strand
GTAAAATTTTAAATTTTACGTGCAGCGGAAGAATTTGCAAAAATAATTTCCTAAATTATTTTAACCACGTATCTAGCATGCAACCTTATGATGTGTTGACATAATCATAAATTAAAACTTTGCGGAAAAGTAAACTAATTTACTAAGTACCTCTCGTAACTCGAAGTAAGGGACGAGATCCAACCGTAGCGTCCCTTGGAAGCTCCGCCTCTATTCGCGTCCACGCCGAGTTCTCTTTGGGATGACTTCGCAAAGTCACGAGTTTTGTGCCGACGAGAACTACTAGATCCTCGAAAGGCACAACTAGAAGAACAAGAGAAAAGATAGGAAACTAACCACCAAAGTAACGGAATCTAAATTCCGAGAAGGAAGGAGTTGTGATCTGCTTCTTCTTCTTCTTGGTTGGCTTCTCCTTCTTCTTGATAGCTCACGGCAACCAACCCTAGGGAAGGAAGTGTGCCGGCCCTAGGTGGATGAAGGGGCGCCGGCCCTAGATGGCTCAAGGGGCGCCGGCCCTAAGGGGAAGAGAGGGAGAGGAGAATAAGAGAGAGAGAGGGAGGAAGCTACTAATCTCTTGATTACTCAATTGGAATTAATGGCTTGCCTTTGGTTCCTTTATATAGTAGCATCTCCCTTGTCAAGTCTCCTCTTAACGGAATTTTCATAACAAATTTATCCTATAAATTCTCTTATGAATTATTCCGTTTAAACCAAGTTTTATTATAACTAACTTTATAATAAAACAAATACTTCTTCTCCTTTTATTATGGAATAAATTTTATAAAAAATTTATAAACTTTCTTATTATGAAAAAAATCAATTCACAATTGATTTTATAAAATCAAAATAAACCATTCCATGGATCATTTTAATTTCCATAAAATGAATAAATTTCTATAAATTTATTTATATAAATTTCTTTACACAAATTTATTTATCCATAATTTATAAAACAAATCGCACTAGATTTATTTTATTAATTAAACCAATTAAATTGGTTCCTTCCCCATCTTGTGGCTGGCCAACCCAAGGGGTTTGGCACCCTCTTTGGCCGGCTAAACCGAGCCGAACCGATCGCGAATTAAACTCATTTAATTCGCCCAATAAGCCTTCAAAAGACTTAGCCATTTTAAGTTTCCGTTGCGCCACTGATTAACTCAGATTCGACTTATTTCTCTTGATTGGAAAATCCAATTTTTAACTCGTTTTAAATCCCTCGGATTACTCGTAGTGCGTGTGACTAAATAGGCTTTCGATTTATGTTGGCCGTCTATAATCAACTAATTATAGAACGATCATGAGTGGCACCTAGTAGTACATCATGACCCCCAATTAATCGAAAGATCAACGGTTGACCTCAGAAGTAATTCTGAAACCCTTAAACAGCTCTAATGAATCGTGCCCCATTCCCTTCACCATCTTATACCCACTTGGTTCAGGACATGGTCTGTTTGTGTCAGTCCCCACTAGACTGACTACGTCACACCTAGCCCAAGTAGTGTCTTTCTCGTCCTTTGGATTTCTAATTACTCTCATGTATTTCAGAGACTCACACTCTAATCATGATATGCTCTAGCCAGAGGCTTCGAGTAACAATCCGATGATAGGCCTGGGTATACATCTCCTCGCAAGGAGTGGTGAATCCTTTGTAGGCTGTTCAAACATCTTCGGGCACTTCGGCTTATACCCAATCATCCTGGGTCCACACCTCCTTGGAGATGCTTGCTTAAGATGTTAAAGTATAAGTCTCCATGACCAAGATGACTTGAACACCGCAAGTCAAAGGAACATCGCACTTAGGCCGCAGTAAGAACCTCATTGACATTTCTATATATAGATTCCATATGAAGTTTTACAGCTAGTCACTCCAATGAACTAGTTCCCTTAACTAGCATCCATGTTTATCTCCGGACATCCCAATGTCACCAGGCAATGAGAATCAGCTGATTAGAGAATAACCCATGCTAGTCTCAACAGAATTGATAGTGTCCGTATTTATCAATTCATCGACTAGGGATATTTTCAATACTTCACATTTGCACATTTAGAGATAATCACTAGTTGTGATCCAATCACAAATTCTCTTATGCTGTGAGTTGTATTACGGACATTCAGTAGATGAGTTTAAGATCCCAATCAAATACAGAAGCATGTATACTCAAATAGTGAATTATCATTTATTAAAATAAATATTTTACAATCATAAGGCGATTGCCTTAGGACACTTCTCTGATATCACTAACAAGATTCCCTCTTGGTCGAAACCCTTAGGCTCATAAGACCTTGTGAAAATACACATAAATCCCTTCAACCTCCCTTTGTATCACAAGGGTACACCCAATACATATGTGAAGGGTTAAATCCAACCCTAGCCATGGAAATCCTTAGGATGGTCCCAAACCCTAAAGGGTCTTAGGGTACTCCAAAAATTTCCAAAAATTATATTTATTCTCTAAACATCATGAGAACACATTAGAAGCATAATTAAGATTTTTAACATCATCATAGACCCAAAACTCATGGTGGCCGAATACCATAGGGGTCCAAAGTATGGTTTTCTCAACATCAAAACCTAAAACCAAACTTTATATTATGCTAAAAAAATTCAAAGGAACTATTATACCATAGGTGAGGGAGTCTTACATTGGTTGATCTTGATTATAGACCTTAGATTTGGGAGAAGGATGAAGATCTTGTTGCCTCTTGACCACCCCTAGCCTTTGTATCCTTGTAAAAGCCTTGGATCTTGGAGATGGAGCCTTAGCTGAACTTTTCTCAAGGGAGAATCCCCTCTTGGGGTTTCGACTATGATGAGGGTGGAGGAAGAAGAAAAATGGAATTGATGGAAGGAAGAAAGAAACTCCCATTCCCCCTCTTTATAACACATTAAGGAGGGTAAGTGAAGAGTCATGGTTGGTGACTCTTCATTTTCCTAAGCCTTAACCATAATCCACTTCATTTCCTCATAGCACTCCCTTGCTAGGTGAATTGGTTAGAGCATGCATGGTTGTACAAGAGGTCCAAGGTTTAATCCTTGGTGGATGCTCTAATTTTTTTTCCATTTTATTTTTATTTTATTTTCCTAATATTTCGAAAATCCCTTAAAAATTCCCCCATAATTATGTTAATATTTCCCATTAAAATCCCTTTATATTTCTATAAATTTTTACCTAAAATTCCCCAATAATCATGGTACTAGAAAACCCATATAAGGCCCATTAGTGCCTATTTCCCCAATTTAAATGGAAAAACATGGATTTCTACGTTAAAATTCGTGTTAATGTTCCTAGGTCCCTCGGAAAATTATCTAGACATGCTCAATATTTTAAAGACATATTAGGAAAATTTTCCGGGTCGTTACAATCCCCCATACCTCGTGAAAGTTCGTCCTCAAACTTAGAATAGCTCCGGGTACTTGCGCCTCATCTCGTCCTCGCGTTCCCAGGTAGCATCTTCGAACATCTGACTTTGCCATAGAACCTTGACTAAGGGTACTTTCTTACTCCTTAGCTTCTTGACTTCCCGATCCAAGATCTGGATAGGTCTGCTTTCATAGCTTAGGTCCTCCTGCACTTATACTGTCTGTGGCTCGATCACTTGGTCCATATTTGGGATACACTTTTTAAGCGTTGACACATGGAACACATTATGAATGACCGACATCTCTGGTGGCAGCTCTAGCTCATATGCCACCTTACCAACTCTTCTCAGGATCAAATACGGCCCCATATAACGCAGACTTAGTTTTCCTTTCCTCCCAAATCTTGTCACCCCTTTCATAGGAGCCACTTTCAGGAACACCAAATCTCTAACATTGAATTCCAGTGGTCTACGCCGGACATCGGCATAACTCTTCTGCCGACTCTGATCATCTTCTATCCGTTGTCGAATAGTCCGTATAGCTCGGGTGGTGCTGTCGATGACATCCGTTGTGAGCCCCATTTCCTTCTTTTCACCACCCTCGTACCAACAGATCGGAGACCTACATCTCCTCCCGTACAACGCTTCATAAGGTGCCATTCCGATAGTAGCTTGGTAGCTATGGTTGTAAGCGAATTCCGCTAAGAATAGATATCGACACCAGTTCCCTTTGAAATCCAAGGCACAAGCTCGCAACATGTCTTCTAGTACTTGATTCACCCGTTCAGTTTGCCCATCAGTCTGAGGGTGAAAGGCGGTGCTAAATCGCAATTTAGTGCTGAGAGACTTCTGAACACACTCCCAAAAATGTGAAGTAAAGCGACCATCCCTATCTGAGATGATGGTCTTGGGAACTCCATGAAGTCTGATTATCTCTTTAACGTATAATTGAGCCAGTTGCTCCATTGAATCCGTCATCTTGATTGCCAGGAAGTGAGCAGACTTCGTCAGCCTGTCCACAATTACCCAAATGGCATCATATCCATTCGTAGTCCTGGGAAGCCCTGAAATGAAATCCATAGAGATGTCTTCCCATTTCCACTCCGGGATTGCGAGTGGCTGCAGAACTCCTCCGGGTCGCTGGTGTTCTGCTTTTACTTGCTGGCAAGTCATGCAAGTACTAACATGCTGAGCCACATCCCTTTTCATACCGGACCACCAGAACTTCTCCTTCATATCTTGATACATCTTGGTGGATCCTGGATGCATCGAAAAAGGGGTTCCGTGAGCCTCTGCCAGTATTTCCCTTCGAAGCTCCGGATCATTAGGAATACATAGACGATCCCTAAGGTAGAGTACTCCCTCTTTTGCGATATGAAAACCATCGCCCTTTCCTTCTAGGATCTCCTGCTTTATTTTTTGAAGACTCAGATCACCATTTTATTTTTCCAATATGTCCTCAATTGGCGTGGGTGATATTGTCATAATTAACTCCATGATATAATTACACACATACATCATAATCAAATACTTATTGTGATTCCGGGTGGACCGACTTATGTTAGGCTTCCGTAACATTAGTCCTCAACCTGAATTTATGAATTATATTAGCCCATATTTGTCGTATGGTTACTATAGGGTAGATGAGATCTTATTTATTATATCACCAAAATTTATTTATCCAGTCTTATAAGTCTATATACGAAACTGGCCAAACTTAGTGAGCTAGATGGGCTGCCGTTATGCCCAAAATAAAGAACATCATAGCGATGACTACCACCCCCTCGCTCATCTCCCCTTTGCCTGCCTCCCCTTGGCCTGCCTCAGGATCTTCTACCGTTTCCATCGGGTCTTCTTCTTCAATCTCGGGAACCTCCTCGACCACTTCAATGTCTTCCTCGAACATCCCGGGGTCTTCCTCAAACATCTCGAGCATCTCGGGATCCTCCTCGAATGGCTCGCGATCCTCCTCGTACATCTCGGGATCCTCCTCGAATGGCTCGGGATCCTCCTCGTACATCTCGGGATCCTCCTCGAACGGCTCGGGATCCTCCTCGTACATCTCGGGATCCTCCTCTAATGTCTCAAGATCCTCTTCAAGCATCTCGGGCTCCTCCTCCGAGTCCCCCAGATCTTCCGGAAACTCATGGCGGAGAAGCTGCTTACATAATTCCGTATATGAGATACGGCATCCGTGCTGCCCCCAGATCTGATGAGCAACCTCTCTCGCCCGATTGGGCAATGAACGAAGCAGAGCTCCGATCCTATGATTATCGATGACTGGGAACCCTTCCTGCTCAAGTTTCCAGAATAGCCGATCCAAAAACCCCATGTTGCCTTGAATTCCAAGGGTCGGACTGTACCCAACTTCCTCTATTCGCTCCATCAGCTCGCGGCACCTCTCAGTGTAGTTCTTATGCAACATCTGGAATTGAAAAAAAATGACATAGTTAGTACCAAACTGACCAAGCCAGTACAAAACCATTTCTTTTTCAATTCGCAAATATATACAGAGAAAAACACACGCAAATCACTTTCTTCTACCCTAGTGATTAAAATATATAACCACTTTCCTACCCTTAAATTTTAAATATTAAAATATCATTCTTATGTACATGTGTACATATCTTTGTAAATAAAATATGCAATTACTTTCCATTATCTACCATAAGGTGTCATTCATACTTACATATCCTAGAATCATAAGATGTCCTGTAAAGTGCTTACTACCATAAAATATGCAGAGGGGTACTTATTTAGAAGCGGCAGGAAGAGGACATGATGTGTGTGTAGTGAGATGGTAACTGCTCTGATACCAACCTGTAACGCCCTTTTTTTTTTCCTTTCCATAAAGCGGCGTTACGTTAACATGAGTAGGGCAGGTGAACCTCATAATGCAGCGGAAAAACCTTAAACTTACACCTACATGCACCTACTACCACTCTTAACATGATGACATGGGAACTTGGCATATTAACTTCATACTTAGTATCATATCATATCATACTTAGCATCATGTCATACTTAGCATCATGTCACAGAGTCACATAAGTCACCATTCAAGCACATAAGTAGTAAAGATAAAGTTCTAGCATAAGACGAGTAAACATATTATTTTCTTGGCCAAGTCACTACCACACACATACATTCTTGCCCTCCTGCTGCTTCCTTACTGTCCCCTTGCGTGATATGCGATATAAGGAAATAAGACTATAAGCACACAGGCTTAGTAAGACTCTTTCCTACTTAATAAAACCATTCATTACTTAATAATGAGCACATGAAACATTAACATACTTGGTGCTCTGCTTAGAACATAAGCATCAAGAATCACTTAGCATATAATTGACATGGCATGAATATAAACATAATAAACATTCTTAGCATGACATGATACATGGCATAAACATAAACATAAGGAAACATTCTTAACATGCATGATACATGGCATAAACATAAACATAAAGAAACATTCTTAACATGCATGATACATGGCATAAACATAAACATAATAACATTCTTAGCATGGCATGATACATGGCATAAACATAAACATAAACATAAAGAAACATTTTTAACATGCATGATACATGGCATAAACATAAACGTAAAGAAACATTCTTAACATGCATGATACATGGCATAAACATAAACATAAAGAAATATTCTTAACATGCATGATACATGGCATAAACATAAACATAATAACATTCTTAGCATGGCATGATACATGACATAAACATAAACATAAAGAAACATTTTTAACATGCTTGATACATGGCATAAACATAAACATAAAGAAACATTCTTAACATGCATGATACATGGCATAAACATAAATGTAAAGCATGAACTAACCTGTATGGCATAAACATAGGCATGCTTTCTATCATATCATATGGGCATCTTCTTAACATAACCATAAGCATAAATCATTTACTATCATGCATATTTCTTGACATGAGACATAAGTATAAGACATTACTATCATGGCATAATGCATAACATGAATGAATGCATGAGTCTAATGCATATACATAAGGATGCTTAACTTTTAAAATCATACTTTTAAATAGTTAAACATAATCATAACATCGTTGGGGGTCCCCGGCTTGTACCCCATACATACATCATAAGCGCGCATCCGTAAGTAAATACGAGGTAGCGAGCCCCGACCTACTAGGGTAAGGACAGCATAGTCGGTAGTCCCAGAACCGGGGCGTTCTTAAGGTGCCCATCCCTATTGCATAGCTTCGGTAGTGCCAGAACCATGGACAGCATAGTCGGTAGTCCAGAACCGGGGCGTTCTTAAGGTGCCCATCCCTTGGACCCATACTTCGGTCCGGTACAAGCCCATTCATAAAGTAAAATACTTCATATGCTTCATCATTCATACATCATGGCATGCATCTTTATTCATAAAACATGACATGCATCTTCATTCATAAACATGGCATGTGTAACGACCCGGCCCGTCTACCGGCACATTTACCGGCCCATTTACCGGTCCTCATGACCGTCGTACCGTCGTATCGTCGACCATCGACCGTGCCGTCATTCATAAACATGGCATGCATCTTTATTCATAAAACATAGCATGCACTTTCATTCATAAACATAACATGCATCTTCATTTATAAACATAACATGCATCTTCATTCAAAGAACATGGCTTACTTACATAAACATCATTCTTATTCCTAGTGCTTGCATGATCATGGCATATAAGGTAAGTGTTGCATTATATGACATGTTTGCATAGACAATAATCCTAATCCATAGAGTTTGCATGATCATGATATATAAGGTAAACATTGCATTTCATACATAAGCATGGTATTCATCCCAAGCATACATAAGTAGGACTTCCATTAACATACTACCTACCATTCAAATGCATGGCATAGAACACAAGACATTCATAATTAAACCCTATCAAGCATGGCATCCAATCATAAACATACAAACATGAAACATGGTGCTTAAAGTTAGGGTTATAGGTAACTTAATTTCTACCACATGCTTGAACCATTATATATACTTCATAATAAAGCATAAACCATCATTCTTCAAACCCTAACTTCCCCCAAACCCTATTTACCTTGCTTGGCTGAAACCTATAAGGAAGGGTTCCATCGTTCAATTAACATGTAAGATAGCATAAGGTAAAGAAACAACCATACATTACCTATAAGACCATGGGAAGCCATTAGGGCTCATGATTAGGGTTATCCCTAACCGTTAGCCCTCCTTCTTATGGCTGGCCGAAACCCTACAAGGCCATGGGTGCATGGAAAAATTCCATAAAATTCCCAATCAAACGTTAAACACCAACCATACCCAACCATTGGGGCTTTCGGAACCCATACTTGAAGAAAACCTTAACCCCTTGCCCTAGATTCCCTCTTGGCCGAAACCCTTAGGCTCATAAGACCTTGTGAAAATTCACATAAATCCCTTCAACCTCCCTTTGTATCACAAGGGTACACCCAATACATAGGTGAAGGGTTAAATCCAACCCTAGCCATGGAAATCCTTAGGATGGTCCCAAACCCTAAAGGGTCTTAGGGTACTCCAAAAATTTCCAAAAATTATATTTATTCTCTAAACATCATGAGAACACATTAGAAGTATAATTAAGATTTTTAACATCATCATAGACCCAAAACTCATGGTGGCCGAATACCATAGGGGTCCAAAGTATGGATTTCTCAACATCAAAACCTAAAACCAAACTTTATATTATGCTAAAAAAATTCAAAGGAACTATTATACCATAGGTGAGGGAGTCTTACATTGGTTGATCTTGATTATAGACCTTAGATTTGGGAGAAGGATGAAGATCTTGTTGCCTCTTGACCACCCCTAGCCTTTGTATCCTTGTAAAAGCCTTGGATCTTGGAGATGGAGCCTTAGCTGAACTTTTCTCAAGGGAGAATCCCCTCTTGGGGTTTCGGCTAGGATGAGGGTGGAGGAAGAAGAAAAATGGAATTGATGGAAGGAAGAAAGAAACTCCCATTCCCCCTCTTTATAACACATTAAGGAGGGTAAGTGAAGAGTCATGGTTGGTGACTCTTCATTTTCCTAAGCCTTAACCATAATCCACTTCATTTCCTCATAGCACTCCCTTGCTAGGTGAATTGGTTAGAGTATGCATGGTTGTACAAGAGGTCCAAGGTTCAATCCTTGGTGCATGCTCTAATTTTTTTTCCATTTTATTTTTATTTTATTTTCCTAATATTTTGAAAATCCCTTAAAAATTCCCCCATAATTATGTTAATATTTCCCATTAAAATCCCTTTATATTTCTATAAATTTTTACCTAAAATTCCCCAATAATCATGGTACTAGAAAACCCATATAAGGCCCATTAGTGCCTATATCCCCAATTTAAATGGAAAAACATGGATTTCTAGGTTAAAATCGTGTTAATATTCCTAGGTCCCTCGAAAAATTATCTAGACATGCTCAATATTTTAAAGACATATTAGGAAAATTTTTCGGGTCGTCACAGTTAATAATACTATTAACAGCTTGCTTTTAATGTGCGCTGTTAATAACACGTTGCGGAAAAGTAATTTTCTTGTAGTGATTTCAGCAAGGGTAGCCACAATTTCAGCCTTTTCAAGAATTTCAGCAGCCCTACTCAGATTTTCAGCAGGACCAAACTTTCAGTCAACCATCGCAGCAATTTCAACCACCATTTCAGAATTTTTAGCAAGGGTACATTCCAAATTTTTGGCAACATTTTCAACCATTTCAACAGCCACAACAGTAGTTTCAGTAACATTTTCAAGATTTCCAACAACTATTGAATTATGATCGGCAAGGATGGCCACATTCACAGTAAGTTTATCAGCCACCATTCCCGAATTCTCAGCAAGATTTTCCATCCTCTCAGCCCCAGAATTTTTAGATTTTCAACCAACACTTTCAGCAAGCAGATCAGCCCCAACTATTTGACTTTCAGAATTCACAGCCTACTCATGGTTTTCAGCAACCTTATGCTACAGTTCAAGAACAACAAGAGTATGATTCTGCTCTTAAAAATATTGAGAGACACCTTGGACAATTGGTTAATCAAATGAATCAAATACAAGCCAAAAGATCAGGACAATTATCTTCTCAAGCTACTCTTAATTATAAGGGGCATGGAGAGGATCCTCCTAGCATTAGCATGGATATTTCAGATGAAGTTGTTGAGGCAGAGTTTATCGCTGATGATGTTTCACGTGACATAGTAGGAGGAGATTCTAGCTCAGATAAGGTTGAAGATGCAGTAGAGAGAGAGGCATTGGAGGAGATTGACAGTAAAGCTTGTGACAACTTTGAATTCGAAGCTGAAGCTCCACAGGATCATTCTAGATTTTTATTTTGCGATGATATTGTTATTGTTGGTCCTAACTTTTTGAATATGGTTGTTGCAGATACTACTGAGGAAGCTTGCATTGGGGATGATGCTACAGGTGTAGGGGATTGCACAGAGCCCCAGGGACCACCATTGATTGATACATTAGAAAATTCAGAGGAACAGTATGAAAGTGTAGGGACTTGCATGGTGGAAGCAAGAACCCAAGAATCACCTATTTCGGTTGAGTGTCCACCAGAACCTGAACCTATAGAGGAGATTGCACATTACCAGGAGGAGCCAATAATTACATCTACTCTTGTAGAACGTCCAGGTATTCTTCAGCATGATAAGGTAAGTATTCCTCCTATTTCTTTTGAAAATTGCATAGAGGTACCTCAAACTGATTTTATTGTTTATGATACACTTATTGATACATCTTTTATAGAATTTGATTGTGAAAAATTCATAGAGGTACCTAGTGTTGAATTTGTTGAATGTGGAGTATGTTGTGATATATCTCATGTAAATGCTGATTGTGAAAAATTCTTGGACGTGCCTAAAATTGGTGTTATTTGTTGTGATGAATTTATTGAAACATCTTCTGTAGAAATTGTTTGTGAAAAATCTGTAGAGGGACCTGAAATTGATTTTGTTGAATGTGGTGAATTACTTGATATATCTTTTGTAGATATGGATTGCGGAAAATTTTTAGAAGTGCCTAAAACTGAATTTATTGGTTGTGATGCATGTCTTGCTACATCTTATTAAGAAATTGATTGTGCAAAATTCATGGAGGTACCTAGTGTTGATGTTATTTGTTTTGGTGAATTACTGGACACATCCTATGCAGAAATTGATGGTGAAAAACTAATAGAGGTACCGAAAATTGATTTCATAGGATGCGATGCATATCTTGATTCTTTTTATGTAGAGGTGGTATATATTTCACTCTTTTCTTACCCTGCATGCATGCGGGAGGTATTTTCTCTACATGATTTTGTAGGATCCCGTAGGCTTCTAGAATGGGTACTGAAACTTAATAGCCTACAACCTCTCGGAAGGACTTCTAAGGAGCATGCAGTGGGAGGGGTCGAGTTCAATTTGAATTTTAATTATCTACCCCAAGAATGGATTTTGAACCTTAATTGTCTCCGACCACCGGAAGATGCTTGTGCAAAATTAATAAGGGAGAAATATGTCCATTACGAGGTTGATCACATGAGGATAGTTCTCCTAAGATAGATGCTACGTGCGCTCTACCCTACATGAAGGGGAGTTATTTTCTTCGTACCCTCTTATTTCATTGTACATATCACTTCCATATTTTCAAGTAGTAATTTTTCTTTTCAAATGAGTTCTTGCTAATAAATGTTTGCGTAGAGTAGAATGCATAAAAGTCATTGTAGATATCATGTTAGTCATTTGACATTTTATTTCTTGCGTGACTAGGAATAAATGTATTCATCTAGATTTTCTTATATCATTTTAGAGTCTCTTGAAAACAAATTAAATTTGGTTGTTAAAACTTAAGATTTGAGTAATTCGATGAAAAATCTTGGTTGCTTGAGTACTTCTTAGTATTGGATTCTAAATTGATGAATTGAGATGAATTCTTTTTACCTAGTGAGGAATTGGCCAAATTATTGTGATACATGTTGGGACCGGGTGCATGTCGACAAGGATACGAGTTCGTAAAATTCAAAATTTTTTCGTGCAGCGGAAGAGTTTGCATAAAATAATTTCCTAAATTATTTTAACTTCGTATCTAGCATGCAACCCTATGGTGTGTTGACATAATCATAAAATAAAATATTACGGAAGAGTAAACTAATTTACTTTTATTCCTCGCGTATCTCGAAGGAAGGGACGAGATCCAACTGTAGCGTCCCTTGGAAGCTTCGCCTCTATTCGCGTCCACGCCGAGTTCTCTTCGGGATGACTTCGCAAAGTCACGAGTTTTGTGCCGACGAGAACTACTAGATTCTCGGAAGGCACAACTAGAAGAATAAGAGAAAATAATGGAAAACTAACCAACGAAGTAACGGAATCGAATTCCGGGAAGAGAGGAGTCGCTATCCGCTTCTTCTTCTTCGTGTTCGGGTTCTCCTTCTTCTTCTTGAAGCTCACGGCCTCCACCACCTTGGATGTAGGTTGGGCACCGGCCCTAAGGGAAGAGAGGGAGAAGGATGAGAGGAGAGATTAAGAGAGAGAGGGAGAGAATAATTAATCTCTTAATTAGGAATAAGGGCTAGCCTTTGGTTCCTTTATATAGTAGCAACTCCTTTGCTAAGTCTCCCTCTAAACCGAATTAACGGAATTAACGGAATTAGTTATAAGAAATTTATCCCATAAATTTTCTTATTAATTATTCCGTTTAAACCGAGTCTTTATTATAAACTAATTTATAATAAAACTAATTCTTCTTCTCTTTAAATTATGGAATAAATTTTTATTAGAAATTTATAAACTTTCTTATAATGGAAAAATCAATTCATAATTGATTTTATAAAATTAAAATAAACCAATTCATGGATTATTTTAATCTTCCATAAAAGAATAAATTTCTATAAATTTTATTTATATAAATTTCTTTATACAAATTTATTTATCCATAATTTATAAAATAAATCGCACTAGATTTATTTTATTAATTAAACCAAAATTAATTGGTTTTCTCCTCTTATTGTGGCCGGCCACCAAAGGGGGTTTTGACACCCTCTTTGGCCGGCCAAACCAACCCGAAACGCCGCGAATTAAACTCATTTAATTCGCCCAAAAAGCCTTCAAAAGACTTAGCTATTTTTAGCTTCCATTGCGCCTCTGACTAACTCAGATTCGACTTATTTCTCTTATTCGGAAAATCTAATTTTCAACTCGTTTTAAATACCTCGGATTACTCGTAGTGCGTGTGACTAAATAGGCTTTCGATTTATGTTGGCCGTCTATAATTAACCCATTAATTATAGAACGATCATGAGTGGCACCTAGTAGTACATCATGATCCCCAATTAATCGAAAGATCAACGGTTTGACCTCAGAAGAAATTATTCTGAAACCCTTCAGCAGCTCTAATGAATCGTGCCCCATTCCCTTCACCACCTTATACCCACTTGGTTCAGGACACGGTCTATGGGGTCAGTCCCCACTAGGCTGACTACGTCACACCTAGCCCAAGTAGTATCTTTCTCGTCCATTGGATTTCTAATTACTCTCATGTATTTTAGAGACTCGCACTCTAAACATGATATACTCTGGCCAGAGGTTTTTAGTAACAATCCGACGATAGGCCTTGGGTATACATCTCCTCACAAGGAGTGGTGAATCCTTTGTAGGCTGTTCAAACATCTTCGGGCACTTCGGCTTATACCTAACCATCCCGGGTCCACACCTCCTTGGAGATGTTTGCTTAAGATGTTAAAGTATATGTCTTCATGACCAAGATGACTTGAACACCGCAAGTCAAAGGAACATCGCACTTAAGCTGTAGTAAGAACTTCATTGACATATCTACATGTAGATTCCCATATGAAGTCTTACAGCTAGTCACTCCAATGAACTAGTTCCCTTAACTAGCATCCATGTTTATCTCCGGACATCCCAATGTCACCAGCTAGTGAGAATCAGCTGATTAGAGAATAACCTATACTAGTCTCAACAGAATTGATAGTGTCCGTTTTTATCAATTCATCGACTAGGGATAATTTCAATACTTCACAATTGCACATTAGAGATAATCACTAGTTGTGATCCCATCACAAATTCTCTTATACTGTGAGTTGTATTGCGGACATTCAGTAGATGAGTTTAAGATCCCAATCAAATACACAAAACATGTATACTCAAATAGTGAATTATCATTTATTAAAATAAATGTTTACATCATAAGGCGATTGCCTTAGGACACTTCTCTCATATCACTAACAAACTCCCACTTGGCCTAATGCCAATCGCTACGGTATCCAATACCACAGGCTCTAACATGACCCTCAAACTTGTTTTGAGGCAAGGCCTTAGTTAAAGGATCTGCTATATTCCTTTCAGTGGGAACTCTCTCAATTTGTATGTCATTCCTACTTATAATCTCTCTGATCAGATGATAGCGTCGAAGCACGTGTTTCGATCGCTGATGAGACCTTGGTTCCTTCGCTTGTGTAATAGCTCCATTATTGTCGCAGTATACCGGCACTGCTTCATCAATGGTTGGAACCACGCCAAGTTCGGAGACAAACTTCTTGATCCAGACTGCTTCCTTTGCTGCTTCCGAAGCTGCGATATATTCCGCTTCCGTGGTAGAATCCGTTACGGTGTCTTGTTTGGAACATTTCCAACTTACTGCGCCTCCATTCAAAGTAAATACGTATCCAGACTGCGATTTGGATTCATCCTTATCTGTCTGGAAACTGGCATCTGTATACCCACGTATTGTCAAATCTCCTTCTCCATATATTAGAAATACATCCTTAGTTCTTCTTAAGTACTTAAGGATTGTCTTAATAGCCGCCCAATGATCCATTCCTGGATCCGACTGGTATCTGCTTGTGACGCTCAAAGCATATGATACATCAGGTCTAGTACATAACATAGCATACATGATAGATCCTATTGCGGATGCATAGGGAATCTTATTCATACTAATCCTCTCGTCTTCTGTGCGCGGACACATAGACTTCGAAAGGTTGATCCTATGCCTGATGGGAAGGTAACCTTTCTTGGATTCCGACATGCTAAACCTTTTTAGCACTCGGTCTATATATGTAGACTGCGAAAGACCAAGCAACCGTTTTGATCTATCTCTATAGATTCTAATCCCAAGGATATAGGTTGCTTCTCCCAGGTCTTTCATGGAGAAAGTTTTGGACAACCAAATCTTAACTGTTTGTAAAACTGATATATCGTTTCCTATAAGTAAGATGTCATCGACATATAATACTAGGAATATGACTGCACTCCCACTAACCTTCTTGTACACACAAGGTTCATCAGGATTTTGTGAGAAATCAAACTTTTTGATTGTCTCATCAAAACGGATGTTCCAGCTCCTAGATGCTTGCTTCAGCTCATATATGGATCGTCGAAGCTTGCATACTTTGGTTTTATCAACCGATGTGAAACCTTCAGGTTGTATCATGTATACATCCTCAAGCAGGTTTCCGTTAAGGAAAGCTGTTTTCACATCCATTTGTCATATCTCATAATTATAATGAGCTGCTATGGCTAGGAGCATCCGAATGGATTTAAGCATAGCTACTGGCGAATAGGTTTCGTCATAATCAATTCCTTGTTTTTGACGATATCCTTTTGCAACTAATCTAGCCTTAAAGGTAACTACATTACCTTCCATGTCGGTTTTCTTCTTGAAAACCCACTTGCACCCTATGGGCTTAATCCCTTCAGGTGGGTTAACCAAGTCCCATACTTGATTTTCATACATGGAATCCATTTCCGACTTCATGGCATCAAGCCATTTGTGCCTTTCTGAACTTTTCAGAACATCTTCATAACTGATAGGTTCGTCATCGCCAATGAGTAACACGTCGTTCGATTCACTTATGAGAAATCCATATCTCTCTGGAATGTTGCGTGTCCTATCAGACCTACGAAGAGGTGGTGTAATTTTAGGTTCAACTGATAGCTCATCACTATGAATTATCGGTTGTGGGCCTAGACTAGGTGTCTCTGTGATGTCTATTGGAGTTTCTTGAACTTCATCAAGTTCAATCCCACTCCCACTGTTTTCTTGTAAAAGAAACTCTTTCTCTAGAAATACAGCATGCCTTGAAACAAACACCTTTTGTTCCAAGGGATGATAGAATTGGTAACCCTTCGTTTCCTTAGGGTATCCAATAAATAGACATTTATCAGACTTAGCATCCAATTTGTCTGATATAACCCGCTTCACATAAGCAGGACAACCCCATATCTTAAGGTGAGTTAAGTGAGGTTTCTTACTATTCCAAATCTCATATGGAGTAGTAGAGACTACCTTGGTCGGGACTCTGTTTAGCAAGTAAACAGCTGTCTTAAGTGCATAGCCCCAAAAGGATTTTGGAAGAGTTGCATGATTCATCATAGACCTAACCATGTCCATCAAGGTTCGGTTACGCCTCTCAGATTCACCATTATACTGTGGTGTATACGGCGGAGTCCATTGGGACAATATCCCATTGTCCCTTAGATAATCTTGAAACTCTTGACTTAAGTATTCACCACCTCGATCGGATCGAAGTATCTTAATACTTTTGCCAAGCTGTTTCTCTACTTCATTTCTGAACTCTTTGAATTTCTCAAAGGCTTCAGATTTGTGTTTCATCAAGAACACATACCCGAATCGTGAGTGATCATCGATGAAGGTGATGAAGTAGCTATAGCCTCCTTGTGCAAGAGTTGACATTGGTCCACATACATCGGTATGTATTAGACCAAGCAATTCTCCCACTGGATTACCCTTTCCGGAAAAGGGTAATTTAGTCATCTTGCCTTTTAAGCATGATTCGCATGTATCAAATGAACCGGGTTCAAATGATTCTAAAATTCCACATCGGTGTAATTCGGTCATGCGTTTCTTACTTATATGGCCAAGACGACAGTGCCACGTGTAGGAGTCTATTCGATTATCTATTCGAGCACGTTTGTTGCTAACTTCGATATTGAAAACATCACTGGATAAATCTAACGTGTAGATGCCATTTGTAACGCCCCAAAATTTTCCCATATGAAATATTATAAAATTCATGAAATATTATTATGAAATATCATGAGATATTATGAATTCATGAATATGAAATATTATGAAATTCATGAAATATTATTATGAATTATCATGAAATATTATGAATTCATGAATATGAAATATTATGAAATTCATGAAATATTATTATGAAATATCATGAAATATTATGAATTCATGAATATGAAATATTATGAAATTCATGAAATATTATTATGAAATATCATGAAATATTATGAATTCATGAATATGAAATATTATGAAATTTATGAAATATTATTATGAAATATCATGAAATATTATGAATTCATGAAACATAATTATTACTGTGAAATTTCATGATGGGCTTGGCTTAATAGGTTGGATGTGGATTAGTGCAAAATGGGATAAAAAGAAATGTAGAGAGGAGAAAGCAAGGATTGAACCTTGAACCTCCTAGTTGCACTAACCATGTCATAACCAATGAACCAAGCCATATTTCTTGTAGAGAAAATAAGAAACATTCTTGTTGAATCTGGGGAAGCGAAGAGACATGTCTTTTCATGATAAGAGTATAAATAAGAGAGGGGGAAAGGAAGTTACACTTCCTCTTCTTCTTCCCCACTTCCATTTTCCGAAAACCAAGAGCCCCTTCCTCTCTTTGCAAGTTCGAAATTTCACCCTAGGGTTCCAACCCTAGGGAATTGGAAGGAGGAAGAAGTCTACAAGGGTCTTACCCTCTACTAGGGTCAAGGGTTCTATAGAAGTGCTAGGAAGGAGAACACTCACCTTCCTTCAACCAAGGGCACCTTAAGATTTTAGAGAAGGAGAAATTCAAGCGAAAGAATGTAAGTAATCCCCTCACCTGCATTACAATAGTTTCGAATGCCTAAAATGGTTTAAACATAGGATGAAGCTCTTGATGTTTTCGGCCAAGAAGGTTTTTAGGGCTTGCGAGAGTTTAAACTACTCCTATACTTGCATATGTTTTTCCTCATGATGTGTGACTAAATAGATGATGATAATATGATGTTTTCCTTGTCCTTAAGCCCCCAAAAACCCGGAGTAGGCTTGCTGGAATTTTCGGTCAAGGACCTCTTTTAGGGCTTAGAGAGGTTTAAACTCCTAGTATGCTTGATAATGACCCTTCCTATGATATGTAAGATGATATATGATGTAAATATGGTTTATTCATGGTTTTAATATGCTTGGAAACTAAGGTATGTATGCTGGAATTTTCTGTAAAGAATGATAAGTAGGACTTAAGAAGGGGTAAGAACCCCAACATGCCTTCTAATGTCTCCCCTATGATGCCTACCTTAATGTATGATGTTAGTGTAATGTTTTTCATGGTTTATCATGCTCTAAACATAGAGTTTATATGCTGGAATTTTCTGTAAAGAATGATAAGTAGGACTTAAGAAGGGGTAACAACCCCAACATGCCTTCTAATGTCTCCCCTATGATGCCTACCTTAATGTATGATGTTAGTGTAATGTTTTTCATGGTTTATCATGCTCTAAACATAGAGTTTATATGCTGGAATTTTCTGATTAAATAAGAATGTGGGCTAAGGGGGAAGCTACAACCCCAATTAGGCACGCCAAGGATACTCATGATATGCTATGAGTAGTATAGGTGATAACATGTCTTCTCCCATGCTTTTTCATGCTCTAAGAATCATGATGTACATGTCTATGTTTAAGCTCTTTAAGCACCCTTATGTTAAGCATGGCTTATGTATGATGAAATGCCTAAGAGATGCTTCCCTGTAAGTCGGGACTAAGAGCACTCTTCATGATAAGATAAGAGGCATGTCATGCTCATGATATGACAATGATGTGATAGGTTATGATGATATGCTTATGATATGATAAGAATGTGCTATGCAACCCCTAGGTCGACGGACTATGAACGGACCTAGTAAGAAACAAGAATATGCTATGCTTATGATATGATAAAATCCATGCATGCTATTTTACTTTGTATGGCTTGTACCGGATCCTAGCAAGGTCCACGGGTGGGCTCCGGATGCAGCCCCTAGGTCGACGGACTATGAACGGACCTAGTAAGGGGATGGGCTCCCGAGAAGCCCCTAGGTCGACGGACTATGAACGGACCTAGTAAGGGAAGCCCCTAGGTCGACGGACTATGAACGGACCTAGTAAGGGGATGCCCCTAGGTCGACGGACTATGAACGGACCTAGTTTCCCTAGTAGGTTAGAGACTAGCTACCTCGGCCTATTAGGGATGTGCGCATTATGTATGTATGTAAGAGGTACAAGCCGGGATCCCCCAATGATGATGGATGTATGTTTAAGTACCTATATGTATGATTTCAAGAAAAGCATATGCATGAACTCATCCTATGCATGTTTTCAAAAGAGCATCTTGCATTTGCATTTCTTGTCATGACTATATGACTATTATGCTATAAAGGTGAATTATGTTAAGTTCAAGTATGCTTCTTATGATAAGTACATATGCTCCCTTATGCTATGTTAAGTTAAGTGTTTTAATGCTATGCACTATTATGACATGATGTTTTCTCTACTTGATGGAACGTATGATTTTGTGAGTAGGAAAGGATCTTACTAAGCTATATGCTTATAGTTTCCATGTTTCCCTTGTACTGCAGAAAAGGGTAAGGAATGGATAAACTAAAGGGAGCAGCAGGAGGGGCAAAGATGTGTGTGGTGGTGGCATGGTGGAAGAAGATCTACTCATGTTTTATTTAGTTATGCATATGCTGAGTATTGCATGTTAAATGTTGAATCATACTTACTAAGTTGCTACTTGCAGATAATTAGACTCATATGGATATTTCATGCTCACTCTTGCTCATATGCTAAGTACTTAGTTTATACTTGCTAAAGAACTTTAGTATTATGTTATCCTTCCTCATACTTACTCCTCTGTCTTAAGAAATGACTATGTGGCATGCTTCTATTATGCAAATAAGAATGTGAAGGTACCTAGCATGCTATCCTCAATGTCTAAGATGTTTAAAAGGTTTCATGCCTTACATGTTCAAGTACAAGATTATACATGTATCATGTTCAAGTTTCAAGTTTCAAAATGCTTCCGCTAAAACGAAAAAAAATTATGTTCGCGTAACCCTGCCCTAGTGTGAGAAGGGCGGGCGTTACACCATTGCACAAAGTTCCATTCCCATAAAGAACGCCATTTAAAGTTATGTAACAACAATTGTTACTGAAAGTTAAATGATAACCTTTTTCATTCAAACATGAAATAGATACAATGTTCTTTATTAATGAAGGAACGAAATAACAATTATCCAACTCTAAGACACGTCCAGTTGGGAGCTTTAGCAAATATGTTCCGATGGCAATAGCAGCAATCCTTGCTCCATTTCCAACCCGCAAATTCGCTTCTCCTTTGACGAGCCTTCTTCTATTCCTTAGCCCCTGTATGTCATTACATATATGTGAGCTACACCCAGTATCAAGTACCCAGGTATCTGAGGAAATAGAGTGACATTCAATAACGAAGATACCTGAAGAGGATGGGGCATCGGATGCCTTCTTCTTCAAGGACTCAAGATAAACCTTGCAGTTTCTTCGCCAGTGACCCTCCTTGCCACAATGATGGCAAGTTCCTTTTGGTTTCTTTTCAGTCTTCTTGGCCTTTTTCTTCTTCCCTTTGTTCTATTCTTTGGCCTTCCTCTTAGAACCTTTCTTCGAGGAACCAACTAACAGTACTGCTTTTTGATCCGGCTTTACAGAAGGCTCTACAGTCTTCAGCAGGTTGAGCAACTCAGGAATGGTTGTCTCTAGTTTGTTCATCCGATAGTTCATCACAAATTGTGAATAACTCTTGGGCAAACAACTCAGAATTAAGTCAATACTTAGTTCATGATCCATTGCAAAACCGAGTGCGCTCAGTCGCTCAATGTACCCCAACATCTTTAACACAAACTGCGAGGCAGAAGTGCCTTCCTGCATCTTAGTGGTGAAGAGGAGTCTGGAGACTTCGAACCTTTCGGATCTCGCCTGCTCTTCAAACAACTCATGAAGATGGAAGATGATGGTATTAGCATCCATATGCTCATGTTGCTTTTGCAACTCAGGTACCATAGAGACTAGCATGATGCAACTCGCAAGTTCAGAATCGGTCACATGTTTCTGATAGGCCAACAATTGGTCTGGAGTTGCATTCTCTGGAGGATAGGTGGGAAGTTGTTCTTCAAGGACATAAGCAAGCTTCTCTGCCTTGAGGACTATCCTCAGGTTTCGAAGCCAGTCCATGTAGTTCGGCCCAGTCAGTTTATTGGTGTCCAAAATGGAACGCAAGTTTAGAGAAGACATGATCGAGTGATTATCCTAGAAATACAAATTGAGATTATGTGAGAAGATTTATTAAAGAATGTATTAACATACATAAATAAAATCTTATTCATTGTTCAAATTGAATAACCCTTATTATCAATTCGGGAGATCGTAGGAACATCTCCAAATAGGTTGATATCCAACCATAGATAAGAACAACCATGACTGTGGCCATCAAGTTTTTCTTAGCTATGAAGGTAGGTAATTATACCGATTACATATCACATATATGTAACTATCACATTATGCTATCAACTAATTGAATGTTTGCATAAATCATTGGGTTGTTAACTCATTAACAAGTATGCATCATTATACATAGCACCCAACTGCACCTCTCTTTACATCGACCTTGGCTGTGGCACAACAAATCGACGCTCCAAGCTTAAGGCTGACCCATTAATCAAGAAATATTTTAACATGGTTGGAGCTCATTCAACCGTTTAGTCAGGCTTGGATGTGTCCAACAACCAAAACTAAGGATTGACCTCTGACTCTAACTATATTATTCATAAACTAATTCCATGGTTTGAACATGTTAAGGTTCAAGTCGGGCATGGATGTGTCCATCAACCCAAACGAGAAACAAAACTCCGATTCTAACCATATTAATGGAAGGTGTTGGCCTTAATATTTTGTAAGGGGTTTTGGGTCTCATCTTTTCTAAGCACATTCATGACATGTGTCATGACTAACGATTTCCTTAATAAAGTATGTATGTGACTCAAGTTATCAAGTCTCATTAATTGAATTAGGAACCGGATTTCCTTAATTCTAATTTCACACTTTATTAAAGGAATTGCTTTGGGAAATAATTTCCTAAATTGTCATAATTAATTTCGGAAATAATATGTTCAAGACTTTGATTTCTCTAAATCAAATCTTATTAAATTAAGAGACAAATCCCTTAATTCAACTACATATTATTTTCATGAAAATCTCATTTAAGAAAACTCTATAGGAAACCATTTTCCTAATTAATTTTGGAGACAACAATATGTAAGAGCATCACCTCTTCAAACATATTTTATTCATGGATTTAATTAATTACAACAAATTATTTTCTAAGGGTGGCTCCCCGAGGCTCAGATACCCAAAGAAAAGTAAAGTGTTGTAAATCCAATAGGACGGCTCCCCGAGGCTCAATCCAAATCAAACATGACAACTTCAATTAAAAAATTGGGAAATTAAATTACAACAACTAACTTTAAATTGGACGGCTCCCCGAGGCTCAATCCAAAATAAAGAATTTTGTTGTCAATTTAAAAACCAATTCAAATTTAATTGTCAATTAACTGTCCATGAATTTGTCTAGACTTTCTTAACAAGAAAGTGCCCAAAATTGCGAGATTTCAAAAATAGGTTTTCAGAATAATTGTAAGTTTCTGGTACAAAGAAAACTTACATATTTCCAAAATTGGAAAATTTCTAAAATAGAAAATTTTCCAAAATTGGAAAGTTTCCAAAGATGGGAAGTTTTCACAATTATTATAAAATTTCAGAAACTAGAAAATTCCAAACGTTTGCGAAATTTCATGAGGATTTCCAAACTTTGAAATTTCTAAATCTAAAATCTATTATAATTTGAAAGTTTCCATAATTGAAAAATTTTTCCGAAATTGAGATCATGACAAAGTGTTCCGCAAAACAATTATATGATAATGTCGAACACTAACCAGCTCTGATACCACTATTGGGACTGGGTGCATGTCGACAAGGATACGAGTTCGTAAAATTCAAAATTTTTACGTGCAGCGGAAGAGTTTTGCATAAAATAATTTTCTAAATTATTTTAACTTCGTATCTAGCATGCAACCCTATGGTGTGTTGACATAATCATAAAATAAAATATTGCGGAAGAGTAAACTAATTTACTTTTATACCTCGCGTATCTCGAAGGAAGGGACGAGATCCAACCGTAGCGTCCCTTGGAAGCTTCGCCTCTATTCGCGTCCACGCCGAGTTCTCTTCGGGATGACTTTGCAAAGTCACGAGTTTTGTGCCGACGAGAACTACTAGATTCTCGGAAGGCACAACTAGAAGAATAAGAGAAAATAATGGAAAACTAACCAATGAAGTAACGGAATCGAATTCCGGGAAGAGAGGAGTCGCTATCCGCTTCTTCTTCTTCGTGTTCGGGTTCTCCTTCTTCTTCTTGAAGCTCACGGCCTCCACCACCTTGGATGTAGGTTGGGCGCCGACCCTAGGGGAGCTAGGGTGGGCGCCGGCCCTAAGGGAAGAGAGGGAGAAGGATGAGAGGAGAGATTAAGAGAGAGAGGGAGAGAATAATTAATCTCTTAATTAGGAATAAGGGCTAGCCTTTGGTTCCTTTATATAGTAGCAACTCCTTTGCTAAGTCTCCCTCTAAACCGAATTAACGGAATTAACAGAATTAGTTATAAGAAATTTATCCCATAAATTTTCTTATTAATTATTCCGTTTAAACCGAGTCTTTATTATAAACTAATTTATAATAAAACTAATTCTTCTTCTCTTTAAATTATGAAATAAATTTTTATAAGAAATTTATAAACTTTCTTATAATGGAAAAATCAATTCATAATTGATTTTATAAAATTAAAATAAACCAATTCATGGATTATTTTAATCTTCCATAAAAGAATAAATTTGTATAAATTTTATTTATATAAATTTCTTTATACAAATTTATTTATCCATAATTTATAAAACAAATCGCACTAGATTTATTTTATTAATTAAACCAAAATTAATTGGTTTTCTCCTCTTATTGTGGCCGGCCACCAAAGGGGGTTTTGACACCCTCTTTGGCCGGCCAAACCAACCCGAAACACCGCGAATTAAAATCATTTAATTCGCCTAAAAAGCCTTCAAAAGACTTAGCTATTTTTAGCTTCCATTGCGCCTCTGACTAACTCAGATTCGACTTATTTCTCTTATTCGAAAAATCTAATTTTCAACTCGTTTTAAATCCCTCGGATTACTCGTAGTGCGTGTGACTAAATAGGCTTTCGATTTATGTTGGCCGTCTATAATTAACCCATTAATTATAGAACGATCATGAGTGACACCTAGTAGTACATCATGATCCCCAATTAATCGAAAGATCAACGGTTTGACCTCAGAAGAAATTATTCTGAAACCCTTCAGCAGCTCTAATGAATCGTGCCCCATTCCCTTCACCACCTTATACCCACTTGGTTCAGGACACGGTCTATGGTGTCAGTCCCCACTAGGCTGACTACGTCACACCTAGCCCAAGTAGTGTCTTTCTCGTCCATTGGATTTCTAATTACTCTCATGTATTTTAGAGACTCACACTCTAAACATGATATACTCTGGCCAGAGGTTTTTAGTAACAATCCGACGATAGGCCTTGGGTATACATCTCCTCGCAAGGAGTGGTGAATCCTTTGTAGGCTGTTCAAACATCTTCGGGCACTTCGGCTTATACCTAACCATCCCGGGTCCACACCTCCTTGGAGATGCTTGCTTAAGATGTTAAAGTATATGTCTTCATGACCAAGATGACTTGAACACCGCAAGTCAAAGGAACATCGCACTTAAGCTGCAGTAAGAACTTCATTGACATATCTACATGTAGATTCCCATATGAAGTCTTACAGCTAGTCACTCCAATGAACTAGTTCCCTTAACTAGCATCCATGTTTATCTCCGGACATCCCAATGTCACCAGCTAGTGAGAATCAGCTGATTAGAGAATAACCCATGCTAGTCTCAATAGAATTGATAGTGTCCGTTTTTATCAATTCATCGACTAGGGATAATTTCAATACTTCACAATTGCACATTAGAGATAATCACTAGTTGTGATCCCATCACAAATTCTCTTATGCTGTGAGTTGTATTGCGGACATTCAGTAGATGAGTTTAAGATCCCAATCAAATACACAAAACATGTATACTCAAATAGTGAATTATCATTTATTAAAATAAATATTTACATCATAAGGCGATTGCCTTAGGACACTTCTCTCATATCACTAACAATACACACATGTGATTGTACTCTAGAACTTGCTTAGGTTCTTTTAAAGCTATATTTCTATGATTGGCCACATTAATAGAGGTAAATCACCATATTTCCTTTCCCTCTTTTTCATGATCATCATAATATTTTGCATGGATTTGGATACCTTAATGTTTCTTAATGTTATTTTGCCCGAGACGAACAAAAGTTTAAGTGTGGGGGAGGATGCAAGCATATTATCAAATTTTGAGGACAATTGAAAAAGAGCTAAAAGTGTATAAGTGGAGCACTTAGTTCTCAATTATCATGAAAAGCTCCAAGTTATGAAGAAGTGAAGCTATGGAATAGTTGAATCATTGGGAAAAAATCTCTCTGAAAAAAAAACAGAGAAGTTGAAAACAGAAAATAGAAGAAAAGAAAAGGAAAAGAAAAGAAAAATATGAAGTGGAAATCAAGGTTAGATTTTGAATTTGAAGTTGTGAATGAGGACGGAATTCATTAGAGGTCATCAAAAGAGGGCAAAGGGCATTGGGATGCATTTTTGAGTGTCCAAGTCTTCCACTTTCTAAACTTTTTCCATATTTTCTTATTTTGTCATATTACTTCTCCATATTTTCTTATCATATCATATTTTTTTTTCTATGTTTCCTTTCCATATCGCATTTCTTTACTTCCTTTATTATAATTTTTAAGTATCAAAATTTCATTGAACTTTCACATCATTTCTATCATTTCATATATCTTCTTTGACATGTTCTAATAAAGCTTTTGTAGATGTGGATCCGAATCATAAATAATGGTGGAGAGTAGATAACAAGCAAGCCTATGGTAGTGCAAAAAGCATGTGTATTTGAGTGAGCTCCACTTTCATTATGAACTTAGAACTCAAGAAGAGAGCCACCAAAACATCCCTTGAAAGGCTTAGTGAGTTAAATTCATCTCAATGAATCATGAAGGATGAAAATGCTAAGTTGTTGATTTAAGGACAAGTCTCTAGTCCATTGAGCTTAGCTTTTTGAGAATTGACAACACTAGGTAATTTCTTTCAATTGCTTCTAACTATGATTGAGAATAATCTAGGGGGATACATCCTTAGTCTACTAGTTGGCTTGTGCGAGACGACCAAGAGTAAGTGTGGGGAGTTGATAACTAACACTTTAGGTCATTTTATTTGCTCATTTACTTGGCAACTTTTATCCTCTCGTACGTTTAAATCATGTTTATATCATATTTTACGATTAGGATCTATTTTTGGAGCTCAGTATAATTTCCTCTAAATTTTGGTATTATTTCATGATTTTTGTAGGGAATTAAAGATTGAACCTTGAACCGAGGACTTGGTTGAACCCAAATGCTAGGTTAAACATAGAGCTGACCCAAATAGTTGGGCAGCCGAACAATTGGGTCAAGCCAAATGCTGGGCTGAGGCTGGGTCAAGCCAAATGCTGGGCTGAGGCTGATGCGAACCGAAAGGCTGGTGTAACGACTCGGAAAATTCTCTTAATATTTTCTTTAAAATAATGAGCATGTCTAGATAATTTTTCGATGGACCTAGAGATATTAGTACGAACCTTAGTTTAGAAATCCATGATTTTCTCACTTAAATTGAGAGACTAAGTACTAATGGATCTTATATGGGCTTTTTAGTACCATGGTTATTAATAGATTTGGTGCAAAATTTAATATAAATCTACATGGATTGTAATTGGGAATATTAGCATGATTATGGGTGAATTTTAGGGGAATTTTCGGAAATAATGGAAAATAAAATAAAAATAAAATAAAATAAAGTTCATGCACCAAGGATTGAACCTTGGACCTCTTCTACAACCATGCATGCACTAACCAATTCACCTAGCAAGGGAGTGCTATGAGGGAATGGAGTGAATTCTTGTTAAGGCTAGAGGAAAGTGAGGAGTCACAAGAGAGAAAGCACTATGTCTCTTCACTTACCCCTCTTCATGGTGCATAAATAAGAGATAATTTAACCATTAAGGTTCATTTCTCTTCTCCTCATCCACCAAGCCACATTTCTCCTCCTTCTTCCTCCTTCTAGCCGAACCCCATAGGAGGGGTTTTCCTTGGAGAAAAGTCCTCAAGAAGTCCTCTCCTTCAAGATCCAAGATCCTTGTTCAAGGTTACAAAGGCTAGAGGTGATTAAAAAGCAAAAAGGTCTTCATCCTTGTCCCAAATCTAAGGTCTAAAACCAAGATAATCTAATGTAAGACTCCCTCACCTGTGGTATAATAGTTCCTTTGTGATTTTTAGCATAATATAAAGTTGGTTTTAGGTTTGATGTTGAGAAAACCATGTTTTGGACCCCTAAAGTATTTGGCCACCATGGGTTTTGGGTCCATGATGATGTTAAAAATCTAAATCATGCTTTCTAAGGTGTTCTCATGATGTTTAGAGAATAAGTATAACTTTTGAGAATTTTTGGAGTACCCTAAGTCCTTTAGGGCTTGGGACCATGATAAGGATTCCATAGCTAGGGTTGGATTTAACCCTCCAAGTGCATGTCTTGTATACCCTAATGATACAAAGGTGGTTGGGGATGTTTTATGTGAATTTTCACATTGCCTAGAGGCTCTACAAGTTTTGGCCAAGATGGATAATAGGGCAAGGAGTTAGGGTTTGTTGCAAGTATGGGTTCCAATGGCTCCTATGGTATGATATGGATGGTGTTAGATGTTTAATTGGAATTTTTATGAATTTTCCATGGACCCATGGTCCATGTGGGTTTCGGCCAACCCTAGGAAGAAAGGCTAAGAGTTAGGGTTAACCCTAAAACATGAGCCCTAATAGCTTCCTATGACTTTATAAGTAATGTATGGTCTTGTATTTACCTTATGCTACCTTACATGTCATTTGAATGGTTGAACCCTTGTCTTACAAGATTCGGCCAAGCCATGTAAATGGGGTTTAGGTGGAGTTAGGGTTTCAAGAATGATGGTTTATGGCTTATTATGATATATAGGTTCAAGCATGTGGTAGAAATTATGTTACCTTTAACCCTAACCTTAGGTGTTATAGCTCATGTTTGATATGTTTATGTTAGATGCCATGGTTATTTTATGTATCATGATCATGCAAGTTAGATGAATTAGCAGAATGGTCTATGTGAATATGTCATGTTTTATGAACGTAATGCAAGGCTTACCTTATGTATCATGATCATGCAAGTTAGATGAATTAGGAGAATGGTCTATGTGAATATGTCATGTGTTATGAATATAATGCAATGCTTACCTTATGTATCATGATTATGCAAGCACTATGAACAAGAATGATGTTATGTAAGCATGCCATGTTTATGAATGAAGATAATGCTTATGCCTTAAGGCATCATGATGCTATGTATTAAGTATGAATGATGAAAGGTCAAGTATGATTTATGTCATGCTCCATGTAACAAAGTTATGCTATGTTTAAGTATGCCATGAATGTTCCATGAATAACGAAGCATGTGAAGTTATTTTACTTTATGAATGAGCTTGTACCGGACCGAAGTATGGGTCCAAGGGATGGGTACCTTAAGAACGCCCCGGTTTTGGACTACCGACTATGCTGTCCACGGTTCTGGCACTACCGAAGCTGTGCAACAGGGATGGGCACCTTAAGAACACCCCGGTTCTGGGACTACCGACTATGCTGTCCTTATCCTAGTAGGTCGAGGCTCGCTACCTCGTATCTACTTAGGGATGCGCGCTTATGATGTATGTATGTGGTACAAGCCGGGGACCCCAATGATGTTATGATGATGTTTAAGTATTTAAAAGTATGGTTTTAAAAGTAAGCATCCTTATGTATATGCATTTGCCTCATGCATTCATTTATGTTATGCATTATGCCAGGATAGTAATGTTTTATGCTTATGCTTCATGTTATGAAATTATGCATGATAGGGAAAGTCTTATGTTTATGTTTATGTTAAGAAGATGCCCATATGCCATGCTAGGAATTATGCCATGTTAAATATGTTTTTATGTTTGTATATATGCCATGTATCAAACTATGTTAAATATGTTTATGTTGTATGTATGCCATGCATCATGTCATGTTAATTATGTTTTTATGTTTGTATGTATGCCATGTATCATGCCATGTTAAATATGTTTTTATGTTTGTATGTATGCCATGTATCATGCCATGTTAAATATGTTTTATGACTGGATGTATGCCATGTATCATGCCATGTTAAATATGTTTTTATGTTTGTATGTATGCCATGTATCATGCCATGTTAAATATGTTTTTATGTTTATATGTATGCCATGTTTAGATATTGTTAAGGATGGTTGATGTCTTATGCTTATGATTAATGCCAAGAACCAAGTTATGTTAATGTTTGTGTGCTTATGCTTAAGTGACGAATGGTTTTAGTGAGTAGGAAAGAGTCTTACTAAGCCTATGTGCTTATAGTCTTATTTCCTTGTATCGCAGATCAAGCAAGAGGACAATAGGGGGAAGCAGTAGGGGGGACAAGAATATGTGTGTGGTAGTAACTTGGCCAAGAAAGAGATACATTTACAAGTCTTATGCTAAAATTTTACGTTTGCTACTTATGTGCTTATTGAATGACTTAGGTGACTTTATGGTATGATGTTAAGTATGATATGATGTTAAGTATGATGTTACTATGCTAAGTCCCATGTCACCATGTTATGAAGGATAGTTAGGCGCATGTATGTGTAAGATTTAAGTATTCCGCTGTCTTATGATGTTCACATACCCCTAAGTACGCTAGCGTAACGCCGCTTTATGAAAAAGAAAAAAAAAATGGGCGTTATAGCTGGGCTGAAGCCGGGCCAAACATAAGGAGGGTAGAGACGCGAAGGAAGGGCAGACGGGGGGGTCCCCGACTCGATTCATCATCTCTCCCACAGGCGGCGATCTCTTCCACTTCTCCTTTCCTCCGGCCGGCGGTTCTCCTCATCACCTCACTGCCGCCGGCCGGTCTTTGGACCTACCTCTCCACCTCTTCCCTTCGGGTTAGAAGGGGAGAGAGTAAGGGTCTCTTCTTCGGGTTAGAAGAGGAGTCTCCACCGCTCCATAGATCGCAGCAGCCACCAACAACAAGCTCCATCAACGGCATCGCATAAGCTAGGGCCCAGGGTCCAAACCCTAGCTAACCTCCTACCATATTTTGTCATCCACTTTGTTGGGACCAGGTGCATGTTGACATGGATGCGGGTTCGTAATTTTAAAATTAATTACGTGCAGCGGAAGGATTAGCATAAATAATTTTTCAAATTATTTAACCAAACATCTTAGCATGCAACCTTATATTGTATAGACATGATCATATATTTAATATTTTGCAAAAACGTAAACTAATTTACTTGTTACCTCGCGTAACTCGAAGAAAGGGACGAGATCCAACCATAAGCGTCCCTCGGAAGCTCCGCCTCTATTCGCGTCCACGCCGAGTATCTTCGGGATGACTTCGCAATGCCACGAGTTTCGTGTTCTCGAGAACAACTAGATTCTCCGAGAACGTGACAAGAAACCAAGAGAGAAGTAATCATATCGAAAAAACTCACCACCAAGGTTGGTCGGAATCACAATTCCGGCGAGGAGGAGGAAGATGACTTGCGCCCAATCCCAAGGTGATGATGGCCGTAGAGGAAGATCGTCTCAACGGAAGAACTTCGTCGCCTCGGTGCTTCTCCTTGTGCTCACGGCAAGAAGAAGGGAGAAGAAGGGAGAGGTCGGCCAAGAGAAAGAAGGGAGGAGAGGGAGAGAGCCCAATCAAGAATACTTGGATTATTTCAAATGAATTCCAAGCCTTGCCTTGGGTCCTTTATATAGTGGCCTCTCAACCGCCAAGTCTCCTTTTTCTTATGGAATAAATTTTCATAAGAAATTTATCATATAAATTTTCTATGACTTATTCCATCATGCCAAGTCTTGATTTTATATCATGGTTAAAATCATATTTTAATTCATGATAAAAATTAACCAAGTCTCTTTTTCTTATGGAATAAATTTTCATAAGAAATTTATCATATAAATTTCTTTATATAAATTTCATTATATAAATTTCTTTATCATGGTAAATCAATCCATGTTCGATTTTATAAAATAAAATAAACCAATCCATGGTTCATTTTAATTTCCATAAAAAATAAACCAAACCTTGGTTTATATAAAAATTTATATCATCCATAATTTTATAAAACAAACCACACTTGATTTATTTTTTAAATTGAACCAAACAATTTGGTTCCCTCCCTTTGTTGTGGCTGACCAAGCAAAGAGGGTGGGGACCCTCTTTGGCCTGCCTATCCAGGCCACGCCCCAATGAATTAAACTCATTTAATTCATCCATTAAGTCTTCAAAAGACAGCCATTTTACGCTTCCGATGCGTCTCTGAAAAATTCAGATTCGACTTATCATTTGGCTCAACCAAACCTAATCTCTCTTGATTGGAAAATCCAATTTTCAACTCGTTTTAAATCCCTCGGATTACTCGTAGTGTGTGTGACTAAATAGGCTTTCGATTTATGTGGGCTGTCTATAATTAACCAATTATAGAATGATCATGAGTGGCACCTAGTTGTACATCATGATCCCCAATTAATCGAAAGATCAACGGTTGACCTCAGAAATAATTCTGAAACCCTTCAGCAGCTATAATGAATCGTGCCCCATTCCCTTCACCATCTTATACCCACTTGGTTTAGGACATGGTCTATGTGTGTCAGTCCCCACTAGGCTGACTACGTCACACCTAGCCCAAGTAACGTTTTCTCGTCCTACGGATTCTAATTACCCTCATGTATCTAAGAGATTCATACTCTGAACATGTCATGCTCTGGCCAGAGGCTTCAAGTAACAATCCGACGATAGGCCTTGCGTATACATCTCCTCGCAAGGAGTGGTGAATCCTTTGTAGGCTGTTCAAACATCTTCGGGCACTCCGGCTTATACCCAATCATCCTGGGTCCACACCACCTTGGAGATGCTTGCTTAAGATGTCAAAGTATAAGTCTCCATGACCAAGATGACTTGAACACCGCAAGTCAAAGGAACATCGCACTTAAGCTACAGTAAGAACTTCACTGACATATCTATATGTAGACTACCATATGATGTTTTACAGCCAGTCACTCCAATGAACTAGTTCCCTTAACTAGCATTCATGTTTATCTCCGGACGTCCCAATGACACCGGCCAGTGAGAATCAGCTGATTAGAGAATAACCCATGCTTGTCTCAACAGAATTGATAGTGTCCGTATTTATCAATTCATCGACTAGTGACAATTTCAATACTTCACAATTGCAAATGTAGAGATAATGACATTTTGTGAATTCATCACAAATTCTCTCATGCTATGAATTGTATTGCAGACATTCAGTAAATGAGTTTAAGATCTCAATCAAATACATAAACATGTATACTCAAATAGTGAATATTCATTTATTAAAATAAATGATTACAATCATATGGCGATTGCCTTAGGACACTTTTCTCATATCACTAACACACTTCACCGCCAACTCTCTCTCGGGTTGAGAGAGGGCAGGATTGAGAGCACAACTCTTCTCATCAATTCCGGTGATCCACTTCTTCACAACATTTCTGTTTTACTTCTTCACAGCGATCCACTTCTTTACAGCAATTCCTTCACCTTCACAGCAGCTCCTTCAAGCAAATTTCGATTCCGAAGATCCATATGAGCCTTGGGTTTTATTCACGTGTTGATTGTGTTGATGTTTGAATTTTTGTGATAGAGTGTTGAATGTTTGTATTGGATAGATCTTTCCCCATTTCAAATTGCACGTACTTAACGCAATTTAGAACATGTCTATCTTGTGTTTGGTTTAATGTCGCTTAGAATAATACTTTCAATTGTGATGTTTCTTAGTTGCTTAACGTTTATTTTGTATTTTTTTTCCCATTGCTTTAAGATTTGATCTTCATTTAAATGCAATTAAGTTAGGTTGGATTAGATATCCTTAATGTTGTAGGGTTTTTGTTCCATGTTTAGTTTGTTAATGATTTATTTCATGTTGCCTTTTCTTTACTGCAATTGTAGTTAGGTTAAATTTGATTTCCTTACCTGCATTGTCTTTCATTAATTAGAACTAGATTTCATACTTGCTTTGCTATTTCTTTTAGTAGTCTTAACGTTCAAATCCAAATCCCAGTTTAATATCCAAAACCCAAAAGCAATAACATACGATCTTAAGGTTTATCATGTATCAACTACATTCGTTGGGAGACGACTCGAGTTACTCTATGCTACATTAGATTAGAGGAGTTCGATACTTTAATTGTATTTGATACTCGCGTACGACACGCGGTCATCAATGGTTAGCCGAGCAAACCTGGAAGGGAGAAGCTGATGCGAAGGCTGTGGTCACCCTGCAGTGTGGGATGACCAAGGAGCAACTGATCAAAGTTGGTCCCTTCACCAGTGCTATGGATCTGTGGAATAAACTTATTGAACTCCATGAAGGAACCAGAGATTCCCGGATAGCCAAGAGGGACCTTTTCCTCAATCAACTCCAAAACCTCACCATGAAGGAGACCGAAATGGTAAGTGAACTCCATGGCCGATTCAAAGTAATACTTAACGGTTTACATTCCATCGATAAGAAGGTCGAGAATCGTGACCTTGTAAGGTACGTACTAAAATCCTTCCTAGGAATGCTTTGTGCTCATCCATGGTGGATGCCTGATAATTACTATTTTGTTAAAAATTTTAGGCTCTCAAATCCATGTTTTGATTTCTTTTCATATGTTTAAGCTTGCATTTATATTAGGATCCATGAGTTACTTCTATTTTAACTTTGGATTCAAATCTTTACAAATTTGAGATGTTTTGTCATTAAATTTGAATCTAATTTTGTAGGCTTCGAATGATCATGGATCTAGATCAGATTAGATCAAACTCGAGCTCAGAATTGGCTTCGATCAAGGGGATCAAGAGATGGATCAATGTCGGTCGTCCGATCAAGAAACGGGGTGAACTGAGCCATCTTTCAGCTTCTGATCAATCCGAGCCTAAGATAGAGCGAATCAAGTCCATAGATCAAGATCTGAAGCTTTCAACCAAATCAGAGTCCATCTGACCGTCGGATCAAGCATAAAGGAAGTTTTAACCGTCCATTCAAGAGGCAGAGAGATCTGATCCATCCGTTGCAGATCTGATTGATCCAAGCTAAGGAGAAGTAGATCAGGACCGTTGATGGAGATTTGGAAGGTTTGGTTCAGATCAGAGTAGATCCGACCGTTGGATGTAGGAAGGACAATCACAGCCGTTGATTGCAAACAAATAAAACAAAATTCTCCGATCAGATCTGGCATCGTCATGAGTTTACCCTATTCTTCCCAGTTCATCGTTTTCTTCTCTGAATTCTTTGCGCGACCACTTCAGATACAAGTTTTGCCAGTTTTCAATCAAAAGATCGAAGTCCCGAGAAGTTTGTGAGTTAATCTCATCACTGCCAAGCTCCAGTGAGAGTCTCGCCCAAAGCTTGCTTCATCCAATCAACTCCCGATTGAATGTCTTCATCGATCAGAGCTATCAGGACAACTCAGAGGGGTTCTCTGAGGAATACTGAGAGTTCCTGAGCCTTCATTGCCACATGATTTGTCAAGAAGGAGAAGATCGGAAGAAGAGTCAGCCAACACACCGATCTGACACAAATGAACCATGGAGTTGAATCTTATTGATTTCAAGCTAGGGGGTTCCTGGTTTGACTCTTGTGTGACGACAAGAGGGAATGCATGGTGAAAAATTAGATCTGAAGTTTAGATTTCGTTTCTGCATTCATTTCTTCAGCTATCCTTTCTGTATCAATTCACTTCAGACACTGATCGGTTTGTTCGACCGATCCAGACAGCTACTGATCGGTCTGTCGACCGATCAGACTTGTACCTGATCGGTCTGTCGATCGATCAGGTAGTTTTCCAGCACATTTCAGTCTGTTTCTTGCATTCAATTTGTAGTGCCTGAATTAAGTTTCATTTCTGCAATTTAGCTCCAGATTTATTGTTTGCCTATCTTTGATGCTTGTTTTGTCCTTCAATTTTATAAACTCGTATTGAATTGGTTAATATCCAAGTAGGTTAAGTTAGTTTTCACTATTTCCTAGCTAATTTTTGATTAGTTGAATTCACTTTGCTTCAGCTGTATTTTCATTTCTTATCGCAAAACAAACCCCCATTTTAATCTGAAAACCAAAAACATTAAACGACAACTTCAAGTTTAAGATGAACATTCACAACTTCAAGATTATATATATTTTTGCATGCCTGTAAAAAGTGTTTGATTGCCTGTCTATTTATTTTTGTAAATTGTCATGCTTAGGACTAGAAGTGGTTAGATAAGGATTTGACTTGATTGAAACTTGCATTACCAAGTATTAGGGTGGGGAAAGATGATAGTGCGATAAGGAAACCAATCTAAGGAGTCTATTAGGATCGAAAGGCATTTAGATATCTCCATAATACTATAATATTGTCCACTTTGGTCCTAAGCCCTCATGGTTTTGCTCTTGGGCTCTCCCAAAAGGTCTCATGACAATGGAGATATCTTCTTTTCTTATAAATCTATGATCTTTCCCATGTGTTTTCGATGTGGGACTATATTTACAACCATGCAACCCCAATAATCCCCCCCTCAAATAAAGGACCACAAGCTCCCCTCAAGCGGAAACCCTTTCCGTTTAATGTCCGATCCTTAATCCACCAGGACTTTCTACCTCTCGGTCCACCCGACCAACTAGGACTTCACTGCCTAGCCATAACTAGGACATCTCTGCCTAGTGTCTGGTCCTCTTGATCAAGACACGGGAGCCCACACATCCTTTATTCAAGGTTTAACTCACATGGTTAGATCTGGATCATGTCTCTAGCTCGTGCTTCTTCCGGCGGTTAGTCCGGTGAAGAACGATCTGGCTCTGATACCAATTATTGGATCGGTGTCGGTCGATAGAGGGGGGGGATGAATATCGACTCGAACTTTTTCATCGAAACTTTGTCATTCGATCGTCTTTCTATCAAAGTGTTAGTATGCAGCGGAATATAAAATAAACAAAAAGACAGCAGACACACGGGATTTATTTACTTGGTTCCTAACCCTCCAGGATCACTACGTCCAAGGCCTATGTACTCAGCATGAGTCCACTAATGGTATCCTTTCTGAAATTTTCAGAGGCGGAGAATACCCATCTTACAGTTTGATTTACAAGTACAAAATAGATAAATTGAAACACAACTCGTAAACTAAAAGCAAACCAAATGAAAAGTCTCAATCAACTCTGGAAGTTCGAAGCACCGCGCACTTCTTCCTGGAGCCTCCTTGGTCGCAGAGATTCATCATAGCACTTTTACATTGCACAGAATGAGTAGACAGATTGAGAACATGATACCCTCAAGTGAGGGGCCAAAGCACCTTTTTATACACAGCTCTTGGGCACCTGATAAGGCTATGAGGCGCCTCATATATGGTCAAAGTTGATCCGTATCTAGCAAACCCGTCGTAGGGATAAGACTGCATCCCAGGAGCCTAGGATTAATCATGCTCCTGGGATATTGGGAACCTGACCTATATGGGGCGCCTGACTCCATTCAGGCACCCAGGAAGACCTTTTCCCTGGACTTATTTTTCCTGCATTTGCTCTCCTATCTTGCCTCCAACTCCAAGTACATGCAAGACAACAAACACAAGACAAAACACATAATCTTAAGCCTTAATTGATTGGTTCTAACTTTTGGATTTCAACCAAAATCCTACGACGAACCGACGTCTACTGTTCCCATTCCTGGGGAGCGTGTCCTCACCTACTCCACCGTGGAGAAGTTACCTTTGCCAACCAGGACCTTCGGTTGGACTTTTGCTCAACCTCCGAGAACTCGGATCTTGAGACATCCGACCTCAATGTTGGATCGGAGTAAATCGATAGAGGGGGGTGAATATCGATAGAAAATTTTTGGACAGTTAGAGAAATTACACAACGGAAAAGAGTAAAACAAAATAGCTAACACAGTTTGTTTTACTTGGTTCGGAGTTGAGGTCGGCTCCTACTCTAAGGCCCATGCTCCTTGACCATTTACGATGAGCAATTCTATATTTGAAAGGCGTTTACAATTTTGAGTACAGATATAGAATTAAAAAGAAGCCACAACACTTAGGAAATTTAAACCTTTACCGACGACCAGAGTGGATGGAATTTTGAAGCAGTGGGTCGTCGTCTGCACTTGAATTGCGAGTGCAGGGCGTGCCGGAGTGTAGCGCTTGAGCGAAAGTGTTGAGAGCAAATTAAGCGAGTTGTACTGAAGCATTGGGGGTGACCTTTTATAGTCGATGTAACGACCCGGAAAATTTTCTTAATATTTTCTTAAAATATTAAGCATGTTTAGATAATTTTCCGAGGAACCTAGAAATATTAATGTGAACTTTGGCCTAGAAAATCCATGTTTTCTCATTTAAATTGAGAAAAAAGCCACTAATGGGCCTTATATGGGCTTTTTAGTACCATAATTATTGGTGGATTTTAGGTGAAAATTAATATAAATATAAAGGGATTTTAATGAGAAATATTAACATAATTATGGGGGAATTTTTAGAGAATTTTCAAAATACTAGGAAAAATAAAATAAAATAAGTGGAAAAAATTGTGCATCTACCAAGGATTGAACCTTGGACCTCTTGTACAACCAAGTATGCTTTAACCAACTCACCTAGCAAGGGAATGTTATGAGGGAATGAAGTGGATATTGGTTAAAGCTTAGAAGAAGATGAAGGGTCATGGAGAGACTCTTCATTTACCTCCTTAATGGGTTATAAAGAGGGGGGTTTGGGAGTTACCTATTCCTTCCATCACTTTGCATTTTCTTCCTCCTCTTTCCCTCATCCTAGCCAAACACCATAAGGAGGATTCTCCTTGGAAAAGCTTCACAAGAGGGTCTCATCTCCAAGATCTAAATGCTTCCCAAGGTTTCAAGGGCTAGAGGTGACTTAAGGTCCAAGGAGTTCTTTTGATTCTCTATAATCAAGGTGAAAAATCAAGAAACCCAAGGTAAGACTCCCTCACCTGTGGTATAATAGTTCTTTATGTTTTAGCATGATTTATTGATTGGTTTTTGGGACTTGATGTTGAAAGAAACAAAACCAAGAACCCTAGAGACCCTATGGGTTTCGGCCACTAGGTTTTAGGGTCCATGATGATGCTAAAAATCTTGATAATGTTGTTTAATGTACTCTTATGATGTTTAGAGATTAAATATAATTTTTGAGAATTTTTGGGGTACCCTAGGATACCCTAGGGTTTCGGCCAACATCAAGACCCCATGGGTAGGGATGGGCCTAAAACCTCAAGTATGTGGTTGATGTATTAACATGATATAAGGGAGATGGAGGGTGTTTATGTGAATGTTTCACATGGCCTTGAGACCCTATAGGTTTCGGCCAAGTACCCTAATAGGGTGGAAAGTTAGGATTTATTTCAAGTAAGGGCCCCAATGGCCCTATGGTAAGGTATGGTTGGTGTTTAACAATTGATTTGGGGTTTTAATGGAAATTTTTCCATGCCCCATGGCCTTGAAGTTTCGGCCAAGAGCAAGACTAGGGTTAAGGGATTAGGGTTGGCCTTAAGTATGGGATCAAATGATTCCTATGGCCTAGTATGTATGTATGAGATGTTGATTGGGAAGTTATGTGAAGTTTCATGAACCTAGGGTTCCTTGGGGACTTTCGGCCAAGGACATAACCTAGGGCTAGGGTTGGGTTAAACCTACAAAGATGCTTTTGTATAGGTTACTAAGAGGTAGGTTTAAGAAGGATGGAAGAATTTTTATGTTAACCAAACCATTAGTTTACATGTTATGAATTATATGAATAGGTCATAAATGTTTAAGACATGTGCCATGATCTATGAATGATATGTATGTATGCCATGTTTCATGAATAATATGTATGTATGCCATGTCTTATAAATGATATGTAGGTATGCCATGTTTATGAATGAACTGTATGTACACCATGCTTTATGAATGATGTGTACAGATGCCATGTTTAAGAATGAAAATGATGTCATATTTAAGAATAAAATGAAGAATGAAGTTAAAGTTCATGCCTTTAAGGCATAACGATGATGTTAAGTATGATGAATGAATGAATATGCTATGAATGATGATGAATGAAAAAGCATGTGAAAGCATTTTATTTTATTTTATGGGCTTGTACCGGACCTAAGTAAGGTCCACGGTTCTGGACTACCGATGAAGCTGTCCACGGTTCGGGACTACCGATGAAGCTGTCCTTACGGTTCAGGACTACCGATGAAGCTGTGCTTACCCTAGTAGGTCGAGATTAGCTACCTCGTATTTACTTAGGGATGCACGCATATGATGTATGAATGTGGTACAAGCCAGGGCCCAATGAATGTTACGATTATGTTAAAGTATTTAAAAGCATATTTTAAAGATTAAGCATCCTTATATATATATATATGCAATTGCCACATGCATCCATCCATGTTATGCATTATATTTATGATAAAAATATTATGCAAAGTAAGTTTATTCAAGGTATGTTTATGCCATGACTTTATTTATGTTTATGCTAAGTCAGAATGCCATGATTTTATTTATGATTATGCTAAGTTAGAATGCCATGATTTTATTTATGTTTATGCTAAGTTAGAATGCTATGATTTTATTTATGTTTATGCGAAGTTAGAATGCCATGATTTTATTTATGTTTATGCTAAGTTAGAATGCCATGATTTTATTTATGTTTATGCTAAGTTAGAATGCCATGATTTTATTTATGTTTATGCTAAGTTAGAATGCCATGATTTTATTTATGTTCATGCTAGTTTAGGATGTCATGATTTAATTATGTTTATGCTAAGTTAGGATGCCATGATTTTATTTATGTCCATACTAATTTATGATGCCATGATTTAATTATGTTATGCTAAGTTAGGATGTCATGATTTTATTTATGCCCATGCTAATTTTTGAAGCCATGATTTAATTAGGTTTGTGCTGAGTTAGGACACCATGATTTTATTTAGGTTCATGCTAAGAATGTTTGTGAGGTTATGTTTATTATGTTATGTCTATGCCAAATATTATGTCATGCTATGAAAGTTACGATGTTTATGTCTATGCTAAGTGTAACGCCCGCCCTTATATCTACCCTAAAGGCAGGGTTACGGGTCCATACATTCATATCATCTATCATGTTAAGCATGTATATCAAGTAGAAACAATTACAATGCAAGAAGAGTAGTAAGCATGCTTGTTAGGGACTAATTTACCAAACAAGGTTTCAGATATCAACATGCATTTACAACATAATAGGAAGATCATTTAACTTCGTAATTTACTGATCTAAACATGGTTTGAGCAAGATAGAGCATGGCATGATCGAAACATAACCTACTGCAAGTGATCCAATTAAACAGCTAAGCATAACATTGAAGGAGAGGAAAACAAGGCATCAATAAATACACTATAGCATGGAATCTCAAGTAGGAATGTAGCATGAGTTATCTAGCCTTAGACACATGCATGAGAAGCATTCATAAGCAACAGGAAATAGGAAATCTATAGCATTTCACTTAGCATGTATACAACAAGAATTAGACATCTAATGATAGTGTCTTCCTCTATAAAGTTCACATGTATCAGTTAAAGTCTAAACTCAACCAGGCATAGAGTTATCTAACAAGACATAGGTTCCATATCTCTAACTTGACCAACAGTAGAGTAGTCATAGTCATCACACAATCAGAGTATAGTAATACAACTTGTAATCCTTTAGTGGAAGCAATTTAGATTCTAAACAAAAATGGTAGATAAGAATCCTTCTTTCTTTCCCGAACCATCACCACACACATCTTTTAGCTTTCCCTCTGCCTCTTCCTTTAGTTCAAGTATTTCTTACCGCTATCTTCTGCATAAGAAAACATCATGAAACTAGTAAGCAAAACATGCTTAGTAAGAATCCGGGCTTACTCGCAAAAATCCATATCGATACATCATATCATGTACACAGTAATCAAGATAGAATTATAAGCATCATAAGCATCACATCAAATATTTCTAAGTGCTTTACAGAACAAGATCATCACATAATGAGAAAATGCTTTTCAAAAGGTTCCATAAAGGTAAGTACTTAAAAATATAGTATCATCTAGGGCCCAGTTGTAGGACCACATCAAGAGCGTTCCCTAATGAGTTGGGGTAGCGAGCCACCAATCCAATTAGGGCAGGACTCTTCCGTCCTACCAATGCCATGACCTTCAGTTAACATGTACATTGGATTTTGTTTAACGACCCCCTTCCGAGTCGGGTACACAACTTTCAAAGTCATGTATCTTAACATGCAATTACACATATATGTATATGCTTAAAGGTACTCCTAATAACATCTTAAAGGGACACACCACTCGTCAAGGGTGCAAATGATCCCCTAGGGACACACCACACAGTTAGGGGTGCTCTTGATCCCAATTTCAGTAGAGTATCCTTTTTCAAGCATATTATCAAACACATCATGTTCATGTCATAAGGGTGCCCCATGGGCCATAAGGCATGCTTTTATACCTAACAAGATAGGTCACATAAATTATACACACATCATATAAGTGGTAGCATGCTTCATGGTTTCATTAAGTACTTCCCAACCCTAGAACCATGGTTGGCCGAAAGTCAAGGGTAGGGAATTCTTTTGGTTTTTCAATCAAGCATTCATTCATGCATTTCTACAAACACCTCAAGTGCATTTCATGTTAACAATTGAAACATGGTTTATACCTCAAAGTGGGGTTAGCTTCCACTAACCCTAAATTACAAGGGGTGGCCGAAACTTGTAGGATGGCTAGGCTAGGTTTTTGACATCCAAATCTTCACACAAACATTTACACAAACATTTTATCTACACTACTAATCATGGGAACATAATAGGATAGCAAGCAACCCAAAAGCCCTAGCCTTTCTCCTCTTGGCCGAAAGTTGTAGGGTGGCTAACCCTACTTTTTGTTATCACAACATGATGGGAAGTCATCATACATATGTACCCTAAGTTCCTAGGAGTACTAGCATGCATCAAGGTTTGATCAAAACCCCTCTCTTGGACCCCCAAGCATTGGGTGGCCGAAACCTTCCTCAAGGAAGGTCCTTGTGATTTTACAAAAGAATAAACAAGCAAACATTCAATAGCAATTATGCTGCAGGCGAGAGGACACTTACATCCTTGCGCTGGAATTTCACCTTCTCTTTAAACCGTAGGGTACCCTAGACTTGGAGGGCAAGTGAAAATCCTTCTTTTTCAAATTTTCTCTAGGGCTCCTTGGACTTAGTAGAGGGCAAGATCTTGGAGGGTCTTCTTCCTTCCAATTCCCTAGGGTTAGAACCCTAGGGTGGTGTTTTTTCGAAAATGGAAAGGGAGAGAGGGCTCTTGGTGTTTTCGAAAATGAAGTGGGGAAGAAGAAGAGGAAGTGTAACTTCCTTTCCCCCTCTCTTATTTATACTCTTATCATGAAAAGACATGTCTCTTCGTTTCCCCGAATTCAACAAGAATGTTTCTTATCCTCTCTACAAGAAACATTGCTTGGTTCATTGGTTATGACATGGTGAGTGCAACTAGGAGGTTCAAGGTTCAATCCTTGCTTCCTCCTTTCTACCTCTTCTTTTTATCACAATTTGCACTAATCCATATCAAAGCCCATTAAGCCAAGCCCATCATGAAATTTCATAATATTAATAATATTTCATGGATTCATAATATTTCATAATATCCCATAAATATTATTTCATAATATTTTTAATATTTCATATTCATGATTCCATAATATTTCATGATAATATTTCATGATCTTCCATAATAATATTTCATGAATTTCATGATATTTCATAATATTCTATATGGGAAAATTTTGGGGCGTTACAATCCTCCATACCTTATAAAAAGTTCGTCCCGAACTTTAAAATAATTCCGGATACTTTAATCGTATTGCCTCCTCTCGTTCCCATGTGGCTTCTTCGAATTGTTCATCCCGCCACAGAACCTTTACTAAAGGTACTTCTTTGTTCCTTAGCTTTTTAACTTCCCGGTCTAAGATCTGTATAGGCCGGCGTTCGGAACTTAAGTTCTCTTGATCTTGTACTGGTGGGGGTTCTATCATTTGACTCGCATCAGGGGTACACTTCTTGAGCATCGACACATGGAAGACGTTGTGGATGGCCGCCATTTCTGGCGGTAGCTCCAGCTCGTAGGCCACCTTGCCTACTCGTCTCAAAATCTGATAGGGTCCCACGTATCGCGGACTCAGCTTCCCCTTCTTTCCGAATCTCATCACCCCTTTCATAGGGGCTACCTTCAGGAATACCGAATCCCCAACCTCGAACTCGAGTGGTCGACGTCGTTTATCAGCGTAGCTCTTCTGCCGACTCTGAGCAGTCTCTATCCTCTGGCGGATATTCTTTATAGCCTGAGTGGTCTCATCAATAATATCGGTCTGGAGTCCCATCTCCCTCTTTTCACCACTCTCATGCCAGCATAAAGGAGATCTGCATTTTCTGCCGTATAGTGCCTCGTACGGTGCCATCCCGATAGTAGCCTGATGACTGTTATTATAAGCAAACTCTGCCAGGCTCAGGTATCGACACCAGCTTCCCTTGAAGTCCAAGGTGCAAGCTCGTAACATATCTTCTAGTATCTGGTTTACTCGTTCAGTCTGCCCGTCAGTCTGGGGGTGAAAGGCTGTACTGAATTTCAGCTTCGTGCCAAGGGCCTTCTGCACGTGTCCCCAAAAATCAGAAGTAAATCGACCATCTCGGTCAGAGACGATGGTCTTGGGAATCCCGTGTAGTCGGACAATCTCCTTGACGTACAGTTGAGCCAGCTGCTCAACTGAATAAGTCATCCTGATAGCCAGAAAATGCGCGGACTTGGTCAGTCGGTCCACAATAACCCATATACTATCATATCCATTCGTAGTCCGAGGCAGCCCTGATATGAAATCCATAGATATGTCCTCCCATTTCCACTCGGGAATAGGTAGAGGCTGCAGAACTCCCCCAGGTCTCTGGTGTTCTGCTTTGACCCTCTGGCAGGTCAAACACATGCTGATATAATGGGCTACATCTTTCTTCATGCCAGACCACCAAAATTTGCCCTTCAGATCTTGATACATCTTGGTAGACCCAGGATGCATCGCATAAGGTGTTCCGTGAGCCTCCTCTAGGATTCTTGTCCGTAAGTCGGAGTCGTCGGGAATGCATAATCGATCCCGGAAATATAAGACTCCGCTGTCTGAAATCCGAAATCCATCGTCCTTGCCTTCGAGAACCTCTTGCTTGATTCTCTGAAGACTCGGATCATGATTCTGCTTTTCCAGAATATCACCGAACAAGGTCGGCGCAATCATCAGGGTGGACAACTGTCTTGATATGATCTCAATCCCGTAATTCATAATTTCTTCCCCTAAGGGTTGTGACAAAGCCGACCAAGACATTAAAGCAGCACATGATTTTCTACTGAGAGCATCGGCTACCTTGTTGGCCTTTCCCGGATGGTACAGGATCTCACAGTCATAATCCTTGACCAATTCAAGCCATCTGCGCTGTCTCATATTCAGATCTTTCTGGGTGAAGAAATACCGCAGACTCTGGTGATCAGTAAAGACCTTGCACTGAGTGCCATATAAATAATGCCTCCATAATTTTAGCGCAAAGACCACCGCTGCTAATTCCAAATCATGGGTAGGATAATTCTTTTCATGTTCCTTTAATTGTCTAGAGGCATAGGCAATTACCTTCCCATTTTGCATAAGTACAGCTCCGAGTCCAAGTTTGGATGCATCGCTGTACATATCGAAACCCACATCGCTCTCGGGAAGAGTCAATATTGGAGCGCTAGTCAGCCTCCTTTTCAGTTCAGTAAAGCTCTTTTCACATTCCTCGGTCCATATATATTTCTTGTCCTTCTTCGTAAGAGCTGTCATAGGGGCTGCAATCCGAGAGAAGTTCTCTACGAATTTTCTGTAATAGCCTGCTAACCCGAGAAACTTCGAATTTCACTGGCATTCTTGGGTCTAGTCCAGTTACTCACAGCTCAATTTGTCGGGTCCACCATTACTCCTTCTTGGAGATAACATGTCCCAAGAATGATACTTGATCATGATCATGGTAATCAACTATATTAGGTTTCCTTAATATTCGTCCTTAGTGTCGCATGATCAATATTGGATAAATGAGATTTATTTATTATACCAACCGAAATTTATTTTATTCCTTCTTATAAGTCTACATACAAACTAGTCCACTCAGTGAGCAAGATGGGCTGCCGTGATGCCCAACATAAAGAATAACATAGCGACACCTACTATCTCCTCGCTCATCACCCTCTGGCCCGCCTCAGGATCCTCAACTGTTCCCATCGGGTCTCTTCTTCAATCTCGAGAATTTCCTCGTCCGCTTCAAGGTCTTCCTCGAACATCTCCAGCAGCTCTGGATTCTCCTCGAAGAGCTCGGGGTCCTCCCGAAGGCTCGGGGTCCTCCTCGAACGGCTCGGGGTCTCCTCGAAGGGCTCGGGGTCCTCCTCGAAGGGCTCGGGATCCTCCTCGACGGGCTCAGGATCCTCCTCGAAGGGCTCAGGATCCTCCTCGAAGGGCTCAGGATCCTCCTCAAGGGCTCAGGATCCTCCTCAACTGGCTCAGGGTCCTCCTCGGACGGCTCGGGGTCCTCCTCTGAGTCTCCCAGATCTGCTGGGAACTCATGGCGGAGGAGCTGCCTACACAACTCCGTATAGGGAATACAGCATCTGTGCTGTCCCCAGATCTGATGCGCCACCTCTCTGGCCCGGTTGGGCAAGGAATGGAGTAAAGCTCCAATCCTATGATCGTCCGTGGCTGGAAACCCTTCCCGCTCCAGTTTCCAGAAGAGCCGATCCAAGAATCCTATGGTGTCTTGAATTCCCCGAGTCGGCCAATACCTAACTGCCTCTATCTGCTCCAGCAGCTCGCGGCATCTCTCAGGGTAGTCCTCATGCAACATCTGGAATTGAAAAAAATGACATGGTGAGTACTAAACCATTCCTTTTTCAATTCGCAAATATATACTGAGGAAAACACACACCTAATCGGTGTAGTTTACCCTAGTGATTACTATATGTAACCACCCTCTTACCCAAATTCTAGATTATTAATAAATGCATATGCGTTCACATATTTTACAATTTCTAGTCATTGACTATCATACAGGTGATAATTGACTACATAAGAATTTATGCTACTTTTTCTTGTTATGCAAGCATTAATCATCTCTATACAATCATCTCTATACATGTCATTACTATACATGCAATAAATAAAGCGAGGTTAGGATCTCTTACTTGGAAGCGGCAGGATGAAGCTTGATGTGTGTGTGGTGGAGGGGAAACCTGCTCTGATACCAACTTGTAACGCCCGCCCTTATATCTACCCTAAAGGCGGGGTTACGGGTCCATACATTCATATCATCTATCATGTTAAGCATGTATATCAAGTAGAAACAATTACAATGCAAGAAGAGTAGTAAGCATGCTTGTTAGGGACTAATTTACCAAACAAGGTTTCAGATATCAACATGCATTTACAACATAATAGGAAGATCATTTAACTTCGTAATTTACTGATCTAAACATGGTTTGAGCAAGATAGAGCATGGCATGATCTAAACATAACCTACTGCAAGTGATCCAATTAAACAGCTAAGCATAACATTGAAGGAGAGGAAAACAAGGCATCAATAAATACACTATAGCATGGAATCTCAAGTAGGAATGTAGCATGAGTTATCTAGCCTTAGACACATGCATGAGAAGCATTCATAAGCAACAGGAAATAGGAAATCTATAGCATTTCACTTAGCATGCATACAACAAGAATTAGACATCTAATGATAGTGTCTTCCTCTATAAAGTTCACATGTATCAGTTAAAGTCTAAACTCAACCAGGCATAGAGTTATCTAACATGACATAGGTTCCATATCTCTAACTTGACCAACAGTAGAGTAGTCATAGTAATCACACAATCAGAGTATAGTAATACAACTTGTAATCCTTTAGTGGAAGCAATTTAGATTCTAAACAAAAATGGTAGATAAGAATCCTTCTTTCTTTCCCGAACCATCACCACACACATCTTTTAGCTTTCCCTCTGCCTCTTCCTTTAGTTCAAGTATTTCTTACCGCTATCTGCAGCATAAGAAAACAACATGAAACTAGTAAGCAAAACATGCTTAGTAAGAATCCGGGCTTACTCCAAAAAATCCATATAGATACATCATATCATGTACACAGTAATCAAGATAGAATTATAAGCATCATAAGCATCACATCAAATATTTCTAAGTGCTTTACAGAACAAGATCATCACATAATGAGAAAATGCTTTTCAAAAGGTTCCATAAAGGTAAGTACTTAAAAATATAGTATCATCTAGGGCCCAGTTGTAGTACCACATCAAGCGCGTTCCCTAATGAGTTAGGGTAGCGAGCCACCAATCCAATTAGGGCAGGACCCTTCCGTCCTACCAATGCCATGACCTTCAGTTAACATGTACATTGGATTTTGTTTAACGACCCCCTTCCGAGTCGGGTACACAACTTTCAAAGTAAAGTATCTTAACATGCAATTACACACATATGTCTATGCTTAAAGGTACTCCTAATAACATCTTAAAGGGACACACCACTCGTCATGGGTGCTCATGATCCCCTAGGGACACACCACACAGTTAGGGGTGCTCTTGATCCCAATTTCAGTAGAGTATCCTTTTTCAAACATATTATCAAACACATCATGTTCATGTCATAAGGGTGCCCCATGGGCTATAAGGCATGCTTTTATACCTAATAAGATAGGTCACATAAATTATACACACATCATATAAGTGGTTGCATGCTTCATGGTTTCATTAAGTACTTCCCAACCCTAGAACCATGGTTGGCCGAAAGTCAAGGGTAGGGAATTCTTTTGGTTTTTCAATCAAACATTCATTCATGCATTTCTACAACCACCTCAAGTGCATTTCATGTTAACAATTGAAACATGGTTTATATCTCAAAGTGGGGTTAGCTTTCACTAACCCTAAATTACAAGGGGTGGCCGAAACTTGTAGGATGGCTAGGCTAGGTTTTTGACATCCAAATCTTCACACAAACATTTACACAAACATTTTATCTACACCACTAATCATGGGAACATAATAGGATAGCAAGCAACCCAAAAGCCCTAGCCTTTCTCCTCTTGGCCGAAAGTTGTAGGGTGGCTAACCCTACTTTGTGTTATCACAACATGATTGGAAGTCATCATACATATGTACCCTAAGTTCCTAGGGGTACTAGCATGCATCAAGGTTTGATCAAAACCCCTCTCTTGGACCCCAAAGCATAGGGTGGCCGAAACCTTCCTCAAGGAAGGTCCTTGTGATTTTACAAAAGAATAAACAAGCAAACATTCAATAGCAATTATGCTGCAGGCGAGAGGACACTTACATCCTTGCGCTGGAATTTCACCTTCTCTTTAAACCGTAGGGTACCCTAGACTTGGAGGGCAAGTGAAAATCCTTCTTTTTCAAATTTTCTCTAGGGCTCCTTGGACTTAGTAGAGGGCAAGATCTTGGAGGGTCTTCTTCCTTCCAATTCCCTAGGGTTAGAGCCCTAGGGTGGTGTTTTTTCGAAAATGGAAAGGGAGAGAGGGCTCTTGGTGTTTTCGAAAATGAAGTGGGGAAGAAGAAGAGGAAGTGTAACTTCCTTTCCCCCTCTCTTATTTATACTCTTATCATGAAAAGACATGTCTCTTCGTTTCCCCGAATTCAACAAGAATGTTTCTTATCCTCTCTACAAGAAACATTGCTTGGTTCATTGGTTATGATATGGTGAGTGCAACTAGGAGGTTCAAGGTTCATTCCTTGCTTCCTCCTTTCTACCTCTTCTTTTTATCACAATTTGCACTAATCCATATCAAAGCCCATTAAGCCAAGCCCATCATGAAATTTCATAATATTAATAATATTTCATAGATTCATAATATTTCATAATATCCCATAAATATTATTTCATAATATTTTTAATATTTCATATTCATGATTCCATAATATTTCATGATAATATTTCATGATCTTCCATAATAATATTTCATGAATTTCATGATATTTCATAATATTCTATATGGGAAAATTTTGGGGCGTTACACTAAGTGTTATGCCATGCCATGAATGTTTTTATGGTTATGTTTATGTCATCCTACAAATGTGATTAAGCCATGTCCATGACATGTCGAATGTATGCTAAGTGATAATAAGGCTTATGTTCTAAGTAAAGTACTAAGTATGTTAATGTTTCATGTGCTCATGATTAAGTGATGAATGGTTTTAGTGAGTAGGAAAGAGTTTTACTAAACCTGTGTGCTTATAGTCTTATTTCCTTATACCGCAGATCACGCAAGGGGACAGTAAGGAAGAAGCAGGAGGCCAATGAAGCATGTGTGTGATAGTGACTTGGCCAAGAAACAATATGTTTGCTCGTCTTATGATAGAACTTTCCTTTACTATTATGTGGTTGAATGTGACTCTATGACATGATGCTAAGGATGACATGATGCTAAGAATGACATGATGCTAAGTATGACATGATGCTAAAAATGACATGATATGATGCTAAGTATAAGGTTAATATGCCAAGTTCCCATGTTATAATGTTAGGAAGGGTAGTAAGTGCATGTAGGTGTAAGTTAAAGGTTTCCGCTGCATTAGGATGTCTACATGCCCTAAGTATGTTAACGTAACACCGTTTAATGGAAAAAAAAAGCGGGTGTTACAGGGGTAGTGTCATTAAGTCTGTTACTCTGCCTTCTAGCCATGCTTTCCTTCATAAAGGACAAGTATGGATAATATGAGTTATTGTTATACCTCCCTCATATTAAATTCTAAATTATTTAATTAATATATATACATATATATATATATATATATTTAATTACATAAAAGAAAGTATCGTTCATGTTCACATATCTTATAAATACTTGCCATTATCTATCATAAGACATCAGTCATACTTGCAAATTCTAGAAACATAACATATTGTAATAGTGCTTACTATCATAAAATATACCGAAAGGTACTTACATGGAAGCGGCAGGAAGGAGGCTTGATGTGTGTGTAGTGAGATGGCAACTGGCTCTGATACCAACCTGTAACGCCCGCCTTTTTCCCCCACCTTGTGGTGTGGCGAGAAAGGCGTCGTTACGCTAAACATACATGCGCGTAAAAACATCTTAATGCAGCGGAATCATTTTTTTTTCCTAAACATGCTTTTAGTCATGCAACTAATACATGAAACATCTATACATGCCTAAACTTGTCATTCATAAACTTACATGCATAGCATCATGACCTAACCGTTCCATAACTTATTCATCATCATCATAAGTAGCAAGTAACTTATCCATAAACATGGCATCATGAGTCTTAAGTCATTCACTAGGCATAACCATTATAAACGTAACATAAAATCTAAGGAGGCATTTCCAAAACCCAAGACATGCGATATGTGTAAATAAGAGGAATCCTTTTGCCAAGTCACCGCCACACACACACATGCTTTTGCCTCTCCTGCTGCTTCCCTTAGTAACCTCTTGCTTGATCTGCGGTACGAGGAAGATAAGACTATAAGCACACAGGCTTAGTAAGACCCTTTCCTACTCACTAAAACCATACGTCACATAAACATAAACATATCAAGTATCTTGACATAACATAACTCTGAACATAAACATAACCATAGATCTACAACATACTTAGCATAGCATAAATCTTAACATACATGAACACGAGACATAGCATGGCATATTTCTTAACATACATGAACATGAGACATAGCATGGCATATTTCTTAACATACAAGAACAGGAGACATAGCATGGCATATTTCTTAACATACATGAACATGAGACATAGCAGCATATTTCTTAACATACATGAACATGAGACATAGCAGCATATTTCTTAACATACATGAACATCAGACATAGCAGCATATTTCTTAACATACATGAACAGGAGACATAGCATGACATATTTCTTAACATACATGAACATGAGACATACTTATCATAGCCTAAGATATAAGCATAAACATAAGCATAAACCATACTTACCCTGGCGCGATGCATAACATGGATGTGTGAATGAGTTGAATGTATTTACTACATAAGGATGCTTAATTTTAAAATTATACTTTTAAATGCTTAGCATAAACATAACATCATTGGGGTCCCCGGCTTGTACCACATACATACATCATAAGCGCGCATCCCTAGTAAATACGAGGTAGCGAGCCCCGACCTACTAGGGTAAGGACAGCATAGTCGGTAGTCCTAGAACCAGGGCGTTCCTAAGGTGCCCATCCCTGTTGCACAACTTCGGTAGTGCCAGAACCGTGTACATCTTCGGTAGTCCAGAACCGGGGCGTTCTTATGGTGCCCATCACTTGGACCCTTACTTCGGTCTGGTACAAGCCCCATTCATAAAATAAAATACTATGCATGCTTCATCATTCATACTTGTCATTCATACTTATCATTCATACTTATTTCATATCATTGTTATGTCTTCATCATTCATACTTATCATTCATACTTAAGGCATAACCATCATCTTCATTCATACTTATCATTCTTTATTCATAAAATAGGACATACATGCATAATCATGTTTCTAGTCATAAACATTACCTTGGTTCATAAAGCTTGCTTGATCTTGATACATAATAAACATGCACTTCAGACATGCTACATTTCATCTAGCATACATAATCCTAGTATTCATCATAAAGCATGGATGATAAGCTACATATAAACCTAACACATACTACTAGGGTTCATGGCATTCATCATAAAACATGCATATACCTTCATGAATCATAAATCAATTATAAGCATTTATCACATACATGCATCATAACAAATTCCTACCTCAATTACATATAGTCATGGTATATGATCTAAATATTCATGGGTGAAGCATACATAAAATCTAACATACATAATCATATGATATAACACATAAACAAAGATTTTTGTACATAAAGGTCCTTACCTCATACTTAACTACCTACTATTATAATGGTGACTTATAAACATGCATTCTTGAGATCTTAAACCAAACCAAACCCTAGGTTTGGGTCTCGGCCGAAACCCTAAGGGGCCATGGGTCCTTAGAAAAATTTTCATAGTCATGGTCAACTTCCAATCCCTTACATATTATGTCATAGGAACCCATTGGGACCCTTGATTGGTTTTAACCCTAAGTCCTATACCTCATTCATGTTTTGGCCGAAACCCTAGGGAAGTAATAGGCCCATAGAAAATTCATATAATTACCACTATTACTCATAATATACCATAGGAAACATATTAATCATGTTGGAAAGATTGGAGTTTACCCTAGCCCTTTTTACCTTGATGTGGCCGAAACCCTAAAGGGTTTTAGGGTGCCAAAAATTTCCCTAACTCATAAGTTATGTCCTACATACCATCATAAAACTTTTAAGAGAACAAAAGAGAATTTACATCATCCCTATCCCAACAAAACATCCTTGGCCGAAACCCTAAAGGGTTCCTCTTCATAGTTTACTCAACTTAAATCTTAAACAAAATTCTAAATTTTGTTAAGCATCAAGGAACAATCATACCACAGGTGAGGGAGTCTTACCTTGGGTTGTCTTTGGTTTTTAGACCTTAAAAGAGAAGGAAAAATGGAAATCCCTTTGGCACTTGAACCCTTCTTGCCCTTGTAACCTTGGAAGAGAACCTAGATCTTCCAAAATAGAGCCCTTGGTGGAACTTTTCCTAAGGGGGAGAACACCTTGTGTTTTCGGCTAGAGCAAGGAGGAAGAAGAAATGAAGAGGAGAAGGGAAGTTGTAACTTCCTTACCATCTTTATACCACTTTAAAAGGGGTAAGTGAAGAGTCATGGTGTCTCTTCCCTTGATGACTCTTCATTTTTCCCAAGCCTTAACTAAGATCCACTTCATTCCCTCATAGCACTCCCTTGCTAGGTGAATTGGTTAGTGCATGCTTGGTTGTACAAGAGGTCCAAGGTTCAATCCTTGGTGCATGCACTAATTTTCTATTTTATTTTTTTTATTTTATTTCCTATTAATTTGAAATTTTCTTAAAATTTCCCCCATAATTATGTTAATATTTCTCATTAAAATCTATTTATTTTTATATTAAATTCTACCTAAAATCCACTAATAATCATGGTACTAGAAAGCACATGTAAGGCCCATTAGTACTTAGTTTCTCAATTTAAATGAGAAAACCATGGGTTCCTAGGCTAAGGTTCGTACTAATATTTCTAGATCCTTCGGAAAATTATCTAGACATGCTTAATATTTTAAAGAGAATATTAAGAAATTTTTTCGGGTCGTTACAACATCCTTCTTCGGTGATCCCTTAGAACTTTGATCGCCAAGGATGTGCCCTTCTTTTCCTAAATCCTTTATATCAACTGTTTGGACAACCATACCATTACGTCTGATAGTACTTTGTTATTGTTGACAATTAACAAAATATTATCTACGTATAGTACAAGAACACCACTACGTTTCCGTCATAATTCTTACATACACAAATCTAATCCATCCTTTGAACAAATTCATATAACTGGATTATCTCTTCAAAGAGGATGTTCCTCATCATAGGTCCAGGAATCATGATTCATGGTCGCCAGGGACCGAGTCCATATACTCTCCCAAGAACATGAATCCTTCTGGTTGACTAACAACCCTCCCACTACGATGAGGTACTACCTGTGCATCTTCTATGACACGTGGTCAAGTGACTTGTGGTGTATCCTCTTGTACAGTTGGTACTAAGGTCAGAACATCCCCTCTTAATTCTTTCAAGAACTTGTCTACTCATGGGCTTATGGTTCATCACATAGTCTTCTTTTAAGAATATGGTATTCGTCCCAACGATTACCCTCTGATCCTTAGGACTATAGAACCACCTTTCGTTCCTCTAGGATAGCCTACGAACAAGCGCACGAGATTCCAATCTTATCAGTATCCCTTCTCAGCACATGTGCTGAGCTATCCCATGTCTGAATATGTCTTAGACTTGGTTTTCGCCCAATCCACATTTCTACGGGAGTAGAAGGTACTAACCTAGATGGTATCAAGTATGTACACTGCCATTTCCAGAGCATATCCCTAGAATGAATCCGGCAACTCGGAGCAGCTCATCATTGTCCTAACCATTTCCATAAGAGCCCTTTTCCTTCGCTCTACTGCACCGTTCTGTTGGGGCGTACCGGGTGTAGTCAATTGGGATTGAATCCCAGTCTCTGATAAGTAAGTCCTAAACTTTCCCAAGAGGTACCCACAACCACAATCCGATCGTAGTGCCTTGATACCTTTTCCTCGATGTTTCCCCACAACCGTCTTGAATTCTTCGATCCAATCAAAGATTCAGACTTGCGGTCATCAAGTAAATGTATCCATAACTTTGAATATTTGTCTCACGAAGTATTCAAAGCTACCTCTATCCTGGATAGGCATTGGACCACACAAATCAGAATGAACCGAATCTAACATATCTTTGGCTCTATACCCCTCATCCTTGAAAGACCTCTTGGTCGTCTTACCTTCCAAGTAAGATTCAAAGGTTGGGAAGTCTCCCACCACCAATGAACCCGAGGGCCCATCAGCTATCGATCTTTGAATCCTACTAAGATTAATAAGACCAAGCCTTAGTCGCCAAAGGTATGTTTGGTTTATCTCGGAAGGAACCTTTCTCCTACTTTGGTTAGATGATGAGCTATTAGCTCCTATTTGCATCATGGGAGACTTTGGTTTTAATTACTTAAATTTCTTATCCATGTTCCTAAATAGATAATCTTTCTATTCCACTTTTCTTAACAAAAGGAGTAGAATATCCATTATTTCAGAAACTGAACCAGAGTTATTTCTAAAATTAGGAACATAAAAGCAATCTTAAAAACAAAACTTTATCTTCTAATGACAAATAAACAACTCCCACTGCAATAGTCGCCACCTCCGTAGCATATCCCATGTAGATGGTAATCTTTTCTTTAGCTAGTCGTCGGGCTTCCTGGAACCCCTGCAAAGAATTGCAGACATGTTTAGTGGCATCTGTATCTACCCACCAGGTACCGGTAGATAACACCGCTAAACATGTTACAACGACAAAAGAAAAGATATACATTTTTCTTGACAACAGGGGCAGTTCGCCTTTCAATGTCCAGCCTGCTGGCTCATGAAGCACTTGCCTTTTTGGCTTCTTCACATCAGCCTGAGGTCCCTGCAATTCTGCTGCCGTCTTGGACTCACCTTATTTCTTCTTCTTCCTGCCTATCGACACAAAAGTAGAATCCTTCTGAGTGACCAAGGCCTGCGAACCTTGACGAAAGAGCCCCTCTGCCGCCTGAAGTTCTCCCAGGAGTTCCCCCAATGTATACTCATGCATTATTCATGCTATAGTTGAGTCGGAACTGCTCAAAACTCCCAGACATAGATTGGAGTGTAATATCACCCTCGGTTTCCCCGTCGATTTCTTCTCCCAGAACCTCAATCTAATTGAGGTGGGTCATCATCTTCAGGACGTTCCTCGAAGAGTACCTATTTGTACTCCTCTGCGGAAAGGACAATCTAGGCTTATTTTCCAGTCTATGTATTTGGGGCCACTAAGTTTGGTTTCCTTAAGTATTGTAGCTAGTGGGTTAAAGGCTATTTTGAAAATTCTAAGAATCACAACATACACTACTTTAGAAATCGAAAATAAATTGATTCTCAAAACAATTACTTTTCGAAATCAACCAACATCTCAAACACCGAGAATTTGCATGCCACGTTAGTGTGGACGTATACAAACTCTACATTCGTTAGAGAAGGTTTTACCCATTAGTCTTACTATCTTGTCAACCTAACTTTTTGACGAGTAAGACTAATAGTTGGTCAACTTCGGCCCTACAAGTTATTAGTAGTGACTCCGTTGGGGAGGATACTAATAATTGTATCTAAGTGTTTACCATTACACGACACTAATAGAATTATTTAGGATTATGTGCCTTCCATTGGGGATGTGCACACGCTCTTCAATAATCCTCTATAATCTTTTCTGATCTTGTGATCCACAGAACAAGTCTATCGGTTATAGAGGAAGGCACTCAGAGCCAACGTGCGGGCTTGTTCGCATCACATATCAGATTGCAATGGAGGTCGTGGGACCCCTAGGGTCCCTCTCCCACTTAGTAATTAATCTTGAGGAATTTTACTAGCACAACCACACAACCAAGCACACAACCAATATCATGAAAAAACATAAAGAAAATCCTAGATTTTCCAACTTTCAAGGCCCTTGGTCTCTAATGCGCCTCCAATCGTGTCGACACTTCGTCCGTTCTTCCCTTCCCTCTGCGCAAGCTACCTCGAGAGATTTCCACGCCGAAATGACTAGCTAATTATTTACATCATCGATCCTATACTCCTCAAGGGAGTGTACATGAAATCTAGATCAACTATAAATAAATAACTCGGCTAAACATGTGTCGTATTTAATTACAAAAATTAAATATCTAGCCTCGTCAACCCCGAGAATTAATTAATTACAAAAATATACAAACCAATCACACAACACATATTTGGCCATGAAGTTGGAATCTCGTGCCTGCAACACAAAGATAGCCTACACACATCCACGCATCATCTAGCAAAATAAAATGTATGAATTGCAAAAACTAACCAATCCAAATCACACAAAGCCGGAAACCTCAGCTCTGATACCAATTGTTGGGTATGGCTTGGCGGGTTTTGTCACGCCCCGAGACCCAAGAGCCGCTGATCCAATATAAAATCGGACAGCACCTCCCCTGTCCGGCGGACAATTTACACATACATACAACATAATAGACATCACCACGCAGTTTAATTGGCCTCAGGCCTCAAAATATATATATAGACACTAAGAAAACCATAACACAAGGTAAATCATACCTGACTGCGGACCGGTCCGACTTACAACGAAACAACCCATACACAAAAGCCCCTTAGGGCACACGACACATATGACATATACAAATCACTAAAAGGAATATAAAACAATGTACTACACAGGACAAAACAAAATCCTGCGGTCGCGATGGGTAGGGACTGGCTGCTTGGCTCTTCTGGCGACTCCAAGTATCTCAGCCTGAAATAAAAACATATATGGCAACGGGGTGAGTCCATAACTCAGCGAATACCCAGCAGATATGCATAGTATGTTATAATAACAATAAGCATCTACTTAATACAGTCTCATATCAACAATATGGAAAACTAGTACAGGAAATACTGAGGTAGATACATACCAGAATCCAGCTAACCTGAAAAGAGGATAATCAGTACCAAGGGAATATCATTAGACATATAATCTCAAATAACAAATCTCCAGTATATGCGATGTCAAACAAGTGCAGCAAATAAGTGCAGCAAACAATGCACGATGCATAGTATGCACATGGTGCAATGACATGTGTCACCCCCTAGTCCCAGTCAGGATATCGTCCACGACGTCCGCGTGGGTAGAGCTGTGACAAACTGTACGAACCCTGCCATCACTGCTCCTGAGTGACCGGGTGGACAGGATGCTGGCGGAGGACCACCCCCCTACCCCATGTATATATGAGGGAGCTCCGCTCTCATCTCCTCGTGGCTCAGTACGAGAAGGGATCCCTGGCTGCTACCACGCCCGCGCTCACCCTCCTCATAGTGGCCGAACGGAGCAATACAGGGCAAATGCACACATCTACGGTATCCACTAACCCATGAGTGGCCGTGCGTGCCTATCATGTACCGGAAGACGATTAGGCTCAACCACAAGGGAGTCGCTGATCGCCGGCATGCAACAGTGCAAGGATGGTGTATGATAGATACACATACATAATAACTCAGGGATAACTAACAAGTATCCAGGACAGGTATAATAACTCAGGGATAACTAACAAGTATCCAGAACAGGCATAATAACTCAGGGATAACTAACATGTATCCAGAACATGCATAATAACTCAGGGATAACTAACATGTATCCAGAACAGGCATAATAACTCAGGGATAACTAACATGTATCCAGAACATGCATAATAACTCAGGGATAACTAACAAGTATCCAGAACAGGCATAATAACTCAGGGATAACTAACAAGTATCCAGGACAGACATAATAACTCAGGGATAACTAACAAGTATCCAGGACAGGCATAATAACTCTGGGATAGCGTATAATCTTACTACTATTTATAACCAACCATGCATAGCAATATGACAATATCTAAAAGATAAGTCAAAGGGTACCCGCCTCAAAGTAGGAGTAGTCCGTATACGAAGAGAATCTCCCGTCTGATACTCCACAATCCAAAAGTCCAAATCAGTGCCCTGTATCAAAGGACATTTTAAATAGCTATTACAAAGATAGTAATTAGCTAACAAGTCTCTAATTGAATAATAACCTCTCAATTAAACCTGGGTTTAAACAAACCGTAAACCTGATCATCCCATCATTCATATCAATCTTGATTACCACTTTAATCATCACCCTAACTCCTCCAGGTTAACTAAAATCAAACCATCATCAATTTGATCCAACACAAACCTTAAACAGATCCCAAAATAATACAAACTGAACACATTGATCCCAAGGAAACAAAACCTCACTACAATACCAATTCGACACCAAATCGCAGTCCAACAATAGCATCACATCATTAAATAGACAACACACTGAAATAAACCAAGTCTTACCCCAAATACATCAATGATCTGATCCAAAACTTAGATCTAACCAACACCCAGATAGAGATTCATCCTTTCCATTACCTTGATGGTTTGTCCCAGTAGGAGCAGGGAATTAGCTACACCACACCAAACTGCCATAATTCCTCAACGTGAAGCCAACCTATAATCCATACAGATCCGAAAACATATGGCTAAGAGCAAGAAATAGAGAAAATTCATCTCAACTCAACTCCACAACCAAGAACATGAGACGCTATTAACTATAGCATAATCTTGATCCACACCCTAACTTCCAATAGGAAACATTTCTAAATGAGGTATGCCAATTAAGAACCAAACTTAACATGTTTACTACACAATTCCTATGCTGATCGAAATCAAATGGCAACCCAACAAGGAATCCATTCAAACTAATTTAGCTACCCTACATTATGTTAATCCAAAAAATCTAATCAAACAACTCTTTGTTCAATTTGAATCTCACGGCAAGATCCAACTCAAATCTATTTATCCATCAAGATCTATACACAATACAACTCCTCAAATATTCCAAATCCTTACCTGAGATTATCCCGTACGACTCCCTGTTTCAATCCAACAACATGACTGCAACAAAGAATCCAAGACAACCCAACCGTTCATCCAAACCTACGAAGAATCGGATACTATCAGAATTATGATCGAAGAAACAGCCAACTCATCTTGACCAACTAATTAAACCATATCAACACTATCACCATCTCATCAATACCAAATATCAACAGAGCTTACCAGAGATTCGTTGGCCTCGCATGGAGGAGAGGGATCGTCGTCCACCGTTCGCTGGGGGAAGCACAACCAACCACAGCAATCCGAGAAAGCTTGAAGCCTCCCAACCTCTGTAATGGAAGCAGAGTTGAGGAAGAAGCACCACTCCCGCTGTGATTTCCCCCTCTGATTGGTTAAATCCAGCGATCCCAGCAGAGAGCCAATCACCCACTCGAAACCTCGAAGAATCCCGAAAGAAAAGCTACAAACAGAAATGGATTTAAGGTTGGCACAAACCCTCAAGCTCGGGGTGATCCAAAATGTGAAGGTCTCACCTTTTCCGTTGCAACCCGTCGAGGATTGGAGGACCATCAGAAGTATTCGGTGTGATCCCTTGGCCTCGATGCGAGCACGGGGAGAGGATCGGGTGTGGCCGTGGCTAGGGCACGCGCAAAGGAGAGGAAAAAGAAGAAGTCGCGAGGTGGGTTGCGGCTAGGGCTCACTCTGGTGAAGAACACGGGAAAGGAGAGGGGAGGTTGGGTGTGCGTTGGCTTCGATCGGGTAGGGAAGGAGAGACTGCGGCGGAACAAAACCCTAAAGGGCTTTTAAGTTGGCACTTTTTGCACTTTAGTCCACACACCTTTTGTCAAATCGCAAGTCTGCCCCTGGTTTTTGAATTTTATGCCCCTCCCTCCCTTACAATATTTAGTTTAATACCATTTGAGTCCCCGGAACTCTAGTATTTTTTTCGAAAAATTTTCTATAGTGGAATAAACATGTGGGATTTAACATCCTCCCCCACTAATAAAAATTTAGTCCCCAAATTTCACCATTCCTCATACGGCACACAGTAACAGTTACACATGTCAGTACTCCTCATGAGTAATCACTTCGTCTAATACCCTAAAGTTACACTGCTACGGCTATCTAGAGTTATCAATCCAGAGGTTATCATCCGATAACCAGGTACACCCGATCAATCATTCAATCGTCACAATTTTCCAGGGCACTCAATCCTAAGATCACTGGTGCCAAGTCTATACTCCGCTCCTCAAACGTAAAATGAAAATCCATAAGTATCACCCAAGTATCCACAAGTCAATAGCATCCTCCCGAACATCACAAGCCGTATATATGTATATATATAACCTCCAATAGACGGTTAGAAGATAACATATAGTTAAATGATTCCACCAATAAGTCATACCATATGTCACTAGCAATAACAAACTTCCAAATAACCAATCACAGAAAGATCATATATTCACCAAATGATCCATCAAAAAGCAACAAATCCGACAGGTCCATATCCACTACTAGAATCCTCAAAATACAACATAACATAGCAATTCATCAATCTCAATCCACCTCTCAGCATCAACGAGAAAGTCCATGGTGATATCAACCTTACCATCCCGTGAACTAATAGGTCCACAATGGGGGTATAATAACCGAAAACCAGTGGGCATCTTTAACCTTCTGATTAATGTCCAATATCTCACCAACAGGTAAAGATAAAGCTAACTCCACATCCTCCGCACCCTAACGAGTCATATATCCCGATGCATCATCGAGTTTATCCAACCATATACAGTCAATCTATGAGTCAGAATCCTCATAGACTAGTGTAGGAACTAGCGAGTCACACCGACTGTCAACTCGGAATCAAATACAGTCCAATTCCTTCACTCCATTGTCAAAACCCTATAAGGTCCTACTCCATAACCAGGAGATAGAGACATGCTATCTCTCAGGAGTATCTCAACATACTCATAAAGCAATTCCTTTATTTCCCCATAGGTCGTCCTCGATAACATTTAACTAAAGGTCGCCTAGTTGTGTAAGTGATTTGCCTCACGCAAATCATAAGTCCGTATATACCTTTTTTAGTTATTCAACCAAGTACAAGCGGTAACCCATAAGTGTCAAGCCACTAGCTTCACACTTTTCTATATTAGCCCAAATCATCTATCAACATGTACCTTCTAGGTCAACTACCAAGTACAAGTGATCCATGGTCAAAGTCCCCAAGGAACAGATTGTATCAATCCCCTACTAATCATAATAATATGTAGCTACTGCCACCCTATTTCATCAATGCAGATCATGTACTCAAAACATGACATCTAGCTTATCTGTCCAGATATACGCAACATAAGAAAAACTTGTAGCTCCATGAGCTACCGTGAATTGCTCCAATAACATGAGAGAATTTCTAACTATACATAAATATACAGGAATAACAACCTGATCCCATGACATGAAAGAATTCCTAACCATACCTAAATATACAGGAATGGTAGCATGATCCGATAACACGAGATAATTTCTAAATTATACCTAGATATACAGGTATAGTAACATGATCCAATGACATGTGAGAATTTCTAAATCATACCTAAATATACAGGTATAGTAACATGATCCAATAACATGTGAGAATTCCTAATCCTACCTAACCAGGATAAGGGATACAAGAGATCAGAAGAAATACCTGTCGCCTGAAGAAGTCCCATCGCGCCAAGTCCCAAACAACCACATCGATAAAACTACTACGAACAAATCCGGAAAGACTCGTAAAATAAGTAGGCTTCGCAAACCTACGCTCTGATACCAAAATAAATTGGTATCAGATAGACACCGAAAATCCACAAGTCCTCAAGGTATCCGACAACCTGAGCTCTGATACCAAAATAAATTGGTATCAGAGAAACACCGAAAAATCCGCAAATACCCGAGGTATCTCGCAACCTGGGCTCTGATACCAAAATAAATTGTCACGCCCCGAGACCCAAGAGCCGCTGATCCAATATAAAATCGGACAGCACCTCCCCTGTCCGGCGGAAAATTTACACATACATACAACATAATAGACATCACCACGCAGTTTAATTGGCCTCAGGCCTCAAAATATATATATAGACACTAAGAAAACCATAACACAAGGTAAATCATACCTGACTGCGGACCGGTCCGACTTACAACGAAACAACCCATACACAAAAGCCCCTTAGGGCACACAACACATATGACATATACAAATCACTAAAAGGAATATAAAACAATGTACTACACAGGACAAAACAAAATCCTGCGGTCGCGATGGGTAGGGACTGGCTACTGGGCTCTTCTGGCGACTCCAAGTATCTCAGCCTGAAATAAAAACATATATGGCAACGGGGTGAGTCCATAACTCAGCGAATACCCAACAGATATGCATAGTATGTTATAATAACAATAAGCATCTACGTTAATACAGTCTCATATCAACAATATGGAAAACTAGTACAGGAAATACTGAGGTAGATACATACCAGAATCCAGCTAACCTGAAAAGAGGATAATCAATACCAAGAGAATATCATTAGACATATAATCTCAAATAACAAGTCTCCAGTATATGCGATGTCAAACAAGTGCAGCAAATAAGTGCAGCAAACAATGCACGATGCATAGTATGCACATGGTGCAATGACATGTGTCACCCCCTAGTCCCAGTCAGGATATCGTCCACGACGTCCGCGTGGGTAGAGCTGTGACAAACTGTACGCACCCTGCCATCACTGCTCCTGAGTGACCGGGTGGATAGGATGCTGGCGGAGGACCACCCCCCTACCCCATGTATATATGAGGGAGCTCCGCTCTCATCTCCTCGTGGCTCAGTACGAGAAGGGATCCCTGGCTGCTACCACGCCCGCGCTCACCCTCCTCATAGTGGCCGAACGGAGCAATACAGGGCAAATGCACACATCTACGGTATCCACTAACCCATGAGTGGCCGTGCGTGCCTATCATGTACCGGAAGACGATTAGGCTCAACCACAAGGGAGTCGCTGATCGCCGGCATGCAACAGTGCAAGGATGGTGTATGATAGATACACATACATAATAACTCAGGGATAACTAACAAGTATCCAGGACAGGTATAATAACTCAGGGATAACTAACAAGTATCCAGAACAGGCATAATAACTCAGGGATAACTAACATGTATCCAGAACATGCATAATAACTCAGGGATAACTAACATGTATCCAGAACAGGCATAATAACTCAGGGATAACTAACATGTATCCAGAACATGCATAATAACTCAGGGATAACTAACAAGTATCCAGAACAGGCATAATAACTCAGGGATAACTAACAAGTATCCAGGACAGACATAATAACTCAGGGATAACTAACAAGTATCCATGACAGGCATAATAACTCTGGGATAGCGTATAATCTTACAAAACCTCACTACAATACCAATTCGACACCAAATCGCAGTCCAACAATAGCATCACATCATTAAATAGACAACACACTGAAATAAACCAAGTCTTACCCCAAATACATCAATGATCTGATCCAAAACTTAGATCTAACCAACACCCAGATAGAGATTCATCCTTTCCATTACCTTGATGGTTTGTCCCAGTAGGAGCAGGGAATTAGCTACACCACACCAAACTGCCATAATTCCTCAACGTGAAGCCAACCTATAATCCATACAGATCCGAAAACATATGGCTAAGAGCAAGAAATAGAGAAAATTCATCTCAACTCAACTCCACAACCAAGAACATGAGACGCTATTAACTATAGCATAATCTTGATCCACACCCTAACTTCCAATAGGAAACATTTCTAAATGAGGTACACCAATTAAGAACCAAACTTAACATGTTTACTACACAATTCCTATGCTGATCGAAATCAAATGGCAACCCAACAAGGAATCCATTCAAACTAATTTAGCTACCCTACATTATGTTAATCCAAAAAATCTAATCAAACAACTCTTTGTTCAATTTGAATCTCACGGCAAGATCCAACTCAAATCTATTTATCCATCAAGATCTATACACAATACAACTCCTCAAATATTCCAAATCCTTACCTGAGATTATCCCGTACGACTCCCTGTTTCAATCCAACAACATGACCGCAACAAAGAATCCAAGACAACCCAACCGTTCATCCAAACCTACGAAGAATCGGATACTATCAGAATTATGATCGAAGAAACAGCCAACTCATCTTGACCAACTAATTAAACCATATCAACACTATCACCATCTCATCAATACCAAATATCAACAGAGCTTACCAGAGATTCGTTGGCCTCGCATGGAGGAGAGGGATCGTCGTCCACCGTTCGCTGGGGGAAGCACAACCAACCACAGCAATCCGAGAAAGCTTGAAGCCTCCCAACCTCTGTAATGGAAGCAGAGTTGAGGAAGAAGCACCATTCCTGCTGTGATTTCCCCCTCTGATTGGTTAAATCCAGCGATCCCAGCAGAGAGCCAATCACCCACTCGAAACCTCGAAGAATCCCGAAAGAAAAGCTACAAATGGAAATGGATTTAAGGTTGGCACGAACCCTCAAGCTCGGGGTGATCCAAAATGTGAAGGTCTCACCTTTTCTGTTGCAACCCGTCGAGGATTGGAGGACCATCAGAAGTATTCGGTGTGATCCCTTGGCCTCGATGCAAGCACGGGGAGAGGATCGGGTGTGGCCGTGGCTAGGGCACGCGCAAAGGAGAGGAAAAAGAAGAAGTCGCGAGGTGGGTTGCGGCTAGGGCTCACGCTGGTGAAGAACACGGGAAAGGAGAGGGGAGGTCGGGTGTGTGTTGGCTTCGATCGGGTAGGGAAGGAGTGACTGTGGCGGAACAAAACCCTAAAGGGCTTTTAAGTTGGCACTTTTTGCACTTTAGTCCGCACACCTTTTGTCAAATCGCAAGTCTGCCCCTGGTTTTTGAATTTTAAGCCCCTCCCGCCCTTACAATATTTAGTTTAATACCATTTGAGTCCCCGGAACTCTAGTATTTTTTTTGAAAAATTTTCTAGAGTGGAATAAACATGTGGGATTTAACAGGTTTCCTAAGCGAGTACTCGGTCGATCCGGGAGACCTCTCCACGTCTACGGAATAAAAATTAATCCGAGTGAAGTGTTGGGACCGGGTGCATGTCGACAAGGATACGAGTTCGTAAAATTTAAAATTTTTACGTGCAGCGGAAGAGTTTGCATAAAATAATTTCCTAAATTATTTTAACTTCGTATCTAGCATGCAATCTTATGGTGTGTTGACATAATCATAAAAAAAAACATTGCGGAATAGTAAACAAATTTACCAAGTACCTCTCGTAACTCGAAGTAAGGGACGAGATCCAACCGTAGCGTCCCTTGGAAGCTCCGCCTCTATTCGCGTCCATGCCGAGTTCTCTTCGGGATGACTTCACAAAGTCACGAGTTTTGCGCCGACGAGAACTACTAGATTCTCGGAAGGCACAACTAGAAGGATCAAGAGAAGAGTTAGAAACTAACCAACAAGAAGTAACGGAATCGAATTCCGAGAGGAGAGGAGTCGCTATCCGCTTCTTCTTCTTCTTGTTGTGGTTCTTCTTCTTCGTATAGCTCACGGCAACTTCTCTTGGAGTTGATAGGGTGCACCGGCCCTAGCAACCAAAAGGGGAGCCGGCCCTAACTCAATGAAGGGCGCCGGCCCTAGGCAAGAGAAGGAGAGGGATAGGAGAAGATTAAGAGAGAGAGAGGGAGAGCTCTAATTAATCTCTTGATTAATTGATTGATCTAAAGGGCTAGCCTTTGGTTCCTTTATATAGTAGCAACTCTTTGCTAAGTCTCTCTCTAAACGGAATTAGTTATAAGAAATTTATCCTATAAATTTTCTTAACTAATTATTCCGTTTAAACCAAGTCTTTATTATAAACTAATTTATAATAAAACTTATTCTTTTCTCTCTTTAAATTATGGAATAAATTTTTATAAGAAATTTATAAACTTTCTTATTATGATAAAATCAATTCATAATTGATTTTATAAAATTAAAATAAACCAATTCATGGATTATTTTATCTTCCATAAAAAGAATAAATTTCTACAAATTTATTTATATAAATTTTCTTTATACAAATTTATTTATCCATAATTTATAAAATAAACCGCGCTAGATTTATTTTATTAATTAAACCAATTAAATTGGTTTAATCTCCTTTAATGGCCGGCCACCACAAGGAGGGTTAGCACCTCCTTTGGCCGGCCAAACCAACCCGAACCGGTCGCGAATTAAACTCATTTAATTCGCCCAAAAAGCCTTCAAAAGACTTAGCCATTTTTAGCTTCCATTGCGCCTCTGATTAACTCAGATTCGACTCGTTTCTCTTGATCGGAAAATCCAATTTTCAACTCGTTTTAAATCCCTCGGATTACTCATATTGCGTGTGACTAAATAGGCTTTCGATTTATGTTGGCCGTCTATAATTAACCCATTAATTATAGATCGATCATGAGTGGCACCTAGTAGTACATCATGATCCCCAATTAATCGAAAGATCAACGGTTTGACCCCAGAAGAAATTATTCTGAAACCCTTCAGCAGCTCTAATGAATCGTGCCTCATTCCCTTCACCACCTTATACCCACTTGGTTCAGGACACGGTCTATGGTGTCAGTCCCCACTAGGCTGACTACGTCACACCTAGCCCAAGTAGTGTCTTCCTCGTCCTTTGGATTTCTAATTACTCTCATGTATTTAAGAGACTCGCACTCTTAACATGATATGCTCTGGCCAGAGGCTTGAGTAACAATCCGACGATAGGCCTGGGTATACATCTCCTCGCAAGGAGTGGTGAATCCTTTGTAGGCTGTTCAAACATCTTCGGGCACTTCGGCTTATA